>JAGPOW010002118.1:1059057-1117854 GCA_030014935.1 Caiman crocodilus | reverse complement strand
CATTTTGTTCACCAGTCCATGTGAAGCCTAAATTAATATAGCTTAAGATGTATTGTCTTAACGTTTTTCAGTGTATTTTCATTACCAGTATTTCTACTCGTACTGGTTCCTGGTAAACACGAGCTGCACTCAAAATTTCCTTTGCAGATGTATATTTGTTTGCTGTAGTCTCATGTTCAATTTTGAATTTTTCACTGATCTCACCACCACTGGTTTGATTATTTGTTGTTTTCTTCTTTCAAATATGCTGTTTTCAACCGCAAATCCATTTCTGGGGGTTGACTACTATCCTACTTATTGGACTGACAACTGTTACGTTTTTTGAAAAAGCACTGGATTCTGGTACAGTTAGTACTTTCTACATCACAATGATGACCAATAAATACAATACAGGTATGTTAGCTGAATTGCATCCAATGAAAACCACGCATACACAGTTGAAAAATGCGACCAGTTAAAGCTATGTATGTAGTGTAGTAGGGTGATACCAATATTAAAAACAACATGTTTTGCTTCTGGATTAAATATGAATAAAAATAAAATAACATTTTTTTTCTTGAGTGCATCATCGTCAAAAAGGCCTTGATCTCCATCGTCAGAAAAAATAATTCAAGTGCAGGGCCAAGTACAGATATTCTCAATTGTTCCGCAACCTTTCTGCAGACCACTTGAGTGGAGCTTGCAGACTGGTGGTGGTCTGCAGACCACAGTTTGAGAACCCATGGTCTAGAGGAGACAGAGGGGATTTAACCACAGCCTTCAACTACCTGAAGGCAGGTTCGAAAGAGGATGAATCTAGAGTCTGTTTTCAGTGGTGGCAGATGAGGAGACAAGGAGCAATGGTCTCATGTTGCAGCAAGGGAAGTTTAGGTTAGATATTACAAAAAACTTTCTTACTAGGAAGGCGGTAAAACACTGGAACAGCTTACCCAGAGAGGTGGTGGATGCTCCATCCTTGGAGACTTCCAAAACCTAGCTAGACAAAGCTTTGGCTGGGATGACCTAGCTGGGGATAGTCCTGCTTTGAGCAGGGGGTTGGACTAGATGATCTCCTGAGGTCCTTTCTAATCCTAACTTCCTATGATTCTATGATTTTTAGTTCCATCACCAATGTCGTGTTTGATCTTGGTCTCATCATTTAATCAGTCCTAGTCTCAGTTCTTCTTACTATGTTTGTGATTGTTTCCTGAGGGCTTCAAGACCACAAAAATGAGGTTCTTCTGCTCTTGAACCCATCAGGTTGATACAGAGGATAACCAATGGCTTTCAAGCCTTTTAACTTAGTAGAAAGCAAGTCTTCTACTGAATTCAAATGGAGTACAAAAAGTAGATTTCATAACGCTGTTCCATCAGGAATGGTTCCAACAAACTAAAGAAAGATACAGTAGGGGCTTATCAAGAGCTAAGCCTGCTGGAGCTAAGCAGAGCACAGGATGACATCAACAGTCCTTAGGTAGCTTGAATGGTTGTTTTCAAATTCACCCCACCTGTCTCAGTCTCTTCAGGACTGCGTGGCCTGAATGAAGACAACTTATGAGTACTCTGAGTTGCAGCCACTATTTTGAGGCACACTGTGCACATGGAGAACCAGCTCAGCCCTCCCAGGGTTCCTAGTCTTCTTCACCTCGCCCATGTCACTGCTCCCTTGCAGAACAGTCTGGTGCCTGCAATATGGCTGCTCCCTTCACTTGGACCTTCAGCTGATTCAGGGCTCCAACAAAATGTATCAGATGCTCTCAAATTAGCAAAGGGCTCTCTAATCCTGATATGTCTGCAAACAACCCTGAGATAACTTTTGTTAATGAATTTATGAAAATTGTTCAGTTGTTTTCTAGTTCTGAATCC
The DNA here is from genome assembly GCA_030014935.1 of Caiman crocodilus. NCBI lineage: Eukaryota > Metazoa > Chordata > Crocodylia > Alligatoridae > Caiman > Caiman crocodilus. The sequence continues at coordinate 1,116,009 of JAGPOW010002118.1, read as the reverse complement.
TCCAGCCCCTCTCTGTTCACAAGGCTCATTTTCTAAGCCACATGGAATAAAACCTTGCTTTATTTTTAAAATCCAAGCTGAGATTCTCACGTAACCCCATTATTCCAGAAACTGGGGCTTGAAAGAATACTTAGCTGACCACTCATTCCTGTCCTACAGGATCAGGTCCACTGCTTGTTCACTGACTCCTGTTGAACCAAGCCAAGCTCTGATTTCCTGTGCCTCCCAGAAGTCAAGGAGAGATGTAAGGGTAAGCCAGCTTGATTCAGCAATGTTCCTTCCTTTATCGTCTCCATCCTGCTCCAGATGAGTGTCATGGTTACATGTTCATTAATGTGCCATAGTTAGAGCACATTAAAATTTAGTACCTGTAACAGGTACTAACTCAATGCACAGTAACTGGCGCTACTATGCAATAGCACTGACATATGTATTTTAAGTGATACTAATGTGCAGTAGACTAATTCTACTGTGCATTAGCACAGCTTTTGCCATGACACGCTAATGCACAGTAGAATTAATCTACTGTGCATTTAGCAGCATGTATAGAGGTGCAGCTTTACACAAAGTCTATGCCTCAGTTTGCCCCCTCCATCTTGCCTATTGAGAGTGCCAAACTCTTCAAAACAGGCACCAGCTCTCATTGTGATGAAACAGCACCTGGCACAGGGGGCACTGATCTCACTCATAGTAATGGAAAGCACAGAAGGGAGGCGATGTATATCCTCTGGGCAGGGGAATTACTGAGCTCAGAGCCAGGGAACAGAAAGCTGGCTTGTTGGGGTGGAATCAGAATCTCCCAGTCACAAGACACCTTCTCTGCTTCCAAAGAACATGCAAGGGGTTGCAGCACATCCAAGGGCAGGAGCAAAAAGCAGCAGCATGTCCATCCTAAATGGGTCTCTGAAAGGGATGGACAGTAACTGAACTGGGTATTCCTACTGTACCCAGCAGCACCAAACAGGCTGTAACACACCTGTCCCTTACCCAGACAGAGTCACACCACAGCAGGGGCCTTAGTGTAAATGACAGTTTATTGACAAGGACACAAGGGAAAGCTTACCAAGAAGTGAACACATCGGAAAGGATGAACAATAAAACCAATGGAATGGGGCTGCCACTGACCAACCCCCCTTCCTTGCCTTCCCGCTCCTCTCCCCACATACCACGCTTCACAGCATGCAGACACAAACACAGCACAGGCCAGGAGAGAGGCATGGATGCTGGGAAGGAGTTTATGGCAGGCAGGACTGGCTGAGTACTCAGCTGGAACTCTCTTCCCTGGGACCAATTGAGTAAGACTTGTGGCGTTAATCCTGGAGATCCTCTTCTGCTTCTCCAACTCATGGGCATAATCTAGTGCAGACTGAGCAGAAAACCCATTATGTGGCACTGCAGCAAGGGGCAGGACCTGTGTGCAGGGGTCCCTTGACCCCTACCCAGGCTGCCTTCTCCCATCTTGGCAGCTCTCAGGCCTGCTTTGCTTACTAGCACAGCTCACCTCTAAAGAGCAAGCTTCCAAGAGGCAAGGCCACTATGTAGCTTGGCTCAGGACAGGATGGAGAACAGCGTGCATCTCAGTGCAGCCAGCACTTTATTAGTTACTGTAATAATTATTTACGTAGTGTTCTCAGCCCACCGATCCACAGGGCGCTAAGCCACCACGCTGGCTCAATGTGCAAGTGCCAGGCTTCAAAAACGCTGTCCCACATTCCTCTTAGCCAGAAGTCTTGCTGCCAAACCAAATTGCTCTGCAGAGAGGACACCATCCTGTACCACTGACTAAGAATCCTGCTGTTCCACTCCTTACTCACTGGCTCAGGACTGGCTTCAGGAGTTTCTAATTCAGAACCTGGCTGACCCTTCCTTTTCCTTATATTTTCTAACATTACAGCCCCACTCTATATCCTCCCAAAGAACTGATAGTGGCAAAAGATGGGTGACTGGACCCCAGCCATCTCCTCTGACTGGTACTGCAGAAGCTTTTGAATGTCTTGCTTTAAGGGTAAGGAAGTGGTTTAAACCAGGGAGGCATGAAGAGCCTTACTCAAACAAGGGGGAAGATGCTGTATCAAGCAGAAGCAGGAGAGTGGCGTGGACAGCAGAATACATTCTGTTGTGTGGCCTAATTTAAGTGCAAAGCTGCGCAGGATTTCTGAATAGAGGCAGGCAGCGGCTTTGCTTTTATATTAGCCTTCATGGAGTCTATTTCAGCTCTTTACCTGGGACATGGCAACTCCACAGCACAGAGACAATGATCAGCCATCCTTGATCCCTGGAGAATGCCACGTGACAAGGATATAGGGCAAAGAAGGGAGAGAGCACTCCAAAATCCTGCCCCATGCAGGGGAGTTTTAGACAACAAGGATCCAAATGATCCCTAGTCCATTGCCCAGACTCAGCTTTGGGAATTGGGGCTAGAACCAAGGACCCTACACTCAAGCTCCATGCTCACTGGCCACTAAAACAGGAGCATCCAACACTGAGGGTTAGAAAGTGACATCAAAACATGGCAGAAGACTGACCCCAAGGGATCTTCCTCCTCCTTCCCATCAACACATAGTTATTGCAGTACCACCAGATAAGCTGCAACTCCTGCACAGTTTCTCAAGGACCTCCCCTGTTCTATGGATGCTCTCCCCTAAGCATCTGCTAGGATTTTGACAGAACTGCCTATCCAAAGCCAGAGATTATTTGCCAGGCAGCAAACCTGTGTCCTGTCTTGCTGACCTCAGAACACTCCTATAAAGGGGACAAGGTGAGTCTCAGTATGTCAGTGATCATCGCCCAAGGCAGCCCTGTGCTCCTGCTCACAGCTCACTGAGGTGTGAAAGTGAATCAGCTGATGCTGCTATGGAGAAACATGGGCAAGTGACTGCGATTACCCTACAGATTTCCTGTATAAGTCTTTTAGTCTGGCCAACACACACTGCTAAATGAAATGCAGTCAGGCCAGTTGAAGCTGACACAGGTGAATTGGGGGCAGGGGCTGCAGACAGACTGTAGCAGCAGCAGGTAGGGTGGGGATGACCAAGAAAGGGGTTTTACAAACAGGAAAAAAGCAAGGATGACATCCCACACTCTACCAGGTGCCCCCAGTTGGGAAGTTTCTGTTCTCCTGGTTTTTCACTATCCTGTACCATTGTCACAAACCCAACCAGCTCGTGCTCCCATCTACTCCACAATAAAAATTCTGTCCAGCAAATCAGTGGCTAGTGAGCAGGTGAGATGATTGGGAAATGGTGGGGAGAAGGCGGGGGAGGGAAGAGTGTAATATTTTGGATGAACTGGGCAAGTCACCCAGCACAAATACAATAATCAGTCCTCACAGGGCCTCCTTTCAATTCCTGGACATGAGACCCCTCTCATGCTCCCTCTGCTCATCATTAGCTCTGGGAAAGTCCATCTCATTCCTTTGGATACTTTCACTGGCATGGATTTGCTTTTCCTTTGTTGTTTTTTTAAAGCCGGTTACAATAAAAAAAAAAATCAAATGTATAAAAAATATAAAATAAAGTGCAGTTTTTATGTTTTCGATGCATTTGCCTTGTTTTAATGAACAGAGACTTGGTGGGGGGGTTGTTTTGAAATGAGCCATATTTTACAAAATATTACCTACGCCTAAAGCAGTTTAGAAAATGCTGAACATTGGCACGAGATGGAGAAGCCCACGAGAAAGAATAGCAGCAGCGGTGGTGAAAGGGTAATGGGGGGTGGTTGAAGCAGTGGTTACAAAGTTTCCATGGACGCTAAAAATATCAAACAGGTTTGTTCCCTATTATTATTATTATTATTATTAGCACGTGGAGACTAATCGCTACCTTGGTTTCTCAGTGCCTTTGACTGAAATCCTACACATGAATACAGCTGCTTCCAGTTAGACTGTTTTGCCCAAACCAACAAGAGGACCATCCGGAGTCCCCCTGTCCTCCCTCCGTGGGGTGAGGCACGGACCAATCCTGTTAGTTTTTCAAAATGGCGTCGTAGGCCTGGTAGATGTACTGGGACACTTCAGGAGCCCGGCACTTCAGGGACAGCTGAGGAGAGAAGGAAACCTGAGGTAAGCATCAAGAAAATGTCAGTGGGATGCATGTGGCTAATCTTTACTAATGTACTAGTTTTATTGGTCCCTTAGGACCCATTTAGATGTTTATGACCCACACTCCACCTCTTATGTCAAACAGCATTAACTTCCATTAGTGGAGCTAGACGATCACAGCCCTTGGTGTAGATGCAGTTCCAGGCAGACTCAAACTTCTCAGAGGTCCATCCACAAAGTGTTTTGTGTGTTGTTAGCAGGCCTGTGCGAAGCAGCAAGTATTCGCTTTGGATTTGGCCAATTTGGAGGGACAGCAATTTGATTTGGACATTCAAATCACTGTCCCAATTCCATTTGGCCGAATCAGATCTGAAGATTCGGCACTGCTTCAGAGATTTGACCACAGACTAAACAGGCAGCTGCCTCTAGCTGGTAAGTCTGCTGGGGTTGGGAGAGAGGGAAGGATTGGGGCTGGGACAAGCTGCCCAGCAAGGGCACAGGGGCTCTGCCCTGCTGCCGCTTGTCCAGCTGGGCCGGAGTGGGGGAGGGGTGGGATGTGGGCGCAGCTCACTCCGGATGGAAGGGGACAAGTGACAGCAAGTCATGGCCCCTGCTCCCAGCACTGCTGCGCCTGCATCCCCCTCACCCGAGCTGGGCAAGCAACAGCAGCACCCACCTCTCTGTACCTGCTGGGAAGCGGCAACAGTGCTGCCTCCCCCGGTGTCCCCTGGCAAGAGGCAGCAGCACCCCCCCCGTCCCCGCACCAGCTGGGCAAGCGGCAACAGGGTGTAGCCCTGGCTCCCAGCACTGCTGCCACTGGGATATGAGCGCAGCAGTGTTGAGAGCGGGGCTATGCCCTGCTGCTGCTTGCCCCTTTCGCCCAAAGTGAGCCACACCTGCATCCCATCCCCACCCGGCCCAGTTGGGCAACCAGCAGCAGGGCAGAGCCCCTGCTCCAAGCGCCGCTGTGCCCACAACCATGCCCCCAACCCCAGCTGGGCAGTTTGTCCCAGCCTCAATCCCTCCCTCCCCCATGCCCCCTTCCTTTCCCCAACCCCAACAGACTTACCAGCTGGAAGCAGCTGCGTCCAGCATGATAAGGACCGTTGCCTGTTTAGTCTATGGCCAAATCTCCAAAGTGGTGCAGAATCTTTTCTGAATCAATTCGGAGGCTTCCAATTCAATTTGAAGCTTTTAACTGGTCTTCCAATTTGATTTGGATTTAGAGAATCATTCGGCCCGATTCGGCAACTATCCTCCAAATCAAATTGGATACTGAAGCTTTGCACAGCCCTAGTTGTTAGTATATAATTCTTCTTGCAACTTTAAATGGTTTAGTCTTGGTTACCTTAAGGATATTTATCACCACCACAAGGATGAAATATGCAAAAGCAAATTCCCATGTGTGCATGGAAAACAAGCTTGGTTTGTGGCAAAACTTTGGAAACGAGCAGTGTGAGAAAGATGGGACACTGGCCCCTAGTCCATCACCAGCTGTTCTACTTGCTCCTCAGAGTTATTGACATACTTCTTTAATGCAGAGGTTCTCAAACTGTGGGTCACGACCCCTTGTGGGGTCACAATGACTTAAGAGGGGGTCGCAAACTTCTCTTCCCTCCCCAACGCACAAATGTTCTGCCTGCTTCCCTCCCCCAGCGATGATGCACGTGTTCGTGGACTTGCCCACATTGGAAGTGTCTCCTTAGTTTTCTAATCTCAGCGTGTATGGTTTAGTGAAGCTCAGTATTTATCTGTCAACAGTTCAATTGACTGTGCAATTGAGTGCGAGTTTTTTCAGCAGTTTCTTTTTCAGCAGTTGCCACTATTAAGAGCAAATACTGATCAAAAAGATCAAAAATAAATGTAGAGCGTGAAATGAGACTGTTTTTGAGACTGCCAAAGCCCAGGTTTGAAATACTAACAAGTGCCAAGCAAGCTCATCCTTCTCATTAAAAACTATTGACAGTTTTAAATTTGACAGGTTTTTTTCAATGAAACAGTTTTGAATTTGATAAGCTTTATAAAGTGTTTTTTGACAAATATATTTCATTTAATATACAAAGGCAAATGTGCTTTATTTATCTCCTAGCTATCATAATGAAATCAACAGCTTTAATCATTGGGGGTCACGTAAATTTATATATTATTTTATGGGGTTGCTGTATCACGAAGTTTGAGAAACTCTGCCATAATACACCTTTTGCTCTTCATGGAGCTGTACAATCCTTACAGCGCCAGCGCCCAGAATCAGAACTGTCACATTAAAATAAGACCATGCATATGGCACCGGGGTGGCAAAGGCCAATAACTTTAGAAAGTTATGCTACTTGCCTTTTGAACCACCAAGAGAGATTCCCAAGAGTCCACTACCTAGCAAATCAGAGCACTGAACACAAAACGTGGTTCCTTTGTAAGTACAGTAAAAGCTATATTGTCCAACATCCCCCAGGAATGGGGGATGCCGGATAACAGAATAAGCTGGTTAAATGAGCGGCTCCAGCCGCCGCTTCTCCCACTGCGTTTGGGGTGTCCCTCCGTCCATTCCACGGCATCGCCGCCCCTCTCGTGGGCCCCGCAGGACAGGGTGGCAGGCCCTGCGCAGACCCATGCAGCCTGTTATGCTCCCGGGCCATGGAAGCTTGGCAGTGCAAGCTGCTTTGCCCCTGGCTGCGGAGGCTCGGAGAAACTGGAAGTGCTGTGGGGGGCACTTCCAGTTTCACTTTATCTTAAAAGCCAACTTGCCGGCTAATTGAGCATGCCAGCTTGTAAGACGCCGGATAGAACAGCTTTTACTGTAGTATATTTTTAAGGATTTTCTACTGTTTTACTTCCCCTTAAGGGATCCTTCCCCATAAGTGTATCTTGAGATTCTCAGGAAGGGATCCTCCAAGAACAGAAGAAATTTCACTGGCAAGAAGGAAAGCATGTGAATATAAACAGATGCTCAGAGGAGGGGGTAAAGGAAAGAGGTACATCCAGGACATGGGGGACACAGTGCTCTCCTGCTGAGGAGTGATTGCCACTGATACAAAGCCAACATTGAGACAGCTGGTCTCCTCTTTAGGAGCACAGAGTCGGGCATAAATCTATAGCATCACTTACCAGAGTGGGGAGGGAAAGCAAGGGCTGCTGAATTCTGGCAAAGCTTTCTTGTTAATTTCTCTTGGCTTAATCAAATAGTAACAACCTTGGCCAATAAACTCCTGCTGTGGATTCAGCATTAGCCCAGCCAAATGGGCAACAGACGTTGTTCATTTCAGGGTTTCCCTGACTGCTTCCAGCTCAGCAGGGATTCCCTTCAGAGTCACAATCAACAGGATCTGACCCTAATAGCACATGCTAGGCAAAGTGAGAGGGGAAGTATAGCTATGGGGTTGAAGGTCCGATGGGCCTTACCGTGTAGTTCGGATTTCCTGGCTGAATACGTAGCTCAGCCAAGATCCAGATACCATTGGTTAGCTTCAGAGACTGGTAGAGCATGTCCTGGCCTTCCACGTTCCTCTTGGCAATGGTGTAAACATTGTTGTTCTGTAGCTTACTGGAAACAGTATCTGCAAACAGCAACAAAGTCACTGTTAATTCAGGGCCATGCACAAAGTGCCCAGAGGGGAAAACAGGCAGCAGCATCCCTAAGATAGGTGCATGTGCCACCAGGAGCTGACAGCCATAAGACGGTGCCAGTCTATGGCTAAAGGAGCAGGTCTGACAAGAGGAAGATGAAGAAAGAGAAGATCTGGTATAAAGTGCTCTATCCTCCTGGAGATCACATGCTGGAGTTGGGGCTTCCTACTGACTATCCACTCCTTCCTCTAGGGTGCAACACTTCTACCTCACTGCTTGGGACTGCAGCTTAGCTTGGCTGAACTTCTACCTCCCTGCAACAAAGCCCATAGACCTTGACCAGACTGATCTGGGACGCCATGTCATGCCCTCCCAAGACAGAGGAAACTGCATCAGAGCAAAGATCATGACTGAAGTCTGACTTTGCTTCTTGGCATTGACACAATTGCTAAACTCGAGAGGCAAAGACTGTCCAGACTCAAGCACTTCACAGCTCACTCCCAATTAGGAGTTGCTATGTAGCCAGGTACCTACCATACTACACATCTTTTTCCAATGATAGCAACTGGAAATGACCCCCTCCCCTCCCCGCCCCTCACCCCAGCCATCTACCTCTAGGCACTGTAGCCATGAAAACGCTTTAGTGCAATCTATGACTAGCAGTCAGGGAAGACGTTGTTTTACCTACATGCAAATATAAAGATATAACCATGAAGCATGTTATTTCCAAGTCAACTTACAGAGAAACAATAGAAGCAGATGAATGCAAAAAACACTGAATCTAAATCAAAGTCCTGTTCTGAAGATCTCTGGAAGCCAAGAGATTTTTACACCCGGTTTAAGAATTGGTAAACTGTACTTCCCTTAAGGAAGGATGTTTCACAGACTTTGGTGCATAAGCCGAGATGGGAGCAGTACTCACCTGAGCTCCAACTTTTACTTCTAAAGCTGTACAACCTGCCAACCCAGGAAGAAAAGTTTAGCAACTATGGATGTTCCTTGGAGTCCCTGTTCCTTGCTGCCTGTAAATGATCAGGCTTTTTTTTCCCTGACATTTTGGGAAGTTTTCCCACACAGGTAGGTGTAATAGTTTTGTTTTCCAGTGGATCTTGTATGTGAGTCTGGTTGCAGCTTGCAGATGGTAGGGTTGCAAGTAGAGCTCCTTCAGTCTCCCAGTCCCTTTGATATAATCACCTAACCACACAGTCCCCTATCTTTAGGCTAGCTGGTCAGATGACTCTTATGAACCAAAGAAGCAGAAACTGAAAAAGCAATAATGTGGGTAAGGCCTCTACTCCAAAACTTGTGCCCTGAGTTAACAGCAAATGCATGCAGATGGTGGGGGACATGACTGCTGAGGTAGAGCTGAATCCTGTAACAAACTGGTTATTTATCAATAGCTTGTACTTTGCATCTCCCATTCCCCCCTGAGAGGTAAACACAAACTAGAACATCTGTCTAGCCAGCAAGAGAGTCAGAGAGGCCCCTCTAGAACCAATGGCCAGTAAGTGTAGAACTGCTGGGAAACGGTGCGCCCTCTTCCATCAGGCCTATGCACAACAAGAGGAGGAGGAGTAAGAGAAAAAAAGGATTGTGGTGCTGAGCAGAAGCTTCTGTGTAGACAGCGTGCAACTGACCAGAGCCCAAGCAGCCCCTACAACACGGCTGGGCAATTATCTTGGGTCGAGAGCCACTTAATGAGTTTTGGTGAGCTGTTGAGGTCTGCATGGGTAGCCCTGCCCCTTGACAGAAGCCCTGCCCCCCTGGTTGCCACCTTGGAACCCAAAGTCCTACCCCCTAACCCCTAAACCTTTGCCTCCAAAAGTACTCCTTTTGGGAAAGGGGTTTGCTATTTTGGAATCAGAAAAAAACAAATAATAAAGTAAAAATAAAACATTGATAACAACATATTTAATTTTATTTTAAAAATATTTTTGTCCTGATCTGTGTGTTGTATATAGAGGTGATTGCATAATAGCTCAAAATGAGGTCTTACTCTTGTATACTGGGGGGAAGGGAAGAATATGGGTGGGTGGGTATGCAGTTTGTGGGGCTTTATGGGGGGGGTGTCTGTGTGTGTGGACGCATGTAGCAGTGAGCAGGTCTCCCCCCAGAGGTGCGTGGGGTGTGTGTGTGGGATTTGTGGAGGAGGGTGTGGGTAGGTGTGGGGTTTGTGGGGTGCGTGATTGTGTGTAGAAGGTGTGGTTGTGGGGTTTGTGGGTATGGGAGCTCCCAGTGCGCACCCCCCTGAGCTGGTCAGCAACAGCCCTGAGGTGCTTTCCTGCCATCGCCAGCAGCATGCAGCCCCAGCACATCCTATGTCTGCTCTAGACTCACCACCGCAGAGAAATTCAGTGGGAACCCAGGCACAGCCCTGCCCCATATCTGCTCTGTTCCTCTTGCCCGTGGTGCATCCGCCACCACCAGGTACATAGCAGGGCTGGGGTAGCTCTGCAGCTGGACTGTCTTTCTAGGCAGCCCAGGTGGTAGCGGCTCCTTCCAGCTGCCACCCCTGCTGGCCCCATCCCTGCGATACTGGTGGGGACTCATACTGCACAGCCCTGACCCTGCATGTCCCACGCCTGCTCTGGGATCACCTGTCTAGGCTCAGCAGCAGGGGTGTGGGACAGAAGCTACTGCTCAGTGCAGGGGAAAGCAGCCCCTCTCCCTCCTGCTAGTTGGCATTTCCTGCTGCAGCCACCTGGAGTCTGCACTGCACCAGGTTGACCTGTGTTTGCTATGTGTTGCCACCACTGCTCTGCTGGCCAGCCCAATGCAGGGCAGGCGGGCACACTGCAGGCTTTGGGCAGCTGCCGCAGGAACTGTACAGCAGTGGGAGGCACTGTTTTTCCTTGTGCTGAGGAACAACTTCTGTCCCACGCTACTGCTGCTGAACCTAGGTGGGTGAGCCCGGAGCAGGTGCAGGGTTGGGGCTGCGTGCATGGGTCATTGCCGGTACCGTGGGGCTGAGGCCAACAGTGGCAGCAACTGCAAAAGGAGCCACTGCCATCCAGGCTGCCTAGAAACACAGTTCAGCTGCAGAGCTGTCCCAGCCCTACTGCATGCCCAAGGGGTCACGGCTAGACTGTGCCTGTGTTAGGTGGGACCAAGGGACCCTCTGCGGCCCGGACAAAGACCTGCCACAGGCCATATTTTGCCTACCCTTGCCCTACACTCACGGATGCTAAAATCCACAGAGGTCCAGGCTGGCTCAAAGCTTTCTACTTTGAGAAAGGGAAGTGCTTAGGGCAGTGCTGTTGCCAGGAGCTAAGGAGGAGTCTCTTAGATGCTCTCTCTCAGCTATCTGAGCCTCTGTTTGTACAGCAGAGAGCAAAGACGAAGATTCAGGGGTCTCATGCCCCCACTGCAATCTGGTGCCCTGCCCCTTCTCCTCCTCCTGAAGCAGGATCTGTCCAGCCAGAGCAGCAGGATACCTGTGCAGCATGCATGTTTTACTGAATGAAGCCTCAATCCTGAGGCCTGCAGCTGGGGTAACCTCTGCCTGCTCCTGCAGGCTGTAGAACAGCTGCTGGCAGAGGTTATGCAGCAGACTTCATGCAGCTGCAGCTCCTTGTTCAGTATGAGTTTTCCTTTCTTCCTGGGTTACTATAGAAACTAGGAGATACAAGCAGCTAATGAGCTCCCAGGTCTTCCAACCTCCCTCCCTCCTATCCTACCCTTCTCTGTGGAACAGAGGCTTCCAGATTAGGGGAACACACAGTGCAGATAAGTCTGCTCCAATGCAACAGCCACAGGCAGGGAAGCCCTGCATTGTAAGTGGCATCAGCAGCTAGGGATTAGGATAAATCCAACATCTGCTGCTTGTCCCACCTAAACAGGATGTTGCTGCCAAGTCTGCAGAGGTTTCTGAAGCCCCAAACCTACTGCTGGGTGAGATGCATCCTGGATAGTTCTCTTCGCTGAAGTTACCTGCAATTTATCGCACGGGTATGATTGTCATCTGACCAAGTCATGTTTAAACCACAGCACACAAGCTCAGCTACAAGAGACTTGACTGTACAATCATCTTTACTCCTATCAGTCAACCCATCTCTTTTCTTAACAGTCAGCAGTTCCTCTGAGCCTTGAGATGATGACCTGCTGAAGCTTTGCAAAAGCACTCCCAGCAAAAGGCGCAAGGAGCACTAAGTTGAATCCAAAGCCAACTGCGTTTAACTCGTAGGTTTCAGTCTTGCTTTATCAGATAGCAACTGTCGCTTTAAATTTAGCAGCCACCACTCCTTACTAGGATGCAGGGGTTCAGACTGCATGGAGACTGAGCTCTGGCTCTGCAGCTCCCCATTGTAGCCCTCTAGCAACAGCAACGTCTGGTTCAAACAAGCCTGGGGTAGGAGCATCCTTCCAGGGTACGACATCAGGGCAGCTCCGACTGTCAGTGCAAACTAAAGAGTCCAGGCTGCAGCACGGCCATTAGATATGGTCTCTCATGGAGCCATCCACTCTAAGAGCTCTTCCCTAGAGCCTGCCTTCTACCGGAGAGCTCTGCTTTCACATCCTGCTCCCCACAGCACTGCTGGTCCTACCATCCCTTTCCACAGATAAGGGAACTATGCGGGAAGATCCGAAGAGATGAATCTCCATGATCAGAGCTAAGGTGAGAACCCTGAAGTCCTGACAGCTTCCTACTGCAGCCATTACAGGGGCTCTTCATATTAACCACCCTGACATGCACACTGCACACAAATTATCGGTGACTCAGCCACAAACCCTTAAAACAATCCAAACCATGCTGGGGTCTGCATCATCACCTGACTCCATCCCCCTCAGTGCTGGCTCTAGGAAATGCAAACTGGAAAGCAAGTGTCATTTCTGATTCCCTCCCACCTCCAGGTAGTGGCTCCAGCCACTTCTCTGTAAGCAAGTCTGAGCAAATGCCAGGTTCTCCAAGACTGGACAGTGTTGCTAGGCAACAATGCCAGGCACTGCTTTGCTGAAAGCAGGGCAGCTAATGTCATGTGACAGCGCAGCTTTTAAAAACACGCATTTGCTGGGAGCTGAGATCAGCCTTGCTTTAAATTGTGCTGCGGATTTACCATTGTGCAGCAAAGCTCCTGTTAATGACCATGAGTTACAAGCAGAAGCTTATAAGTGGGCCGTGCTGACTATGCAGAGATCCTTCCAGGGACCAGCTCAATTGGATGATTTTGCATACTAGAAATGTAGAATTATAGAGTTGAAGGGACCTTGAAGTCAGAGTCCAAACGCAGCAGAGATGCACAACACTTTTCCTAAAGCACTCAGACAGATGGCTACTATCCTGCTTCTTGAAAGTCTTCAATAAATAGAGATGCCACTGTTTCCCTAGGCAAAAATCTGTCCTTTAGCAGGATGACCCCCTGTGCCTCTGTCCTTGGTACATGACTTGCTATAGTGCAGTGTTTTTGCCAACTGCTCCTCATAGATAAAATGGGTTATTTTTTAACAAAAATGTTAAATTTTAAAAGATATGCATGAAGATGCTTTTTCAGGGAAACCCACTTTCTAGCACTGAAAACACAACCATCATTTTTTTTCATGAAAAAACCTCAAAGTGTTTCTTTTTTTGTTTGTTTTACATGGGAACAAAACAGTCTGAAGCCTCAACCTTTCTTTCCTGAAAGGAAATCCTTGTGGGGATTCTTGGGTAAGTCTGCCTAGCTTCACCCTTCTGGATGGATGCCTTTACATCTCTGAGTTTTAGGAAGTGTTGGATAGATGACTGATTGCAGGTAATGAAATCCTATTTATTCATGGACTGTTGACATCTTTGCATTATACACAGGAAGCATTTGAAATGTTCTTGCCCATGAGAAAGACCATTGTAAGAACAGCGAGGCAGTGGAACAGTGTGCTTAAGGAAGTTGTGGAACCTCTACCATTAGAAGCTTTCAAAAGGAATTTGGACAAACATTGCTTGGGGATGATCTATGAGTAGTAGTGCCTAGAGTGTACAGTGAAGAGCAATAGCTGGAAGCCCTGGAGATGCTCACACAGGCATCACTCAGAAACCATGAGAAGGGCTCTGAAGCCCAGAGCAAGCTGGAGAGATTATTCTCTTCAACAGCAGAATGAAGCAGGGCTCCACAATCTGTCTTAGCTACAAAAGGTGATTGAAGGCGCTGGGAAAAGTTCATGGAGAGAACAAACAGGATGAGAGAAAGCAGAATTCTGACTCTCCATTTAGGATGTGGGGTGGGTGGATTGTTCTCTGCTACCCATAACTTGCAGAGCAGAGTGGAGGGTGTTTGGTTTTTCCCATGCTTCTGGGCTTTGCTCTTTGTTAAATGGGGCTAAGCAAAAATTCCTTCCTCCTCCTCCTGTTTCCAAGAGTGTCAGGTTTGGGGTTTTTTTTTCCCCTCTCAGAAGCAGAGGGTGTTAGCTTCAGCTAAGGGTAGAGATTTTGACTACGGTGTGCTGAAGCTCCTGCTCAGACTGAAAACCCCAGAGGCTCCTGGCCAGAGGGTCTTGTTTCTCCACCCAGGGTCTGATTGATCACCACATTTAGCATCAGGAAGGAATTTCATCCCATGGTCAGATTAGCATGGACTGTGGGAGTTTTTGCCTTCCTTTGTAGCAGAGGGCATTGCTGCCCTCCTTATCTCTCCTGAGAACACTTAACAAGTACTTCTGTCCTTGCAATGGCAGGACACTGACAGTCTCCCTGCTTTACCTATGGCAAATGAGCCTGTTTTTGATGTTTAGAGTACTGCGCCTAGTGCAAGAGTATTGCTTGCAAAGGTTTTAAGAACAGGCAAGACAAACTTATCTAGATTAGTTTTGTCAGGAATGATCCTGCCTTGATCAGGGATTTGGACTAGACATGACATCCCGAGGTCCTGTCCAGCCCTATTCTTCTGTGATTCTATAATACAGTTCTGTACGCACTGACCTATGAAACGTACCCATTTTATTCAGGGGTATAAATTAAATTCTCCAGTGCCAAGGTCTTCTGAAAATTTGGTCTGTGATATTCTTTGAACAGATTTATCATACCAAATCTGGCTTCTGAATCAGCTCTAATATACTCAGATCTCCTCTGGCTGTGACAGAGATGGAGGAAACTAGGATGAGTTATTCAAGAAAAAAGAACAGAATCTCTTTCTCTTACTAGACAGCATATACACAGCCATTATGCTAAAATAAGAAATGTTCTTTAGATTAGGCTGACAAAGCAAAGCCCAAATTACTGAGGAGTTTAATTTGTAAAACAGTGATAGGGCAAACAGCAGCAAACAAAAGGCATAAATTGCATGAGAAAATGGAACGAAAGACAGTTAGATACAGATAAAACACGCATTCAGATGAAAATAATGAAGACATACAATGTATTTTTGAAACACCTTCTTTTAACTGATGCATATTAAACTTTATCATAATGGTTCTTTTGGCCCCGAGTATGCTTTAGCACACTTAAAATAAAACCAGTGAAGGAAAGGCAAATGACATTTTAACATGAGTTAGTTGGTAAAGGAGAATGCTGCACCATCTGCAGGAAATGAATAATCTGAATTGTCAAGATTGATGAATTTGGTTTCACACATGTAGGACAGTCATATTAGCTAACATTGGGAACTATGAGAAACTAGTTAGTAGCTGTCAGCTAGCATCTCTGACATGAAACTAGGTAGATTTTCAATGAAGAAAAGGATAGGGCATTGAAAACCTTATGCTTTTGTGGAGTTTAAACACTTAGCAATATAAGGTAGCCTCATCGTTCTGGAGTTTTTAAATTCTGGAAGACTCAGATTTCTCTGCCCGTTTCACCTTTTAACTAGATTTTTCTTTCCTTTTCATTTATAGAACATAAAGATTAAAAAACAAAAGATCTAAGTCAGTATAAAAGTAATGAAATTAGAAAGTGAAGTTTATAACCTTAACTCTGACCCCTTGGATGTATTCATTATAGCATGTGATCTTTTCATTCAGCTATCTCTCTAATCCATTTCCAAAATCAGAATTTCTCTCTGTTGCAGTGGTTCCCAACCCACAGCTTAAATCTGAAACCTTATCATATTACTTAGTCACAGGAAAGCAAAACGTTAACATGGAACTTGTTAGCGAATGCAAGGTATGATGCTACCTGCAGCCCCCTGCTTGGTAATCTTGCCCACAAACCAGCAAACACTGATGCTCTCAATGCTGGAGACAGCTCTACAGCTTTAAGGACTGGATATATAGTGAGGTTAATGCGAGTGTAACCCCCCGTTGCAGCAGAATAAAAACAAAAAACAAACAAAAAATCCCAGCAAACATATGATATATAGCTCAATACTAGTCTAATTTACCAGTGTAGAATTACTTGTGGAAAAATCAGAGTGCTGTAGTTATAATGATTTAAATACGGTATGTCTGCTTCTATTCCAGGATAGATGTTTGATCCCTGCAAATGCATCAGACAGATATTAATCTATCGTACATCAGGGCTCTTAGGTCATCAACACATTCAAAATACAAACTATGCCACAAGCACACTTTAAACAGAAGATATGTTTATAATTACACGACCATCTTGCTTGGCAAGTGACTCCATGGCAGAATGACACCCACACATACATGCAGCCTTCCTGATTACACTGGGTTTACAAGGACATTGACATCAGCCCCTGCAATCACTTATGGGGGTAAAGTCACGAGTTAGAGATGCAAGAGAGTAAAAGCAAGATTCTGTTTAATCTGTTAAATGCTTAAACATGATCCTATTCCACCTTTTTCGAGTCCCTTGAGTTCACACAAAAGGATGTGCATCCTCCTCTTGCTTGCTGCTTTTTGTGATTTAAGATGGCATGTCACAAAATTCAGTGCATTAACAGTTCTTTAAAGGGACTAGAGTGGAACAGGTTCACAATCGAGTGTGTAAGAGCTGTAACAGGATGGGGCTGTAAATCACTCCTGTGCATTCTAGCCACTCCTTTAGGCTAGAATGCTCCTTTCAGTAAATTTTGTCCGGGCAGGAACTCGAGTAAAACCCCAGAGTTTAGGCTACAGCTGCTTTGAAGTTAGACTACTGAACTGGGGCGGCCAATCCTAGATACGTGGCATACAGCATGCAAAAAATTAGCAAGCTGAATCCCTGAGCCAGTAAAGGACAAAACAATAGGTTTGTTGTTCTGAGACATTCATGCCTCCTTAAGGAAATTAGTATTCTCCACTCAGCTGGATGGCAGGGCTCTGCATCATCCACATCTCTATGCATGAAAGTGAAGGGACTTTGTGGCAAGGAGCAGGAATGCCAGATGGCACACCAATGATGTAGGCAATATTATTTCTATTACTCCCCAATCCCACCTTAGTTCCTCAGTAGCCAATCCACAAGATTCTGTGTGTTCAACTCCATCTGTCAACTGCCAGCTACGGCATCGCTACTATATTTAAAGAGCTGGTTTTGCTGTGATTAGGGCACAACAGCTGAAGAGTGGAGGTATTTTTAGCTGCTAAAATTTTCAGCTAAATTCATATTGCTGAAGTGGAATCAGTTACACTGGAAAATGAATGTTGTGTTATGGTTCCTAAACTTGGGAGGGAACTCACCACTGGGTATTCATGGAAACATGCTAGTCATGAATCAGTTATCCAAGTGGGTGTGATGGGATTAATAAAATTCGTACTGACAAGTGATGGCCTGGACACCTATTATAGAAAACAAGCAGCTATTGGAAGCACTGAACTACGCTGAAATGCTTCAGTCCAGCAAATTTTGAATTTTAATTGGGAGCTACTGAAATTTTTAGATTCTTTTTGTGATGCCTGCTGTCCTGGTAGAGCCAATCAATTGGCTATGACTACAAGCCCAAACAAAGTGTTTGTCCTCTGCTTTGCCAACATTATGAGAGCCATACAGCTGCTACTGGGCTGACTTTCCAGCGGCAGCTGAGGGAAGGTGGACTGTGGTTATTTATCTGTTCCTGGATTCCTTCAGGAGGAAAGAGGCCACCTGAACACGAACTGACACTGACAGCAAGCTCTTAAAGATTTCAGTGTTGAATGCTACCATCTCTTGAGAAAATGAGGGCTCTTGCTCCACTCTACACTGGTTAATCACACCCACACTCACTTATACTTAAACTGAGGCAGGGTGGTTTCTACAGGGGCAGCTTACAACACCCTGAAACCTGGTCAAGCTTCAATGCTACAATTTGTGCTGTACCAGCAGGATGTTAGACCTACACCGGGAGCTAAACCCCTGGGTAGGCAACCCCCATACCTTCCATTCCCAGGCCAATGTCTTGGCTCTCTAACTCTCAGCCCCCTTGTTTCAGAAATCCAGGTGGTCAGGGAAAGAAGTGGTCTATGTAATTGTGACAAGGGAAGAGGCATCAGCTTAAGATACCAAAACAGCGTCTTCAGCTGAAAAAAGCATTTGAAATTTGTTTATCAGACATGACCCACTTTCCTCCCTAAATAAGCAGAGGAGGTTGGCAGATTGTACTCGCTTTATAGCCTCCCTGGTGACTGATTGCACTCAAAAGAGACACTGTTTCCAAAGCTCTCACTAAAGAGACTGACAGCAGCTTCCTATCTTGGAGTCCTGGTGATGGCTGCAGATAACATGGCAATAGAGAAATGCTATTAACCGCACAGAGAATACAACAGCAGAGAAACATGCTTAGGTGACAGTGTGCCCATGTTCCACTCTTCCCCCGACACCAGAGCTCATCTTCATTACAATTTTCCAGAGCTCATCTTCATTACAATTCTAAGTGAACCTAGGCATGAGGTCTGGCACTTGGCTAGTAAACACAGCCTAATAGCAAATGCTACTAGTTATTGATATCCTGTTGCTTCTCCCAGTAGAAATAAATAAATAAATAACTGGCCTGCATTGTATAAACTGGCTAGGGACAGAAGCAGAAATTCCCTGAATGGTACAATACCCCATAATTACAGGCATCTGGAACTGGTTAATGTGATGGTACCCAGGACCACACAGCCAGCTGATTATGTCAATTCCTGTTCAAATAATTAGGAAGAAAATCGGCAGCTTCCCTTCTCTCCTATCCTGAGCAGGCAGATTCATTACAATTACAGGTTACAGAGGCTGAGTCAGGGCAAAAGAAGTAGCTATATGAATCTACAGGCTATACAGGCACTTAAAAGTGATGGAATGTACAGAATCCAAGCCCATATGGAAAAAATTCCCAGAATGAAATGTGCAACTGAACGTTTCCTTTCTAAACTGCCCTGTAGATCCCAGTATTTGTGCCATCCAGAAGCAGTCAGCAGCCAACAAAAAGCCATCCTCTAGTTCCTCCTGTATTGCACAGTGCTCAAGACAGAGTAGGTAATGGATGGCTACAGAGGAAGAAGGGCATGACTGACAGCAACACAGAGTTTAAAGTTAGGCTGAATGGTCTGTGGCCTGAGTTAGGGTTTAAGAGGATGGAAAGTCATGGCAAAGGTTCAGGGGTTGCTTCATCGAAGCCCTTGGAGTCATAAGGGACACCAGCTATTATTTTTTCCATTTTATGTTCCAAAATAGCAATAATTATAACTATAAAAGGACCTGTGGTTCCTGCCTTTGAGTGAAGTCAGAGGGTGTTATCACTGTGTAATAGCAGGCATGAAAGAAAATAAAATAGTTACAGGGAGTTGTAATCAATAGGGACATGTTTCTCCTCTGTAAAACACTGGGCTTTCAAGAGAAGCATCTGGATCCCATCCAGGCCTCAGACAAAGCTGATTTGCTAGCTGCACTCTCTCTCCTTCAGCAGTAATAAGGTCTAAGTACAAGTCTAATGCTGTCACATAGAGGCAAAGAAATGACTAAGCATTCAGTTGTGCTGGGCAGATGACAGGAAGACATCAACAGATTTGCCAATAACTGTGTAAGACATTGCACCTAACAGAAAGATTTTACCTGCACATGGTAATGCACAAGACACAAGATTATTATTTCATATCTGTAAGTGTGTAACAAAGCAAGAGACAAAGTTATTTGGCCAAGGTTACACAGTA
The DNA here is from genome assembly GCA_030014935.1 of Caiman crocodilus. NCBI lineage: Eukaryota > Metazoa > Chordata > Crocodylia > Alligatoridae > Caiman > Caiman crocodilus. The sequence goes on along the minus strand of JAGPOW010002118.1, from coordinate 1,096,457 downwards.
GGTTAGTGTCACACCACAGCTAGAATTCCCATTTTTTGGTTCGTAATCACTTTCTCTCACTCTGCTGGATCACAGCTGCCCCTGCAGCTAACAAAAACTTGCCTCGGGGACCAGTAAGGTTCTAAGATCCACTCCAAAGACAGTTCTGTGCTGTGTTTACAGACAAATCAGCTAAGCACAAAAGAGAACACAAGGTAAGAAAAAAAAGGGACCAGAAATGGGGAACTTTTTTTCTTTGCATGGGGTTTAGACAAAATTTTAGTCAATTAAAAACAAAACCTGAGATCTGAAATTGAAAACTGCTCTGTTTCTACCTGCAGTGTTATGGACATGCAATACCAGCATCCACCCATTCCACATGTCATACAAAGGCTTTCAGCATCAGAGTCAAGTCACTCACCAGCATTCAGGTGACAGTCTTTAATCTGGAATTGGAGCTCATTTTCATTTGGAATGTCCTTCCATGTTGCAAGGAAAACCTGGCGTTCTAGATAAGGGAGAATAGGCAGTGTGAGTACTCTATCCTCCTGGCTCTTTGAGCTATTCACAGCATCACAATATCACAGAGAAGTAGGGCTGGAAGGGTCATCTAGTGCCTGAAGTAGTATCATTCTTATCTAAACTATCCTATACAATTCTTAATCTAAACTCCTCAGCCCTGACACAATATAGAAATAACACTGTAACCTGCCACAGGTAAAGCAGGGGAACCATGGCAGCCAATATCCTGCTTCTATAAAATGGAGTAAATATACACTCAGGAGGTCCTGGGCAGAGAGGCCTCATTCCCCACTACAGAGGAAGGTAAAAATACCCACAGTCCATACCAATCTGACCATGGGGTAAAATTTCTTCCAATTATGGTGGTTGGTCTTACCTCAAGTGGAGGTCCAAGACCCTCTAGCCAGGAACCTGTGGCTTTAGTCCCAGCAAAAGCACTGGCATACCTCAATCAATCCCCAGCAAAAAAATAGCCAACACCCACATGCCTTTGAAGAAGGCTTAACAATACTCTGATACAAGTAGCAGAAAAAGGGAGGGGGGGCAACCAGTAAAGCCCAGAAGTACCCATAACACAATATGGAAATGCCCATAACACAACACAGGCCTACATCTAGATCATCCCAAACTAGTGGCTGTCCAATTTCTTCCTGAACACCTCTAGTGATGGAGAGTCCACAACTTCCCTAGGTACTCCTTTCAGCTGTCTCACTATTCTAACAGCAAAGAATTTTTTCCAATCTAAAAACTTATAGTCATTGGTCTGAGCCCTCCCCTCTGCAGTGAGAGAGAAAAGATGCTCTCTCTCTTTAAGGCAGTCCTTCAAGTATATGAAGACTGCTATCATATTCCCACTTAAGTGCCTTTTCTGCAAGCTGAAAATGCCTAGCCCCTTCAGCCTCTGCATATGACTTGCTTTCCAAACCCTTTACCATCTTTGTCACCTGTCTCTCTAATTTCTCCATGACTTTTTAAAAATTGGAGCCCAGAACTTCACAGAAATATTCTAGATGAGGCCTAATCAGCATGAGTAGAGGCACTATCAACTCATGCACTTTGAACCTACTGCTCCTATTAATGCAATCATTAAGAGTCAAAGTAATGCAGAAGAAATGGAAAAGACACAAGTAACTAAACCTCATACACCCCTAAGGTCAGGTTCATGATTATTTCCTGCAATACATTTTCTCATTGTTTAGATTAACTTTACTGTAAGCAACAAAGCTTTAAAGACCATCTAGGTGTTGATTTATGATAATCTTTACTATAACAGCTGTTTATAAACCCAGGGTAGGTAGGACTGGCTAGGAAGGAGACCCTAAAACTCAAAAATAATATCAAGCCATATCATTGAGGATTTCCACTTTTACCACCAGAAAAAGGCTGGAAGTAAAAGCAAGAGAAACGTCTGTTTATTCAAGCAGCTTTCCCACCTACTATATAAAAGTGGGCTACTGAACAAAGGTGCACTAGAAAAAGTGATATGTCTATACAAGCCAGTGAAATCAATGTCCAACTTCCCTCTAACACCAAAGAGAACAGAATTCAGCTTTTGAACAGGGCTGTCCAACTTTGGAGTGGCTGGAGCGCGGGGTGGCACATACTGTTTAGGCTCCCTGGGCCCTGCAACTGCCCTGCCCCCAGGGGCAGAAGCAGGAAGGAGATGTTGGAAGAAGGTGGACAAGCCTAGATGCCACAATGGCAGTAGCTTCCAGAGTGATATGAGAAGTGGCACCCAGGTGGGAGACAGGGGCCACAAACAAATCCCACATGGGCTGCATGCAGCCTGCAGGTCACCAATTGGACAGCTGTGCTCTAGAAGAAAACTAATCTGCCTACGTTTGGTGAACTCCACTAAATGGCAACTAGAAGACGGGAGAGACCTCTTAATTTTAATGCCCAGATTTTTAGGGGCCACTGACACTGCTTCATTAACGGACTGGTCTGAAGCAATTAGTCTGATGTTGATAGATCTTTGCTGAGGGAAGACTGACAACAAACTACGCTTTACCAATTTCCTTCCTGCCTGCATTAGTCTCCAAAGGGCCCAGAAAAAGCTAACCATATCTCTTACCAAACAATACTCACCCATCTTGCCATCCTCTACAAACAGAACATTGAGGGGAATTAGGCAGCTGAAATAGAAGACGTCTATGTTGTTTTTCACAGCCACCTGCAATGGGAACAAACAGGAGGATTATAGTATCTTATAGAGTGCACACAAGTGTACCTAGCAAGGCGGGACACAGAAAGGCAGGGGGACCATAGGAACCTTCCAGTCACCATCAACAATGGCTCATGTATTTCTCAGAGAGATATTGGTAGGAATATCCAGCTATGCCTACTGCAATATGTGGAAGAAGATACTGAGTCTGAAACATCACACAGGAGGCAGACAGCGATCACATCTAGCCCTCTCTGTTATCTCCCCTTCATTATCAGCCACACGCTCTCCTCCCTTAGCTTCTTCACTGGGCTTTCTTCAGAAGCATAAAATGCCACAGTCCCACTGCAGGGAATGGCAGCAAGGGTCCTCATTCTCCTTTTTTCTTGTTTCTTTCTCCTTTCCCAACACTTTTTTCCTTTCACCTCCTCTGTAAGCTCACCTGTTCCGGCTGCACACAGCTACTCTGTCATCTCAGATCTTCAGCCTGTATGTTTCTTCCTCTCTCTTGCAGTCTGGCTCTGTTACCAACCAACCTATCAATTCTTGGATTCTCTAGCCTCCTGATCATCTTCACCCCTTCAGCTCCTTGTTGTCCCATCACTTGTTTATGCAGATGCCCTCGCTTCTGTTTTCTCAGTCTAAACACTTTCTTGATTCTCTGTAATTTCCAATCACAGGCACCTCTCCCTTTTCCCTTCACAACATGCAAGAATCCAGTGAGTTTGATGTCTTTACCAGAAGGAGAGATGTGAAAACATCACTATGGCAGAACCTGAGTCAATAGCTCTGTGTTGGGCTGGAGAGAGCAGGATCTGCTTTACAGCATCTGAGACAGGGAAATCAATAGGTAAAAAGTTTAATCCTCAGGATCATAAACTAGCAGCTGGAGAGATGCCATGGATTGCCTCCTACCACAAACTACAAAGCATTCAACATACTCCTATCTTGTTTTTGCCCACAAAGTTTGAGTTTTCCCCTTGCTGAAGTTTATGATGCGAGCAAAACAGAGACCTAGCAGAGACCTAGGAAAATGTATTGCCACATCAAAACATTAGGGACTGTTACACTAGCCTTCTATTTCTATCTTGCCTGCTCCCTGCCCACACCATACAGCAACTTGATTATGTGCCCCTGGAGCAAAGAGTGGCAGTTACAAGCAATCCTTCTAGTGCAGAAAACCAAACCCAGATAGAGCATGGATAGTATTGACAGGAAAAGCTATAAATGCCCTGTTATAAACACTGACTGAGCTCTTGTGAACAGCCTTGAATTTCAGTAGGAGTTTGAGCTTGAGGCCTCTGAAAATCCTAGCCTCTAAGTCCTCCAACTGCAATATAAACCCAGCAACTGTGCCTATTGGTGAACACAACACAGATGTCACAGCTGGTCCAATTCAGCAATTAAAATATAACTGGGTTCTGTCTGGAAAACCAAATGTCCTGGGGTGGAGGGAAGTTTGAGGGGGGGAGAAAAAAAAAAAAAAGTGCCTGCTCTGTGTTCGGAAATAAAATGAATCCCTGTAGAAACAGCTGGTGATAAATATAGTGCAGAAGGGAAATAATTGGGAAATCTGAACACCCAGCTCAGCTGATTTGAAAACACATGCAAAGTAGAGTGTTAATGAAATGAGGTCAGCTTTCCAAACCACTGAAAAGGATTTGAGAGGCTGGGTTGTTTCCAAAGAGTGGAATAACATAAGGTTGAATGTGACAATTTTTTTTCTTAGCTGTCTTTTTAAAAATAGGTTTATATTTAATTCACACAGTGAGAAAAAAACACCCTTTAAAGAGGAGGGATAAGTTAAAAGCCATGATCAACCTGTAAATTATGGTGCAACCCACATCACAATGCAAATGGTTGCACATAATAGTTAGTTGTCATGCACTTTGATTGCTGGCGTCATGTTTGCAGGTGGGAAAGCTCAGAGGTAGATGGGATTATTACATTCAGTTCTTGGCAATCCCTTTACCACTGGAATGGAAACAAACTCATAGCCTTGTAGAGAAACAAAACTGACTTAAAATGGTTAAATTAACACTACAACGGTGGGGATGATTCATGCATAAATCTTCAAACAGAGTAGCCAGCAAGGAGGAAAATAGAATTGCTTCAGGTAGCACAATTAGGCAGAACTGAAGAGAGTAAGAGGATTAAATGGGGAAAATTTGGGCTAAATGCATTGGAAAATTTGACAGCAAGGTCTTTTAGGAAACACAATAAACTCCTGAGGAAAGTTTATTTCTCCAGTGCTTGGAGTATTTAATATTAGGCTCAACAGTGCTCCAGCCAGAGGTACAGTAGCTGACATGGTGTGGCAGAGAACTGGACTCTCTGATCGAAGATCCTTTCTATCTCTGGTTTCTGTTTTGAACTGCAGCATTTGTTTTGCAGCAAGAGTCACTAGTTTTCAGAGTTAGCTGTCATTGCTATACAACAGCAGCACCTTGCAACAGGGATTGGGAACCTCTTCTTTTCTTCAGTCATGGATCTAAAAAGACATGCCCAATTAGGGTGGCTACTGATGCTCAGAATACAAGGCACCCCACAATACATCAATGATTTGGATTCAGGTATTAAAAGCGAACTGGCAAAGTCTGCTGATGACAAGAAACTATGGGAGTGTGTGGTCATGCCTGAGGACAGGCTGGCAATACAGGCTGACATGGACAGGTTTGTGAGGTGGACAGACCTCAACCTGATGTCATTTAATACAGAGAAATGTAAAGTGCTCCATCTGGAGAAAAGTAATCCATAACACACTTACAGGCTCAGCACTGCTACACTTGTCAGCACTATAACTGAACGAGACCTGGGTGTCGTGACAGACAACAAAATGAACATGAGCCACCAATGTGATGCCGTAGCTAGCAAAGCTAATGAAATATTGGCAAGCATCCTGAGGCACCTTGAGCAAGGCTAAGGATGTCATCCTCCTGCCCTACTTGGCCTTCGTGAGACCACAGCTGGAATACTATATCCAGTTCTAGAAGCCGCACTTCAGGAAGGATGTGGAGAAGCTCGAAAGACTCCAAAGAGGGCCACGTGCATGATTACAGGCCTAGAGACCAGGTTATATGAGGAGAGGCTGAAAGACTTGGGACCATTCAGCCCAGAGAAGAGAAGACTTGGGGGGGGAACTTGGTGGTAGCCTATAAGTACATCAGGGGAGAACACCAGGGCCTGGGGGAGCAACTATTCGTTAAGGCCCCGCTGGGGAAGACAAGAAATAATGGGCACAAGCTGACTGGAGATTGCTTCAGACTAGACATAAGGAAAAACTTCTTGACAAGTCAAGAACCGACAATTTGGAACAGGCTCTCCCCAGAAGTGGTACAGTCACCCACTCTGTCAATCTTCAAAAAGCATCTTAATACCCATCTTGCTGGGGTCATCTGATCCCAGCAGTCTTTCCTGCTCAAATGCAGGGGAGCTGGGCCTGATGTCCTGTAATACGATTACCATACATCCGGGTTTTCCTGGACATGTCCTCTTTTTTTGGTGACCTATGCTGTGTCCAGACAGGTTTTTTAAATGCAAGTAAAACGTCTGGAATTTCCTCCCCAGCTCCATTTTCAACATGTCTGACGCTAGGTAGAACTACAGTTCCCAAAATACCTATGCTGCACGTGCACAATCGGGAGCGGAGTTCATGATTTTGCTTTGCTCTGCTGGTGGGAGCAGGGGAAGGGCAGTTTGAGGCAGCAGAAAGCACAGAGGAGCACTGGCAGGGCTGGGGGTGTAGGAGGCTTTGGGTCGGGAGTGTGGGGCACTGGCAGGGCTTGGGGGCCAGGGAGCTGCACGACTGTGGATTGGGTGTATGGGGCACTGGCAGCACCAGGGGCTGCAGGCTGGGAGTGTGGGGTACCAGTGGGAGGGGCAGGGTACTGCTTTTTGGGCAGGGAAGTGCACTGGGTTGGGTGTGAGGGGCAGCAGCAGGGCTGGGGGTGCTGTGGCTTGTCAGTGAAGGGCAACAGAAAGAGCAGGGCACCAGCATGTCATTTCCCCTCGCCCCGCCCTTCCAGGTATTCTTTTTTGGACCTGGAAATATGGCAATCCTATCTGTAAGGTCCTTTCCAGCCCACTGACAACTGCGAAACTATGACATCTATGAAACTATGACTATGACTAGGTGAAGGGCAGGACCACTGGCCCCCTCAGTCAATCAGTGGTGAGGGGCGTGGGGGCACTGCCTCCTTAAGCAATCAGCAGTGAGGGGTGGGACCACTGAACCCCACAGCCAATCAGCAGCAAAGGGCAGGACCACCACAGACTGCTATTCCATCCATGAACCCCACACTGATGAACCGTGTGGTGCCCTGTGACATGAGGGAGAGCAAGTGCCAGGATCAGCAAGTTGGTGAGCCTCTGCAGGTCAGCCAGCAGCCAGCCCTGCCCCGCCACACATCGTGGTTTTACATATTCCACAGCCCTGCCCTTCTCTCCAGACAGTCCAGTCTTGAGAGAACGGGGCAGAGCAGGAGTGAGGCTCGAGCACTGCCTCCCCTCATTGGGATCTGGTGTCACTCCAGCCCAGCTCTGTGCTTGGGAGCCAGGGGTGCACACTGCACAGGGACCTCACCTCTCCCCAGCAGTATTCAGCACTGACACTGGGCACCTAGGAATCTGCCCTGGCCACACTCTGGTCAGAGCTGGCTGAGTGGGATCAGGGGGAGTAAGATGCCTGTGGCAGTGCAGCCAGCTGCCTAGTGGGACCTTCTCTTCCTTCCCCTGAAGGCAGATAGGTTTGCCTGTCCCAGAGGAGAAATAATGGCTTAATGAGCTGGTCCAACCACCCAGGAGCCTGAAGGCCCCTCTGTCCAAAGCTTCCCCTCCCTTAGGGACCTATTGGGCTGCTCTGTGGGTGCAAAGACAGTGACAAGAGCCTCCTCCCAGTCCCACCCACATTCCAGCAGATACGGATACAATTCTCCACTTGCCTGCTCCCAAATTCATTACCGTGCGCTGAGGCTGTGCAGGAGAGTGTATGTACAGACCAACTGTCTGGCCCTGAGCCCACCTGCACATACCCAACTCAAGTTCAGAGAGTTTAGGCATGCAACAGTATCTCACCTCTCCCTGCGCCTGCACGTTCACTGCAGCCACGGCTCCTCTCACAGGCACATAGCAACCAGCACTAGCGACACAGAGGGGGTGCACGTGCACCCCTAAGCTTGATGGTGCACCCCCTGCAAAAAGTACTGTCAACGCTGCCAGCAGCACCTGTGGGTGGTTGCCGTTTGCCACCCCTTCACCGACACAGCCAGTGGCGACTGCGGGCAGTCTGATTGCTGCTGCTGCCACTGGTGTTTGTGAGTGGTTGCTGACCACTATTCAGCACTCCCCCTTTCCCCCCCCGCCCCATCAGTGACACCGCTATAGCTGCCTGCTTACTGCCACCACCCCCTTGCCGCCGACACCACCACCACCTGCAGGCAGTCGCCATGCCTCCCCAGCTGCCAGGGTCACACAGTGTTCTTGGCAACCAGCTTGTGAAATCCTCCAACTTCTTCCCTCCTCCCCCCATGGCTGGCCTGAAACCCTGCTCCTCCTGGTTGTACACTGCCCTACCGCTAGGCCCAGACAAAGAATTGTGAGGACAAATAATTGAAATGTATATCCACCAATAAACTGATAAACAGGACTTTCTGCAGTCCATCCCTCATTCAGTAATGGACAGGGGACAAAGTGATGGTCTAGTATAATGCAGAACCAATGGCCTCCCTATGCCTAACTGATATGCTAACCTTGTTCCAGCAGTTCAAGAGTGTTATGTAAAGGTACCTGCTGACCTCCCTCTCAACTCTGCTGAAGCTTATGGCATAAGCTGCCTTGCTATACTCTATGGCAGCAGTTCCTAAACTGCTGACAGACTGCACACCACCAATTTAAAACAATAGAACCTTAAATACCACCAGCAATTTTTTGTTGTATAAAGTAACTGTAATAAATCTGTTAACGTATACCACTGACAGGCTGTCTGCATACCACTGATAGTACACGTACCACAGACTGGGAACCGCTGCTCTGTGTGTCCTGCCAATTAACATGCACTGGAGCACCATTTCCTTTTGACAGCATAGCAAGCACTGCAGCTGCCTTCCCAGAAAGCTGCATCAATTCACTAATGGCATCACTTGCAACCTTGAAGATGACCTCTACAATCAAGTTTTGTAAAGGAGGAGCATGAGAGAGAGAGAGAGAGAATCTTTGCTAAGACTCCAGCTCAGCACTGTGCCATGGTACGCCCGTATGCTTAACAACATGCCTTACTGAACATGTTACCGTGCATTTCCCTTTGGGTGCATCTATAAGAGACATTTACTGCGGAGTAGACTAATTAGGTCTGCAGTAAATGTCTTGGCATCTACACATGCAGGGCTATTATGCTGGAGTAAACGAATTAACTCCACAGCAGCGCATGTGTAGATATTGGTGCAACTGGCTGGGACACAAGGGTACTTCAGTGTGGGGGCTCCCTGCCAGCTAGCCTGGCACTGGAGCACTCTTGTGGCCCAGCCAGACCCTCTGCAGCATACTGAGCTAGGTTAGAGCAGGCCCAGTCTGGCAGGCTGACCCTTTGGGACTCCTGCCAGCCAGGGCTGCTCTGACTTGTCTCAATGTGCTGCAGTCCCAGGTGCACATGTAAATGTGGCACCCAGGAGCAATACACTCAGCTACAATAAGTGCTAGAGTTTATTGCACTGCATTAATATGCATGTGTAGACACACCCCGACCCAGCTAGTCAAAGGTCTTTTGGAAAGGTCCATCAGAGCAGAGATGCAAGCCAAAAACAGTAACACCCCCGTCCCCCACCCTGATCACTGAGGCTCACCAAAGATGTCCGAAGACATAAGCTGCCACCTGAAGTTTCACCAGTGCCAGATCAGTTTCATTGACAAAGTCATTATTTTCTAATGGCAGTTTGGCAATTCTGAGGGAAGGATCTGGCAGTCTCAGTGCAGTGCTAGTGGGTGAGGTCCCCCTCAAAATGTACCCAGCAAAGCAAGATGAAATGGAACCGCAGCCTCTGCAGAAAAGCCAAAACATATGGGTACAGAGACTGCATTTCTCTCCTATCTCTGAGAAAGAGGCTGGCACTGAGAAGAACACATGGGGGATATGGAAACTCTGCCCATTCTGGGATGACAGTTCTCATGGGCGTTTGAGCTCCTTTCTTGAGCACTACAGTTACTTACAAATGAAAGAAGTCATACATGCACCATAGCATCAGTTTTCAATACAACCAAAAAAACTTGTTCTCTTGTATCAGGCTTCCAAGGTCCCTTCAGGTGTTTAATCTTTGATGCTCCTAGTGCTCTCTTTCATCAGTGACATGAACCATGCAGAATATGAAATGTGTCTTATTTAGAAGTTCCATACACAGGAAAGAAGTCTATTGAAGACAAAGGGCCAAGTCGTATACCACCTGTTAGGCACCTAAATGTGACCCTATCACACCCTGCTGAAGTCCCTGAAAAGCAGCTGACATGCCTATTGTAACACACTGCCATCTTAAGACTAACTCACAAAAAGCAGCAAGGAGAAAGACCTGCCCGTCTTCTGCAGCAGAGGTGCCATCTTTTATTTTTGCTGGAGGGAAGCCTAAGATGATGGACATGTGCCCCCAGCCCTCCAGTGTGGGGGAACAGGGTGGATATGTGGAGAAGGGGAGCTGTGGGCACAGGTGATGCCTGAGGAGACATGCGGGGACAGAGGGCTGCAACAGGGCTGGACCAGCTTCAGGCAGGAGCCACCTCCATGGCCTAGCAGGTGGGAACCGGTGTGTGGAAGGGAGCACTGCATCACCATGGCAGCCAAGGTGAAACATTCCCTGCCTGCCCAGCAGCAGCAAAGGCACAACTCTGTGCTTCACCTTGGGAGCCACAGTGATACAGCACTCCCTCCTGCACCAGGTTTTGCCTGCTAGGCCATGGAGGTGGCTCCTGCCAGGTGCTGATCTAGCCCAGCTACAGGCCCAACCCCCTGTGGGCACAGAAATCTCAGGGGGCACATGCCTCCCCCCCCCCACTGTTTCACCTGCTCTCCCCACAGTGGGGACCTGTGTTCTCCTGCCACTGGCCCAATGGACTGCTTGTGCTCTCCAGCCCTACAGACTTACCTGGAGGGAGCTGTGGGAGCTGCTCTCCACCACTGCTTGGCTGCCATGTGTGCATGCACATGAACATGCGCATGCACTTGGTAACCCTACTTCCAATCTCCCTCCCCACTCCCAAACATTCCCTAGCAGGAAACCTGCTGGTTCCAACTTTTTTCTCTGTTAAAGGAGAAAATTCATATTTTTCCAGTGAGTGGAAAACCTAGATCCCTGGTAATAGCTCAGGGCCTCGGTCCTCATTTCTAAGCATGTCACTTCACATCCAGCATGCTCAATGTAACAATGTATTTATTACAACATAAAATAATATTGCAATATTACATAATTTTCCTCAGGTTTGGGCCCCAAGAGCCTTCTTCCCAGGGGGGCCAGGGCCCTTGGGCCCCTACATACTCAGCACCTATATTTTGCATCAACTGTTTTTAACAGATTCTAGTAGGGTGGAATAGGATTGCACTTAGGTGCCTAATAAGTATTTCTAGGGCCAATAACCCAGCTCACCCACCCTTTGTTGTTTAAATGAAAATTAACTGTTGCTAATATGTCTTGCTTAATGCCCACGTCCATCCCTGTAGCATCTAATATCTACTATCACATACTGTTCTATGCTCTTTCAACTCAAAATAGAGTTGAAGGGAAGAATATTTAGCTTTTATTGGTTTAAGCCATAACTGTATTATAGAAATCAATAGAATCTGATAAATGACTTGTACTATTTGAATGATTTAAAATGGCTGTCTGCATTGCCCACAGGTATCTTAGGGAGCTGATGTTATTCCCAAAGAAGAACATTGCGAAAGGCTCTCAACTACTTTTAGCAAAAGTTTATCCCTGATGAATCTGGCCCCTTTCAAAGGGTGGATGACACTGGAAACGGAAGGAAAGTTCACCAACTACTGTCAAAATCCTTTGTGCCCTGCACTGCTCAGCTATCTCCCCAAAGCTTTGACCAAAGGCACTTTTGTTTGATGCAAATATCTATTCATCATCAATAGATCCTCTAGTTCTGTGGACAGGAGCGTGCCATTCTTAGTGATGTGGATATGGTTCGCCCTTCAGAGGAGGGTTCTTGTGTTCGGGTTGTAATCACAGACATCCTGACACTTTCTGCTTCAACGTCTTCTGAGAGTGAGCCAGACTAGCATTATTCTGGTTTAAAGTTGGCTTTCCATCTGTTACCTTGTTTGAGGGAAGAAAAACTTACTTCTTTTTAAAACCCATCAACACACAAGGCCAGAAAAGTTTTTGCAAAAACAAAGATGCCAAAATTTGCTTAGCTGGATTTTCTTGTGCTGTTCCATAAATGAGACGGTCTCGCCCTGCTAAATCCTGCGCCAAACACTTGCATCTTGTTTAATTGTAACCCTTTGGCACTCTTGAGGAAAAATTAGGGAGAGATGCACACCTTTCAAGTGGCACTCTACCACATCTGCCTGCTCTGCTGAGTTGGTGTCTTGCTGCAGCAAAACCATTTGATGGCTGGCAACTGGTATTCTAAGAAAGGATAAGCAACATGCAGGCAGCTATTTTCTTAGACATCTACTGATTTAAAAAAAAAAGCAAACCCAAACTTCACTAGCACAAGAACTAAGGTTAAAAGCACATATTTGTATACCCTAGAATGTCCTTTTCTGCAGCTCTTATTACACAATCTACTGATTCTGAAGGTGGAAGTACCTAGGCTGCACTGAAAATTAACTTTAGATTTAGTTTTGCAGCAGGGCATGGTATAACCATACAATTACAATGAGAACTTTCTTATACAGAATAGTTCACCTCTCCTGGCACAAGCTCATGGTTTATTCCATGGCAAAGCCTACTGCTCTGGTTGTCAGAAACCTCAAGTGAGGACTTCTATTTATTTATTTATTTATTTATTGGGGGGGGGGGGCCTCATTTTGTTTGATAGGCAGGGGTCTTGGAATCCTACAGGCACTTGACAGCCACTGCTAGCCTGATACTCTACCTAAAGGCACAAAACCTGAGCTCAGGCAGCAGGCTTATGTGTGCAGAGAGCCAAGGCTGGATGATATGCCCTCGGCTGCATCTGTCATCTCCTGGCGTGGGATTTACGTCAACAGTCAGGGAACAGTAAGTTACTGGGGGGAGGGTTAGGCTCTCATGCGTGCCTGACTGTACTGGAACTTCAAAAGCATATTTTCAGTTTATTTAATGTCCTTACCATCATGTGATGCAGAATAAGTCTTGCAAACCAACAGCTTTCCACAGCTGGGCTAGCAACCTGGCTCTGCATTCCAAGCTGTGCTTTAGAAATGCACATCATGGAAGTTTTCAGGATCGTTTCTACCCCTCCTCACTGCACTGGGGCTCCTTCCCCACTAGGGTTTTCAAAGGCAATGAAACCTGGATTAAACAGATACGATTTGTATGCATGGAATAAGGCTGTCACCTGGAAGGAGCATGCGACTTGAGAATAAAATGAGTGATACCCTATTAGTTATTGAACTCTCTGGAGCACTTCTTACCTGTTGGACCCAGCATGGCCGAAGGTTGTAGTTAAACCTTGGGTGACCTGGGTCTAGGTTCCCAAATGCCATTGGCTCCTCTTTACTCATTCCATGTCACCATACTGCTCATTGCCTCAGTTTCCCCTCCATAAATGCTGAGTGAAGGTATATCATGTGGGGCTGGCGATGCTGCATAAGCTTATACTAAAACATTAGAAGAATGGGATACCAGCACCAACAAAGCATGACTGCCCCCAAGCAGACCCACTGGGACAGCTGAATGCCTCTACTGTAAGGTCCTCTCAAAATAGACCCTTCTTGGTAAACTGTGACTGTCACAAGAATAGTATAATTTGCCATCAAAAGCCAGTCAACTGTGGGGTGGAATGTGATATCTGTTAACACTTCACAGCATTAAAGAGCTATTCAGGGGAGGAGAAAGGAGATGCCACTGAGCTGAAATCACAGGGGGGAGCACTTCAGGAGTGAAGAGTACAGTTACTCAAAGTCATCTGGTCAAGACTGGAGCTAACATTGACCCCAGTACTCAGTATCTTTGATATCAAACTATCTGAAAGACAATGTCCTTTTAGGGGTGCACTGATAAAGATTTTCTTGGCTGATACCAATATTTTATACTGATATAAACCATTTTTTTTGGTGCATACCAGCAGCCTCCTGCATCACATGCATCAGCATCTCAGTGCTTAAAAATGGTGGTGGGGGTGCTTGAACTGAAGCTCAGTGAATGACCTAAGCAGGGGGACACTGATACACAAGACACTGTGGCACTTCAGTTGAAGTGGCTCTTAGAGCTGCTTTAATTAAAGTGCTGCCCACCACTACCCCAGGGGCACGTGTAAAAGTACCTGAGCCTGGCCAGCAGGGCAAAGGGGAAAGGTGCAAGCCTGCCTGGCTGCCGAGGGCTGCGTGGTCTCTGGGCTGGGCTCCCTGCTCTCCTCCCTCTGCCTAGGTAGGGCAGGACCATGGGACAATTCCATGCCACTCCTCCCCTGCAGCTGGGCTCCTGTTCCCAAGAGCTGGACTCCAGCAGGGGGAAGGGATCCTTCCCCTCCTGCTGCTGCCAGGAATAAGGCAAGCCCCCGTGCCCTGTGGGGGAGGCTAACTGAGGGTAGGTGTCATCCTACCCTCATTTGGGCTGAGAGTAGGATGACACCTGCCCACCTCTTCTCCCTGCCCCCCCCTTCCGCCACAGCCAGAGCAGAGCTGAGCAGGGCGAAGGCGGATGTGGGCTGCCCACTGTGGGCTTGGGGTTCTCCTCCCTGCTGCCTTTGCCCCAGAAGCTAAAATGCTGCCTACCTGCAAGGGGAAACCCACCAATTCTCAAGGGAACCCAGGTGTCTGGGGGCCTCAGCCCCATGGGCAAGAGGGAACCCAGGCATCCAGGGCCTTGGCCAAAAGGCGTAATTATTGGAAAGCATTATCAACTACAAAAAAGCTGATAACGTAAATTTCTCTACTGGTGCCGATCCAATAGGCAACTGATATCAATGCACCTCCTCCTTCTTTGACAACACAATGCCTCCAAACCCCCTGCTGTGTAACTGGTTCAGTGCTACCTCAGAAAAGGACCCCTATTCAATTGCCAACACTGCCTTACTCTCAGCTAAGTGCCTTAGCAGGTTCAGCGTTGCTGTTTGTGAAATGTGACAAGAATACAGCTTCCTGTCCAGAATTTCTTCTGTGTCCTTGTCCTATCACGCCCCCTAATCTCATATACTTCTTTCCAAGAGGGCTAATGAATCCCTTGAGAAAAAGGTTAATGCCACAGAGCTAGGGTGACACATGTTCACTAATCAACTAGAGATTCAATATTTGCTTTCTCCATTTAACCTCCAAGGACCAAATCTATTGGTTAAAGCAAAGGTTTTAAATCTTTATTCCTTACACAAGCAGCCAGTGCCTTCCCAATTACTTCCTCTACTGAGACAAAATCTCTCCATCACTACTGTGCCTGACCTGCCTGCATATTAATGAGTGCATGCATCTTCACTATTCTTAACTGATACAGCAGTATCAACATTTCCAGCTTATGAACAGAGCACCAAAGAAAGAAGGCAAGGAATATGTAACTAGCCCATGATTGTACAGGAAGTCAGTGGCAAAGCTAGGATAGCCTGGTTCCACTTCCACACCCCAAGCCAGCGGTATCCTTCTTCCAAGTGAGGAAGTGCATCTTCTCCCATCCGCTGGCAGAAAAAAGTTTGATCGCAATTTTCAACACACTCCGCACTTCAGCAGCCTGTGAAAGTTCCTCTTTACCAATATCACTTCCTATGACAAAACGAAGCAATTAGCATGATAACTACAGCTGCCCATTCAGAACAACATTAAGGACATTCTGAAATACTTCAGTTGGACTCCTTTCAGCTCCTAGCTCAGTAGCTGCAATGAACAAGCTCTTGTGATTGCTAGGAAGTAATGCTAAGGAAGGGAACACATTAATTGTCAATTTAGAGTGTTGACCACAGGAGAATGTCAGTACTCCAGGCTTGAGCAGGTACATTAAGGCACTGCAAGCCTCTCTAGCTTGTTTTCAATTAAGTCAACTAGTGCAAGTGGTTGCTGTCTGGACAAGCAATCACGAGCAGTAGGACATACGAGGCTAGAGAGTTTCTGAAATGTCAGTGGTCTCCAGCAACTGACACCTTCTATAAATCTCTGGGTGAGTATCACCCACTTCAGTGGCAATGCATAGTGGGTGCACATGCAGCAGCTGACAGGCCGCACTCGCTGCTGGGGTGGGGGGGAAGCAGGGGACAGTGGCACGCGCAGGCTGGAGTGCCTGTGCCCCCCTGCAAGTGCCAGCTGGGGAGTGGGAGAGCCACAGTGCTCCCAGAAGCGGCCACAGCTGCAGCAGTTGTCCACAGGGAACATCTGCCCCGGTCAGCAAGATTGGCCGCAGCCCCCCCCACCGGTTGCTAACTAAGGCGACAACAGTCGCCCATGACCCATTTCTTAAAAGGGTGGGGGCAGGGGGAGAAGATGTACAGACAAGCCAAGGCTACCACACTTCTAAAAGTCAGTACTGTTTTCACATGTTTAGGCAAAAGCCTGGTATTATTTATATCTACACCCTAGGCACAGCCAGCTTTGTGCAAGCTGAGTTCAAGTAAAAGGCCAGGAAGCCCATGCAAAGTGACAAAACATTTTCAAAATGCTCCTAAGCAGCTACAGACAGTGTAAACAGGACAAAAACAATTGAGTAAAACAGACTTTGTTTAGCAACAGGCTTAAAAGGGTGCACTCCAAAAGCAGCTTTCTATTTGTATGATGTAATATAAGTACAAATGAGAAGCGCCAGAATAGGCTCTGCAGTCTGTTTAATTTTAAATCGCGGGACAGCTTCATCCTTTGATTAAGGGTCAAACCACACCACGCTACAACAGGTACCGAACTTGGCTGACTGCATGTATCAGTTGGTCACAACCATTTCTAAACACCAGTTTGGAAATAGGCAGGGAAGGAGTTTGCTCTCCATTATCACACACACACTGCAGGACTGCTGGCAAACACAGCCTAGTCTACTATCAGTGCTGTGATTTTGTGCAAGACGACCTGTCAAACAAGATTCAGCCCTTCCATTTAGCAGATTTTTATTAACTTGTCAAATGTTTTAATTGCTCTCTTTGATTGGGAAAGTGGCAAGAATTAACTTGACTGCACTGGTGAAGAACTACATTATTTCACTGGTTACAACATGAATAACTTAAAATTATTACTTCTGAAAGTGCTGCCTAGAGAACGAACTACTTGGTCTTTGAAGTTTCTAGTTAACATACCCAGGAAGTCTAGAGATCAGTTTGTTTACATGAGGACTTATTTTTTCTGGTCATAAAAGAAAAGTCTGGGATTGAAATCTGAATGTAAGGTCCTCCCATTCAAACATACCTTCTCTCTAGTTCTCAACAGCAATTCTAAGCACACAAAGAAAGTCACCTCATTAACCACACTGAGCATTTTAATTTCTCCAGTGACCACAGGGATAGAGAAATACAAAACATCCTTATGTTTTGTTACAAGTCACTTATAGTGATTTCAATACTTTAGCAGTAATTATTTTTGTGTGAAAAAACAACATACAATTCCAGTGCTTAATACTATCAGGACATCTCCATCAAATCCCCTGCTATCTGCAGAATAATGGTTGTATTCTTAACTGGCATCAGCTATCGTGACTCAACTCTCAGCAGAGATACTATTACTCCATATGGCAGCTTTCCTGATTGTAAGAGGACAGCCAACTTCTGTGACAATGACTTAGCTAGCAATCTAGCAAGCAGGTCTGGCACTAACGAATATTCTGCTCATCTCCAAATAAGGCAACTGGAGGTTTCCTCATGTGTTTTCTATTTGTTTTGCTTTTGCAGGAAAACAAATCCTGCTAGGAAAAAGACAAACAAAACCAAAACCCTGTGTTCTGATGCTTTGAAGATTTCATGGTAACCCAAATATCTCAGTTCCTCTCTGATCAAGGGAAGCAGCAGCTTCAAGATGTCTTATTGAGACTTGCTGGACAGTTCCTTGTTTCTGATACCAAGAAGAGAGATTTAGAATTTAAGTTATAGGGATGTCTGAATTGTGTCCATATGAAGTGGCAGTAGTCCCAACAGTTAACCCAATCTGATATGATAACCACCTTGACATGCATACTTCTTCTGATATGCATACTTCTTCTGCAGGAGCCTGCAACTATGTCACTATGAAGTGGACACCACATAAACAATCAAACCTCTCTCAAAACAAAAAAAGCCCCCATAGGGATGACAGAACACACAGCTCATTCACTGTCCATGTGCTCTGAGCTTGTAACTTTGCCAAGAGGCTCAGAAGTCTGGGACTGCTCACTGCCTAAGCAGTTACTGCACCAGCTCTTGGCACGGTAACAATCTGGAGCCTCTCGAACTAAGCGGCGAAGCTATTTCTAGCTATTTGCCCATAGACTCATTAATGAGTCATAAGCTTCAGAATGAAACAGTCAAGGAGAAAACAGTTGTTCAGGCAAATGAAAGTTACAATTTAAACATTTAAAAAAACACAGGAGAAAAGAAGAACTGCCTCTAAATGGGAAATGCCTCATCCTAACTTGGTACCAGAGAAGATAAAACTAATAGGCTGCATATTCAAGACCCTCTTTTTCTCACTCACCCCTACTTAATGGTTGAGATAGACTGAAGAATTACTTACCTGCATCTCTGGATACCACAAGTCTCTACAACAAGGACACAGAGATATGTGTGTGTAACAAATTACACACAAGGGGGTTAACTAAGCTAGCCAAATTCCAGGAAACAGGAGGTATAGGTATAGTCTGCAGGTACCCTGTGTATAGGTTTACATGGGTGAAGATGATTGTACCAGCTGCTAACATACCTGCAATAGCTTAATCTAGTTACCACAAGTAACATCAGCAGTGAAGATGGTGAATGAAGCAGAAGCTGTCCCGTGTACTGGACAGGGTACAAAATCTACAGGGACCCTGAACGTGAACTCTGGTTGTGAACTCACACTAAAACCCATGCTGCCACACCATCACTGCTCTTATTTTCTGCGTATTAACTGAGCACAAGTCTTACTAGAACATCCTGCAATCACACCTTCATTCCACTGTGTACCCAGAGAGCAACTGCAGGACTCCAGTGATGGAGTGAAACTGCTTTTCATACAAGAGCTGAAGCTGCCTGGCCATTATCATGCAGGCTAACAGTTAAATCTAGTAGTTTCAATGTCATCAGCATCTCTATGTCTGGTCCTCTTAACTTAAGGGAACTGTAAAATACTCCAAAGCATTCACTGGATTTCCCGGTTTCCCCTGGCACTGCTTGGTGAGATACAAGATCCCCCCTCAAAGGCAAATGCAGTCACAACTGTATGGGCCTGATAACTGAAATCTAAAAAACAACATCATTAAGGCAGCATTACACCACTATCTTCCCTTCCTAGAACTAGTCCTGTGTCGTGTTTGTCTTTGACTGAACTCTTTTGGACAGGGAATGAACCAACAGTCTTTGTAAGGCACTGTGTATGTTGACAGTGCTTGATAAATATTTAATCAATTCAGCAGCAGCCAGCTTTCCTTCAGGTTCCTTTAATTTGACCAACACTTCATGCCACCTCCTACTCTGTATTAGAGCTCAACATGGGAACATTTCCTTTGTATTTGAGGCCAGCACTATTTAGCAAGCCTGCCCATTCCCCACACCTTACACTCCAGAATGCCTATAAATGCATGGTTTCTGGTTCAGATTTGGATGTCCATGTTCATGTAGAACAAAAAAGGGCAGGGTTTGTATTGGAAATACTGACAAGGCACAAGGAGGTCATTATTTTTAACTCCCTCAGAGAGCACACATAGATGGGAGGTCAAAATTTTCTTCAGGTAAAGGAGGAATTGTCATAAGCCCAACTTGCCCTATTTATAGCTCTGTTTGTTTTTGCTGCATCAGTGACTTTTCAACACTATATATTACGACCACTAGGTATGCCTGGATGTTGTGGAACCCTGTATTTTGTGGGCCAACGCCCCCATTTGTTCTTCTAAGACCATCATCATTTATCCATAATCAGTCACTTCAGAGGTCATGACTCTCAGAGGAGAGAGTAGATATTCTCATAGTTTGAGTTGGATGTAGAGGTTAAACAGATTAGGCCTTCCTGCCATAATTATGCTGGGGAGATGGGGTAATTTTAAAACCAGCCATAGGGCAGTGGAAGTTCCTGAACCCCATAGGTAGCCATCATGTGAATAATTGTTGAGCCATGCAATAACTTCCTCAATGGCCATGTACAGTTCCTGTAGTCCACTGCTGAACTTAGTAAGTAGGCAGTCATCGACAATATGCAACATGGTGTGTGTTTTGCCACAGCTACAGTCTGGGTTGTTGCAAAGATTCCAACAATGAACCCCATACAATCATAAGGCTATGTAAAGCTTTGGATTAGGGGTTACACTGAGGCCTCAGGAGTGGTTGAGTATTGCAGCAAAGCCCATACTTGGCAACCACTTTCTTGTTCCAATTAAACCAAGAATCCTTCACCTCTTGTTCTACACCTTTTACCATGTCTGTGTACCCTGACCGGGTGCTTCATTCCACTTCAGAGGTCACTGCATTCACAATGGTGCAAGGGTATGCTCACTATTAGTTTAGGCTGCAAAATGCTCAAGGATTTTTTTAGGATGAAAAGGAGGTAAAAAAACAGTTATTGAAGACTTACCTATAAGTGCTTGCTACAAAAGAACAGTGCCCACCCCTCTGCTTCTAACAGACTCATAGCCAGCAGTCATCGCCACACCCCTGGAAAACCATTGCTCAGTTTCCATAGTACACTTGGGGTCATTATCCTTATTCTCCAAGCAGGTGTAACATCTACTATAGATCAGAGGAATAAAGCGATTGACCTGTGACTAATCCATCCCCCCATGCGTCTTTCAGCATCCTCTTACCTGGAGATTGTTGAGAGGCTCCATTTTCATGACTGGTCCCAAGGTGTTGAGAGGAAGGGAGATGTCGATACTCTGGTTTGGCATCAGAGGAGTATGAATGGCTAGCGGGGTGCTGGGGATGACTCCAAAGCTGATTAACAGAAAGCCAGAAGATGTTCACATCAGTGTATTTCTGAAAAGCACCCTATGTGACCTGTGTAAAGGGAAGGGACACAGGCCTGCCATCACAAAGGCTCTCTCCTCTCCTTCCCTTTCTGTGATGCAGGCTGGCCTAGCTTGGTGCTATTTCTGGGCTTGTCTTGCTGCTGCTTAGTGGAAAGGGAAATTTTTGACAATTTGCACTGGAATAGATAATTTAAGACAAACTGCAAGAGATTCTGGTCAGTCTTTCTGATAAAGTGCCTACTCTGGCTAGATTATGTGCTGGCAACTCTTCCCTGCTCTCTTTCTCTCACATGAAGCTGGCTTATTTGTTGAGCAGCCGCCTGCCCAGCAAGCAGTTGTTTACTAGCACATGAAGTTACAGGAGTGGGAAAGAAGGTTCTGGCCCCTGAACAGATGCTCTTCATCTGTTTCTCTCATGAAAAAGTGAAGAGGATGCTCTGGGCCATAGATCAAAGCTGTTAGTGCTGGAAGCAAAGGAAGGAGGGAAGTGGAGCAAGTACAGGGCATAGAGAAATAGCTACTCAAGGCAGAAATCATAGTTTGCACCAGCAGTGCTATTAAGTAAGGCAAGCCCTCCACACTACTGGATGGCTGGTTCTCCATGACAGCAGATGGGTTTGATGTTGGGTCTCTGCTTTATTCTTTACTCCTCAAGCCGGAGAAACATGTCCCATGAAGGTGGATGGGATTTATACTCATCTATTCAACCTAAGATATTTAACAACATATGCTTTCTA
This sequence comes from Caiman crocodilus, assembly GCA_030014935.1. NCBI lineage: Eukaryota > Metazoa > Chordata > Crocodylia > Alligatoridae > Caiman > Caiman crocodilus. The sequence continues at coordinate 1,074,837 of JAGPOW010002118.1, read as the reverse complement.
CTTAGATGTGGGGTTTACACAGAACATGCACTCTGCACTGGCTTTCCTTCAAGTACAAGTCAAGGTGTGAGCTGGCAGCAGAGTGGCCAAACTTTTTAAACCTTCTAGCCACAGACTAACACCAAGAGTTGCAGAAAACAAAAAACCTTGAAAATGTGCATGCCCCAGAATCAGAAGATTTGTATGCCTGTCCCCACTCAAATAATAATTTAAATAAATGAGCAAGAATTTAAGAAAATCAAAAGTAGAAAATAATAACCAGCAAGAGAGAGAAAGAATGTTTTTAGTTAACTTCTTCTCTCTAACATTAGCCACTTCCAAACAGCCCAGGAGCCACACGAGGATCATGAACCATGGCTTGGCTCCCCCAACTTAGATCCAAAACCCTAGGTGCCTTGGACGCAGTTTTCCTTGGTCACTTTGTCTCCCTATACCTATTTGCCCCAGCAGATGAGCTCAGCTAAGGCACTTTCTACCAGGTTCTCTAAATTTAAGATCTTTAGACCTGAAGGAAGGGTATTCTTAGGAAAGAGCGCTCACTCCTAGGTTCCTTAAATTTAAGATCCGTAGATGCAAAGGCAGGGTATTTTCAGTAAAGAGTGCTCCATCCCTAGATTTGTTTTCCCCATCTGCCTGACTTTCATGCTATGTAACAAGCCCTGGTAACAAAGCCTTTATGGGCATGTGGGCTGCATATCACAGGCCAAGGAACAGATACTGTTGGAATGAGTGCACTAAAAATGCTAGGAGTTCTTACTGCATTGATTTAGGGGGTGAACAAGCACCCTGGACTGCAATGGGTACAAATTTGGTATCATGAGGAAAGGGAACCTTCCCCTTTACTGGCCTTACAACCATTGCTATGGAGAAAGTGCCCCATTTGCAAGGAAAGGTGATTCCTATGTAACTCACCCCCATAAGCCAAGTGGGGCAGAAAGCAGCAACAGGAAGACAAGCAAAGTAAAAAAAAGAAAAGATGAAAGGGTTGAGATAACTGGGAATGGAGAGGAAATGGGGACTGTTTACAACTACAGAATGAATGGGAAGAGAAGCTTTCACTGGGGCTCATTCAGCCAGCCCTCACTCCCTCAGTCCATGGGCTTCCTGAACAGATAGCTTCTGGATAGAATCTGGTTAACTAGCAACACACTCTGAGGCCCTGCCATTCTGGTGAACTGTCCTTAAAACCCATCCCTCACCTTGGTTCACTTGATTCATCTTACTGGACAGGCTGATTTCTGCTGACCTCTAATGCCCTAAGCCATCAAATTATACTAGGCTAAAGGGCTATTAACTATATTTGTTGCAAAATCTGAATGTAAATGGTTGAGGGGAGGAAAAGGATTTCTTACAGTGATATCTTTTGTTGGAACAACTATGTAATTGGGAGACAGTTAGATAAGCTTTCCAATGCAAATTATGCTTTGTCAGGCCTGATCAGAATGAGCCAGGCACAGCATAGTAAAGAGCAGTAAAGGCAGGACAGATACTTTAGGAGGATTGAAAAAGGAATGGATGGCCTGGGAGGATGAAAATCTTCCGAAGGGACAGTGCCAGCTGACACAGAAAAGAAGTCTTCCTGGGACTGTCATGGGAGGTAGAGGACAAGATCATCAACACCAATTGCCACCTGCTCAAAAACTATAAGGAAGCCAAACTGTTGTATGATTCAGATGGTCTATGTGTAGTGTAAATAATATGAGCTGATCTGTACAAAAGCCATATGGGTTGATCACCATGCACTGCAAATTATATAACATATACTGTACATGCTTTGGAATAGCATCCCAAAGGGCTTTATACAGTGAAAAACTATAACACAATATATTCAAGTCAGGCAAACGTGGAATAAAACCTGTTGATTGTAGCTTTGCAAAAGTACAAGAATTTAGAAAGAAAATACATTCAGACTCGTGGATAAGTAACTATTGTATGTCTCAAGCAAGTATCATTTTCTAGGGTCGATGTAACAACAGGGCGGGCAGGGTTGCTGTGCTTTCCCTTGTCTTTCTCCTTTACCATGCCAAGTTGCCGACAAGCACCTTCAAATCCTCGTCCGCCACGATTTTGATGTCATATGAATTTTATAGGGAAGCTGCCCTTTGTCTTCTTGGCCATGGTTCTCCTGTTATCACTCATCCTGTTCCTGCACTGGGTGTTTTATGCACCCCAGCCGCATCTATGGGAGGCTCCAACCATCCCTGTACCATGCCCCAAGCCTTGCAGATGTAACCGACGTTGTTCGGTTTCCCTCGGCACCCTCTCTGGCGCTTGGGCTCCCCGCGGCCCTGTCTCCCTCAGCACCCTCTCTGGCACTTGGGCTCTCCGCGATCCTGCCTCTCTCAGTGCCCTCTCCAGCGATTCTTGTTGCCCCCACCCTCTGGGGCTTCTCACTGCCTCCACCCTCTGGGGCTGGGGTTCCCCCGCTGCTACAGGTCCCCTATGAGGCCTCCTCCATCCCCTCTTAGCCTCACCCAAATTGCCGATTACAAACAGCAAACAAAACACAAGCCCCTGGGCTACAACACAAACTCCAGACGTCCAGCTATAACATTAATCCAGCCATCCTTAGGGTGCTCCATCCTTTACCAGTCTCAAACGGTTGATGCATTCAGGGCTCTTCCTTCTGCTTGCTCAGGCAGAACTCCTTCCCCCTTGTCCGCCAGCAGAGAACTGTCTCCTGGCCTCCCACCTGTGATTTATATAGGAGCCAGGCCCTACTCCTTCTTGTCAGCTGACTAGGCAGGTGTGGGTCACTAGTTCCCTCTAGTTGCCTCAGCAACCGGCACTTGAGGAGTTATCCCGGCTCTCCACGTAGCAGGCACCTTAGTGCCCTATTACAGTCAACACTGTGACTACAGAAAAGAGAAAGCTGTAGCTTGACAGAGCATTTCCTCTTATGAAATGAAGGCCCTGTACACACTAGCCAACTTGAGGTCATGGTGCTCCCCCCAGATATTGTGCAGCATTAGCTATGGCAACCCTTCCACCTCAAGCTGAAGCGGGTATAGGGATGAAGGAGAACAGAGGCGATCTTGCAGCTTGTTCATATCTTTTTGTTAGGGCTGGTTTGCGAATAGTGGTCTGTATGCTCTTGGCTTTCTCCTCCACTACAAGTGGCAGCTCTTTCTGGCAAAATAATTTCCCCAACTGCTGTTGGTAAAATGCTTGCCCTGAGCTATTTTGCTTTGTGATTTGTTCACTGACAAACACCTTATCAGAAAAAACCTATTTTTCCAGGCAGTTTAACTCTTGTTGGAATGCTGAACTCCAACATGTTAATGAAGTCATTCAGCTACTCACTGGGGGCTGTGGTATCGGCTGACTCAGCTCCTGCCTACTTAGTTATCTTTGGTTAAGGTTTCACTAGCCATAAAATGTTTTCCAGTCCTATGAGTTTAGGGGCTATTTAAAACATTCAGAGGATTAAACAGGAGCAGCTACAACTTCAGAGCTAGGAGACTGAGGGGACCATCTACTTGCTGCCTCACTGGGGCAGAGAAGACTGTAGAGATCCGACTACATTAAAAACACTACATATGGATCAATTTTCTGTTGTAGTTCATACATGCATTGCCTGAATTCTTCATTACATCACATTAAACCTTCCTTTCTCAGGACATCTACATTAAAGCCTGTTTAGTTCTTATAGTTGTTCCTTATCAATTTACCTTGAAGAACGTACCAATAGCAATCAAAAAGTCAGGATCAAATGGCCACAACTGGTTGACTTTCTATTAAAAAGTGCCTTGTTTACCTTATAGCCCACTGCACAGACTCCCTTAAGACAGTCAAAGATGAACAGGAAAGCCCCCACTTACCAAAGTTATTAAAACTAGACATATAGAGTGGAATTGTCAAAGGCCCTCAAGATGCAGTTTAACAGCTACCACTGAAGTCACTGGAAGTCTTACTGTAGACTTCAATAGAAAAAAAAAAAGGACAGTGTTAAAGGTTTTAAAATCCCACTCAGAGCTAATATGAAGTTCATCACAACTTCTGACATTTCCCCACCAGATGTAACCCCACAATCCTTTCTCTCATTGGAGAGAAAGTGGAGGAGGGAAAAACCTTTGGAAGGATCTGCACTATGCTTTTAATCTCACTGCACTGATGTGTTACACCCATGGTTAGCAGGTAACTACAGACAGCAAGAGTTTAAATAACTAGACACTGATATTATTTTTTTCATAGTATCATAGTACCTAGGGTCAGAAGAGGCCTAGGGCAGGCCATCTAGTCTGACCCCCCGCCAATTGGCAGGAAACGAGTGCCAGGGTCACAGGACCCCAGCCAAGTAAAACTTGTCACTGACAGTCTGGGAATATTCAGTGGAATTAGCATAGATATTTGCCTTTATTTTTGAGCACTTCACCTTCTGTTCAGCCAGCAAACAGAAACTGATACAGTTAACTCATGAGCATGCTACTTTCCTACCACACAGGCTGGGCATGTGGGTTCCTTACCTGTTCTTATTAAACTGAATGGCAAAGTCAGTCATGTGCTGCAAAGCCTTATTGGTGAAGTTCATCTCCATGTAGATGTGTCCCTGCCTGTGACTGAATGTACCAGAGATTTCCAATCCTTTAGCCTTCACAGCAGGCAACCAAACCTGAAATGCAACAAGAAAGGACCTTCAGCATGAATGATGTTTGACTTGGAGAAACATATTCAATCCCATGCAGATTCTGAATGGCTAAAGGCCAACAGTAATTAAGCCAATCCACTCAGTGACTATGCTGCAGTGCATGTGTACAAGAGAGGCAGGGTGTGGGAACCTAAAAGAATGAGGCTCAACAATGAGCGATATCACCATGCTACTCTTATTCCTGCTGGTTTACACTGCTTGTTGGAACCCTGAAGTGTTCAGTAACATTTAAGTGCTTAGATATACCAGCGGATTAGTTTGTTTTACTCTAAAATGAGACCAATATAATTAAGATGCAGATTTCTTCAGGGAACCTGGTGGTTATCAGAGGCAGTACAATGCTTAACCAAAGAAAATGAGGAGGTAGATTATTTGTTTATACTGAAAAATATCTGTGGAGAATCCCGGATTTAAGTACAACTGATTCAGTAGCAATATTGTTTTTAGCTTGACATTTGCCATGACCTCTTGTGCATTATCTTTTACTTGGTGTAGTATGAGTGATCACAAGCATGCTGAAAACTTGGCATACAATCAGCTGCTGTTTATACACATGGATTTTATATAACAGAAGATTTTAGCTTGTTTATTTTCTGGCTCCATAATAGGGATTAACAAAAGTGCAAGGTTTTATTGCACTAGGAGGCTCCAAAAGGGAATCTGGTGAACACACCAATAACATAAGGAACAAAGCACTTCAGAGTGTCTTGGGGCAGGAACAAGCCTAACACCAGCTCCAACAGTTCTTAACTGGCATGCCTTCCGTTTTCCAGTCACGTACATCAGTTTGGTCAAAGGCCTGTTAGAAAAATTGAGTGTGAAACCCTTAAGAAAAAGCAACTTCTCTTGGTGTGTTTGCCATCTCTTTCACAGTTAGGGTAGGTACTTTGGTATCATACTTAGCGCTCACTCCAACTATGTGGATTCATTTTATCCCTCAAGTAAGATACTGTCTTTTAAAAAGACTTTGCAATTAATATCAATGCTAACTGAAGGGCATTAAGTCTTGTGGTCCTGCTCCTTTTGGGGCAAAGGGCTAACTCAACTTGTAACAGTTCCTACAAACCCTTCCTTAGTGTAATCATGTTACAGACAAAAATAGGGAACTGGTAAAAACTGAAATCTCTGGCTGATTAGACTTGCCTTCAACAGCTATCACACTTGGAGAAAGAGGATTCGTCTAATGGAACGGAATTCAACTAGCCTGTCCCAGATCGACAAAGGGCACAATAAAGGGAATAGCTGAAGAACCTCATGAGCTCTACGCTACCAGTATCAAGCAACGTGCTGCAGTAAGGTTTCTATTACGTACAGATTTTGAAGCCACATATCCACCGGGGGCCATGCCTATACCGGATGAGAGTTCAAATAGGTCGTTGAGTCCACTGCTCACCACAGCTGGGGTGGGCGAAGGGGCAAAAGTGGCAGGCACGGAGGATGGAATGTAGGTCTGGCCCACCTGAAGGGAGTTAAGAAAGGTTACTGATTAACATCACCAACAATGAATGCTGCTTATTAAATAAAGCATGAACTCGGGAAATAACCTGAATATTTTAAAGCACTCTGCAGCCTCCCTGCTGAATTATCAATAGTGTTAAATAATGTATATGAATTCTAAGGCTCTGGGCAACTGTGCCCTGTGATCTGCGCTGTCACCTCAACCATGTGATGGACTTGAAATCACAACTAACAATCCTCCTTTCCTCACAAACAGACAGAATGGTCTCCATGGAGGGAGGCTGGTGAGAGAACAGGTATAAGGGAACAATTCTGTTCAGATCTGGGAAAAGGGCAAGAGGATCCCAATCTGTTCCCTTTCCCTGTGCTAATTTTCATGGTCTTACTGAAGGATTTTCTACATCCAGAAATAGTAAGGGAGTCATGATGCAGCACCTGGAAGCACATGGTCATGACCTCCCATCAAAGGCTAGAGTTCGCTATTCTTAATTCCATGGTTACAAATGGTTCACCTGCACACAAATTAGGAGTCTAGGATCATCTGCATGTCAGGAGATGAGAGCCTCCTTTCCACAAGTGAGGTCATTTCTTCAAAGGACTTAGTTACCACCACCATCAGGAGACAAAAGATATCCAGCAGAGATTAAAGCACACTTCTGTTGTTCAGCAGAGTTGGAAGACAGCTTTCTCTCCAGACATACCAGTATTGAAGAATTCATCTTAACACAATGTAGCTTGGGACCCAAGGACCTGCCTACCATCCCTAGTGGTTACAGCAGTCTGTGTTCCCAAGCATTTTTGGTTATTAAAGCAGCCAGATGTGTGGGGAAAGATTATGTTAAAAACATGGTATGTGTGAGGGGGCTTTGTTGGGAAAAAAAATGGAATGGCACTTACTGCCGGACTTCCGCCAATGCCCCCGCCAAGGTCACTGCCAAGCTGAAAGAGAGAAAGGAAAGAAAGGAGAAAGAGAGAGTTTGTTTAAGCAAAGGATCAGATGCCAGGAATAAGGTTTGAGTCCATTTGACTTAATCACTGCCAGAGGGTCTCACTCACTCACTACATGCAGGATTGTTGAACCATAAGTTGTGAAAGTACAAAAAATGGTGGGTTTCTAATGCTAACAGGATGGCCTTGGAGAGAAGCTGGAAAGTCAGCTGGACACCTTGTAACGCTTTTAATAAACAAATTATAATTGATCTCCCCCTGCCCATGGGATTAAAAGAGGCAGTGGGGGTTGGGGAAGAGAAATGATATTTTCCAGGTTGATACATGAAAATTACAGGCCACACATGAGCCTATCTAATGTTTAAAAAAAAAATCTGTGAAACTGTCCTTGAGTTTCATGCATCAGCGCTTTCCCCTTCAATCTACCATGCTGCCCATCAGCAGTCTTAAACAGTTCTATAAGAACCAGGTGAAGGGAAACTGTGACAGAGGATAAAAAAATATAAAGTGACAGGGCAGCTCATTTCAGTTTTGAGTTTCTAGGGAGTCATTACCAACCACAGAAAAGAATAAATATATAAATAAAGAAAAGTTAAAAAAAAAAGACAAGAATTATTTAAATGCTTCTTGGCTATGTTTCCTTTAAGGGGTGACTAATTTCAATGCCTTGGGAGGAGAAAAGAAAGAAGCATCCACTTCTCATCTGCCCCCTATAACAACTCAGTAGCATGCATTTTTCCTCCAATGAGTGCTCTGCCCACAAGGGAATAAAAGAGTTCCATTGGTCCACAGAAGTAACTTGACAGATAATAGATTTAACTTCAGGTCACAATATAATGCACTGGTTCAATAATTATCCTATTTAAGCTACTTCACTGGGATTATGAGCAGCTAATATTGCCAAACTTGCTCCGCTTCAAATGACCTGAATTCCAAATCCTGCCTTTGTGCTCTGTGTTTCCCTGCTGGAACTCTTCTTCTGAAACTGTGTTTCCTTGAAGCTCACTTTTCAGTCACTCTTTGCTTTTTAGGCTTACCATTAACTTCCCCAGGGAAAAAACCCAACACATTTAGATTCTCTGTCTAAAAGGTGTTAAGTCCACAACATGATGTACACTTCTGAGTTTTCAAGAGAGAATTTGGTAATGGGGACAGCTTATGGCATACTACGCTGGCTAAAAGCTGGGATCATGCAACAGTATCTAATTAAAACAGATTTAAGTAATGCTACAGCTACTACAATGCTCTTTCATAGAAGCATTTATCATTACTATTAATATTTATAAAGCACCAGCTGACTGACAGCAATGAGGAAACTATTATCTTATCCTGAATAACTACTTAGATCTTAAATCTCCAGGTTTATCTTAGCTTTAAAGCTCTTGTCCACAGGAATGTTATCCATCTCCTGCCATATAGCTCCCTCAGTCACCTGCAGAACATTGATCTAAGGACAAACACAGAAGACAACCAGCAACAGAGGGCACATGGAAAACACGTGGCAATATAAGGAAGGGCTTGCTTGCCAGGGCAACAGAGAACATTATGTGGAAGGTTCTGTTGTATATGAGAGTGTTTAGGCACATGTCCAGCAAACCGGATCACCAAAAGATTAGTAGGGATACACTGATAGACATTTTTTGGGCTGATACTGATAGCCCATTTTTAACGAGCCATTATCAGACAATATCAATCTGATTGCTAATATGCAGCATGGAGAGTGGTTTCCATCTGGTAAGTCCATTGTGGGGGAAGGGGCAGATCGAGGCCCCTACAGTGAGGGAGGAAGTGGGGTTGGGGCAGAGGCAGGCACTGCACAGCCAGGGCAGGGGACGGGACGGAGCCATGAGAGGCTTGGGGGGGAAGGGGGGCAGGCTCACGCTGCTGCATGTACCCTAAGCGATCATGGGGGTATGCGCCCCCAGATCTGTGCACAGGGTGAAGCCATGCTGCTGCTGCAGGCTGATGCCAGAGCTGCACCAGGCTCTTCCCAGTCAGGGGCTGGGCTGGGCTAGGCTACACCTGAGGCAGGCAGTGGTGGCATTGGGAGGGGGGGTGTTGAGAAGGGCTATGGTAAATTTTGGAATAGCTGCAAGCTCCCCCCATAACCCCCTCCCTCCACTGCCATGGCCCACCCCAAGCACAGCCAGGCCCTACTCCTGCCAGGAAGAACCTGGCACCTCCCCAACCCGCAGTGGCAGGCTCCCCTTACCCCCCAAGCAGATCCAGGGGCACATGCCCTCTATATCTTCCTGGGATGCGTGCAGCGGCAGAAGCTGTTCCCCACCCTCAGGCCCCACCCCGGCTGTGCAGCATGTTCCTCTGCCCCAGCCCCACTCCCTCCCTTACCACGGGGGCCTCAATCTGCACCCCTTCCCCCTGCCCCTGCCCTCACAACAGACTTATCAAGCAGATCCAGCTGCACTCCTGGCCGCCTGCATGCTGCACTGCAGTTGCACACAGGCACCAGGCATTTATTGGCAACATTAAATTGGCAAAATCAGCCAATTTAAACACACACACACACAAAAAAAAAAAGGCTGATTGCTGATAGTGCAAACGTTTCTTATATCGGTGCCTATCTGATATGGGACCAATGTATTGGTGCACCTGTAAAGATTAGATGTACTCCTTTCTACACAGACAGAGGTAGAGTAGGATAACAGATAGTGACTACGAGCTCAGAACCTACAAGGCTCCCCCATTCAAATTCTCTCCTGCTGTACTGCAAACATGGAGACCACCCTTGCTCTCCCACAGAGCCCTGTTTTCTGATGGATTTTGGGACCAACACATGCTTGCATTTTAAATCAGTTAAAATATGGCATATTAACTTATCCCTTTTTAAGGCAGTGGACATAGGAAGCCTTGTAGCAGCTTAGAGGACATATGCACTAAGTCACCAGGGCATATAGAACAAAGGCAGGACCCTCACAGCTGATGCGTGTGAAATCCTCGAGCTGTCTGAATTTTCCCAAACTCTTAGATATATCTGTGTCTCCTATATCTTGAAGTCATAATGCTGATTACTGTGAAGTAGGTGCTAAAGAACAGTGCAAATCTCATTAAAATATCCCCTGGTCATAAGATCAAAGAAGTTCTTTCTACATGAAGTTCTCAGTCCACTCCCCTCCCAAGGTCACACCAAAACTTAGGTCTACTATCTGGAAGTACAATCCTCCAAGCTGCCTTTCATTTGAACTCTATCCTCCCGCACTGCTGCAGCAACCAGTTCTTCATGTCTCTCTCAATCATAAGCCTCAGGGTCTTTACCTACTGTCACTCAAGGCAGAAAGCAAGGAGCTCTGTGGGCAATGGCAGAACTTACAATTTCTCATAGTTCGCTCAGGAGACAATAGATCAGGGTGAATGATTCCCCTGTCAAATGAGGACCAGAGAAAGGCCCCAAAAGTCAGCAGTAGGACATAACCATGTTCTGATTAATGCCAAGCTTGTATAATGGGGTTTATTAATCTTTTGGCTGCCAGGTTCCAACTTGCTCTAACAGTTTGACGCAGCAGTGTCCTGATATACAGAAGGCTTGCAATCTGAGCTGCAAGTTAGGAGAAAATATCTGAAAGCTTAAGCATTGCAAATGGTTTGCCGTGAAGCAATCATATGCAACCATTACACACTTCTTCTATTTATATTTGTGCCTGTAGGTGATATAAAACTTATATTGCACTTTATATTGAAAGGCAGTGAAGTCCAAAGCAGAATGGGGGGAGGGAAAAGAAAGAAACAGAACCAATATTGGAGGGTCTGGCAAGGCACCGCCATGATACTCTCATTTCCAAACATTGTATAGTTCTATGGTTTCTGAAACAGTTGTTTCAAACAATAAGAGAAAGAAGCTCTTCAATCACACACCAAGCATCTTATGTAAAGTACTATGGAAATGACTGAATAACTTTGCATAATTGAACCAGATGTTTTTATTTTATTTTTATTTATTTATTTATCTGTTCCCTACTAAGTTCATCTTAAAAAGCCTGAGGCAAGGGACCCAAACTGAAAGACAACCAGTTCTTTATAGCTCTGGCAGTCATGGGATGGTGTTGGGGAGAGAGGGAAGGGGATGAAATGGTTGGGGACCATGAAGGTATTTACATGCTGCCCGTTTTCCCAACCTCACTTCCTTCTTTTGGTGAAAAAATCTCCAGATTTATTGTTCATTTTCCAAATGAGAATCTCTACCTCTCACCTCTAAGGGGTATGGATGGATTTGATACCCTAGACCAGGGGTGGCCAACCTGCAGCTACAAAGCCACATGCAGCTCTTTAGAAGTTAATATGCATCTTTTTGAATCTTTGCATAAACACACGGTGACCAGCTTCGATAGCCATTATGTCACGTCATGCACTTGTGTGAAGATTCAAGGAGACATGTATTAACTTCTGAAAAGTCGTATGTGGCTCTGGAGCTGCAGGTTGGCCACCCCTGCCCTAGACAGTTTCCCATAGCCCTTCTTTGACATTGATATCTCCTTAACTTCTATCACTTGCTGCAAAATAGTGATGTCCCTGCAAACAGAAGGTTTGATGAGGTCCCCATTAAGCCTGCCAGTCTCTTCCAACTCAGGCAATGTGTCCTGGTACAGCAATGCAAAGCCCTGCAAACAGTCTGCCAACTCTTATAACATAGCACCAAATACAGCTGATACATAATAAGGAGGCTGCTGAGCTATGATATGGAGCAGGAGTCCCTTGGGCAAGCCTTCTCAGCAGTCAGCACTCGTTAGAGAGCATATGGAAAAAGTAAATTGGGACATAAAAGGCTGTATTTTTTCCTTAAGCAAAAAATGCTACAAAATAAATGTAATAAGTGCTAGGTTGAGTCCTGGAAACCCTATTCACAACAGCAAAGTGAGCAACTTCTAGTGGATGATGTAATTATGAACAGTACTATAAGGTGGATACATAACTGGTTGGGTCATTGTTAGGGGTCTACTTAAAGCATGCAGAGGGGAAATAAAAATTGTGGATTGTTTGCAGTGCCTGGCACCACTTTTGTGGTACTGATGCAGCACGTCCCACCCCCGCCATCTTGACTGGACAAGAGCCCCCGCCCCTTGCTCATCATTGGCCAGTAGTGTTTCCCTTTGTGAAGCCTGGCCCCTTGCCACTGATTGGTGGAAAGGGCCACCCTTAATGCTCACCCCTCACTGCTGACTGGTAGAGGGTGGCGGGGCTGCAGAAAAAGCAGCCCTCAGTCAGTGGTGGAGAGAGTGGCCATCATCTTGGCTGCTTCCCTTTCTGCTAGTAGTTAGGGCTGCGTGAAACTTTGCTGGCTGTTTTGTTTCGACGCGTTTCAAGCTTGAAACAGCAAAGTTGAAACAAAGGGCTTCGAAGCAGCCTTGAAACAAAATGACACCAGTCAAAATGTTTTGAAAGTTTCAAGTTTCGAAGCAGCAGCCCAGCCAGGTGGTGGGAGGCAGGGAAGAGCCAGGGCTGTGCTCCCAGTGGCTCGGCACACCCCCACGTGGCTCAGACTGGCAGGGAGTGCAGCCCTGGCTCACATTGCCTCCTGCTGCTGGGCTACACTCCCTGGGGCTGGCGGAGCTGATTGGAGCACAGCTCTGGCTCTCCCTGCCTCCTGATGCCAGGCTGTGCTCTGATTGGCTCCACCAGCCCCACAGAGCACGGCCCGGTGGCAGGAAGCAGGCAGAGCCAGGGCTGCACTATCTCCTGCCACGAGGCTGAGTTCCACGGGGCTCAGCGCCACTGGGCGCTGAGCCCAGTGGAGCAAGGTAGAGCACAGCCCTGGGGCTGAGCCCCTCCTCCCTCCACCGGGCTGCAAGCTGCTGGGAACCCAGCCTGGGGGAGGTGGGGGCAAGCCACTGGGAACTTGGCTGGGTTCCCAGTGCCTTGCAACCCTGGGTGAAACGTCAAAACTGTTTCAATGAAACAAAAAGGAACAGTGCTTGCGAAATGAAACTTGAAATGAAACACTGTTCTGCTGAAACACAAGTCAAAGTGAAACGGTGCTTTTCACACAGCCCTACTTGTGGATCTCCTTCTCCCAACCCTGGTGGGCTGTGAGGTTGGGCTGCAGTGGTTGGCTGGCTCCCACTGGGGAGCAAGCATTTTATTTTTAGGGTTTTTTCCTCCTCAGCCATTTCATGCAAAATCACAGAGAATGCCAGTTTCTGTAGTGATTCTGGAAACTGCCTTTTTTCACAGTTTCCACAAAAATCATGAAATCACAATTTGAGTAGCTCCCTAATCATTGTACTCATCAATGGCTCAACATCTAATCAGGATGCAGTATCAAGTAGGGTTCCCCAGGGATTTCTCCTGTGTCTGGTGTTAATATTTTCATTAATGGTTTAGACAACGTTTAGCAAATTTGCAGATTACATCAAGTCGGATAGAGTAAGAGACACTCCAGAGAGTGGGGCTACGATCTAGAATACCCTGGACAGATAGAAAAGTGGTCTGCAATCGATCAGATGAAATTCAACAAGGACAAATATAAAATTTTGCACCTGTGATGGAATAACTGGGTGCACAAATGCAAACTGAGAAGCGACTGGCTAGGCTGCAATATTGGAGAGAAGGACCTGGGGCTTACAGTAGACCACAACTTGAATATAAGCCAACAGCATGCTCTTGTTGAAAAAAAATACCAACAGCATGCTGGACTGTATTAACAGGAATGTCACTTGCAAATCAAGGGAAGTGATGCTTCCATTCAAGGCCTCACGTGGAGGCTGTGTCCAGTTTTGGGTCTCGCACTAAGGATGTGGACAGCTTGGAAAGAGTCAGTACACAGCAACAAGACTTGGGAGACGAGACTTATGAGGAAAGGCAGATGATGGAGATGGACTTTTCTCCATAATTGTAGGGGAAGGACAAGGACCAATGGCCTCCAGCTTCAGCACAGGAAATGTAGAGACTTAGGAGGAAATTTCTGACTTTGAGGGTGGTCAAACATTGGAATAGGTTACTTGGAGAAAATGTGGAATCTCCACTCCTGGAAGTTTTCAAGAACAGACTGGACTGATACTTCACTGGGATGCTTTAGTCAGGATTATCCTGCCTTCAACTTAAACTCTCCAAGTCCCTTCCAGCTCTACTTTCCTATTATTCTATGTTTTGGCATGATCTAGTTTCCTCTGCCTTCATCTTTCCAGAGTATCTACACTTTTCCAGCACAGAAACTAGTTCCAGCCTGCATCTTTCCTCTGCTGTAGGATGCCCAGGGTTGATTTTACACTGAATTTAAGGGATAGAGTAAGGTGGCAACAGTAATGTCTATGAGCAACAATGAGAGAGGAGGAAAACAGCAAAAACAGGAACCAATTACCCATTGAATATCCTCTCCCATCTGCTGAATTCAAAAGGAAAGAAGCACATATATCAAATCAAGTGACAATGAACTAGTTTCCCTGGAGAGCTGGTAGCTTCTGTTAGCCATTTCCATGCAATTACAAGCCGATCTCAAATTGGCCAGCAGGAAGACTTTCAAAGAAATGCAATGCATCTCCATGCTACGTACACAAGCAGGTGGTGGGACTGAGTATATCCCAACAGACTAAAGACTGTTTGCATTGACACAAGAAGGGTCTGGGGGAGTGGGATGCTCCGAGGAGAACGGACTACTTATGAGAGCCCAATATGGGCCTGCTCTTCTCTTTTTTTCTGCTCATGACAGTAGTAACATCTGGTGACCTGAGGGAGCTGTGAGGGAAGGCAAGGAGGCCAGAGAGCAAAGTGCCCAGGGCACTATGATTTTTCTGGTTGGGTTTTTTTTTGGACTTAATTTGACAGTTTGGGAGTGAGCAACCTGGGAGGGGGGGTAGAGCCCAGACTGGCCAAAGCTTGGACAAAGAGGAGAACTAAGACAGACTGCAGCCTGATAGGGATGGGCATCCACCCACTGACAGGAAAGGGGACAGGAGAAAGAAATGGGGGGCAAAGCCCTGCACTGCTCAGTCAGACTTGAGGCAGGGGACAGATAGAGAGACATGGTGCCAATGGCTCAGCCTTAGGTTTCCTAAATGCAAACTGTTGAGGAAATGTCTCAAAAAACATTAAGACGTGGCAGGAAAGAGAGGGAGAGAAAGGAGCTGGGCTAGGGGACCAGAGTAGGTACCTAGGTACCAACTCTGCCAGAAGGGCATGCCTGGTTGTCCCTGGAGGAGCACCCTATTACATGAGGGCCTTGAAAAGTGTTCATGGACTCTTTAGAGACCAAAATAGTAACCTAAATTTTAAAACTAATTTGAACAATGACAGTCTCCAGCAACACCATGTCCCCAACCTTTGGCCATGACTCTACATTGACTTATGGAGACAAATGCCCCTTTGTAAAATTGTGCATCCAAAGATGCATCTCAAGCCGGTCCAGAGAGGTGATACTCCCTCTCTATGCGACATTGATCCGGCCTCAACTAGAGTACTGTGTCCAGTTCTGGGCACCACACTTTAAGGATGTGGCCTGCCTTGAGAGGGTCCAGAGGAGGGCCACCCGCTTGGCTGGAGGGCAGCAGGGCAGGCCCTATGAGGTGAGGCTGAGCGGCCTGAACCTGTTCAGCCTCAGCAAGTGGAGGCTGAGGGGGTATTTGGTGGCTGCCTACAAACTCGTTAGGGGAGATCAGCAGCAAATAGGAAGGGCTCTATTACCCCCAGCAGCACCTGGGGTGATGAGGAACAATGGCCAGAAGCTGCTGGAGAATAGGTTCAGGTTAGAGATTAGGAGGCACTATTTCACTGTCAGGGTA
>JAGPOW010002118.1:1035859-1051772 GCA_030014935.1 Caiman crocodilus | reverse complement strand
TACTGGAGAGCAGGTTTAGGTTGGACATTAGGAGGCACTACTTCACAGTTAGGGTGGCTAGGATGTGGAACCGGCTTCCTAGGAAAGTTGTTCTTGCTCTTACGTTGGGCATCTTTAAGAGTAGATTAGATAGGTACTTGGCTGGGGTCCCGTGACCCCAGCACTCGTTCCTGCCATTGGTGGGGGGTCAAACTAGATGGCCTACTCTAGGCCCCTTCTGACCCTAGATACTATGATGATAGAACAGCAAGTATCACCAGAACTTTATAATAAACATTTGATCATATAACAGTGCATTGCCTGTTAAGCAAAGATCATTGTGACAAGATGTACAATTCATGGACTGTGTGGAAGACTGAATCCAAATGCACCATGCATGGAAAATCATCAATGTCTGAAGAAATATCCAAAGGAGTTTAGAAAGGAGACACTTGGAAATGTTGATGGATACTCGTTGTATACAAGAAGACCAAGCAGAACAACCCAAGTTGGTAATGACACAAGTGGATAACAGAAACATGGTACACTATAAAAAGTAGCCTATTTTTGCCTGTTATTTTTGAGAGGCTTTTATGCTAGTATTGTTTTATTTGAACAGCCCCCATTCTCATACTTCCCTGTGTGCTGATTCGGTTGCTGGGGTGGGTTGGAGTGATGGACAGTGTCTAGTGGAAGGAAGCAGATGAAAACAGGAGGGGCCAGCAAAGAAGTAAACTACTATATTTGCATGAATACAAGATGAGGTTCCCCCTCCTCCCACAACTAGCATGGGAAAAATGTTCCTCGTCTTATAATCACATACAAGGAAATCTCACTAAATACACTGTCTATCATTAAACTGGTACCAAAAGCAGTGTGTGCTCAGCAATGGAAACCAACTATGAAGCTGAATGCAGCCAACACTGAGGAGGACTATAAAACACATGGCCCTGTACAGTATTGGGCAAACATGCTGATGGGAACCTACCACCAGGTAAGTTAGTGCAGTTAATAGGAATAAAGCGTATAATAGTGCCCATTAAGTGCACTCCCCCTCACCATCAACTCGTTTTCAAGTATGGGGAGCCATTATATTGCATGCATTTTGACTTCCTCTTTACTCCCACAGCTGAGCATGGATCCTTTGCAGGGGAGAAGGGAATAGTATACGCACATAATGAGCAGCCCTGAGTCATGGGGTCACCATAGGTTGAAATACTATGGACTCTGGTGAGACCCAGTGCAATGAACTATGTGATATAAGCCTTTGATTTTGGACTAATATCATACGTAGTTTGTACGGCATGTACATAGGTGCTAAAGTGCTGCTCAAAAATGCATTTATGGAGTAACTGTGATAAGACTTGCAACAATTGCCAAAAAAAGAGATAACATGCATCAGTGGGTTACATGACCCCCGCAGGGGACAAATTCAAGACAAACCTCCAATAATTAGCTTCTATACCTGGAAAAATACAACAAATGTATAACATTTCCATATATAGAATCTAATTAAGGGGGAGGGGTAAGAGTTGTCTTATAATCAGGATCATCTCCTATTTGAGTAAATATTGTAATCATAGGTTAGGGAAAAGTGTGTCACCATAAAGGCCAGCACATCTGAATTCAGAGTCAAACTTGGTCCTTTTCTCCATGAGTGACAAGAACCAATTCTGGCACAGATACAACAGCATGAGCTGAGCATTTTGCATCACTCCTTATGATGTGCTCACATGACAACGACTGAGCACTAAAAGCCATACTTGAATGTCCTCAGTGACTGGTAGGTCCTTGGAAGAGTCTTGAAAGATTAAGAGGGAAGCTCAGAACAGGGAACCCAGGCAGTGATGTGGGGAAAATGCACAAAATGCTAGAGGAGTGTGGCTGGAAGATGGACAAAGTAGCCCAAGAGGCGGAAAAAAAAATCAGTAACTGAAAAAGATGGATAGAGTCATTTATGATCCTAATCCAATTATGATGAACTGCTGTGCAGCCACAAGAATCTGAAATATCCCAACTACCCCTCTGCCATTTTATGACCCTTTACAAACATTAAGGATGAAAGAGTATCACTTTCTTTTAGGGTATTTCTCCATGTTAGTCTTAAAAGAATGACCATTGTTATCTAAATACAAACCCATGAACCATATGATTAAATAGGATTTTGAACTCGTGCTGGTCTATACAGCTGATGGTAGAGGTTATTGTTTCAGCTATGATCTAATTTGGACTGGTGGAGCTTGCACACTTTGCAGTGAGGATTCAGGGCAAGATCAGCTGAGGCCAGGTAAGTCCAACCAATGCCCTTCCCACAATTCCAGATCCTTCCCTATGCCAAGGGATGGGTAGATTTTCTCAACTCACCAGGAAACAGTCCAGGAATGTTTCAGTGCAAAAAACCCTGGGATACGTCCTCAGGCTACACATGCAAGTGAGGAAACAAATGGAGCTAAAAGCTTATTCTTCTAAGGATAAGGTAATGTAGGTAAGGCTTTGTTATACCCATATCAGGGCTAACTCTGCATTTTAGATGTACCCCCAGAGACTCAATCCCAGGTTTGGGTAATTAAACTTGGGATTTTCCATATATGCAGTTACACAGACACAAGCACACAGATGCACAGAGATCATGTTCTCTTACATACAAAGCACTCAGAAAAGGGTTAGTTAAGGAATAAAGGCCAGCAAAAGAAGGCATGGAGGTATGGGATTTATAGGGAAGAGAGTCACTTCTCACATGAGTGTCTCATGTGTAAGCAGCAGACAACAGGGACAATATGGCAGCATTTCACTGGAAAGCACTGGAAGGAGACACTATCTAGGACTGTGTCCTAACCCATTTGTGATTAGGCAGGCTAACATTTTTAGCCTGGAGTCTGAACCAGGGCTTGCCACTCTGCTGAGATGCAGCTCTGTGTCAGATAGCAATGACAAGCACAAACATTACAAGAAGTGACAAGACTTCAGGCCTCCCAATTTGAGAGCTGCATTGCCAAAGTGGGTCACGAAGTTAACCCCTCTCATGCCAACAGTTACAGGAACCCTTTTCCCAACACCTAAACCACCTGTGCTTAATCTCCAGCTTGCAGGGCAGATCCAGCCCATGAAGCCATGTAACCTGGTGCATGGGGCTCCCCACAGGTCTGGAAATTTGGCAGTAGAGAAGCAGTGGCTATTATTAACACTACCACCACTCCACTGCCAAATTTCCAAGCCTTGCAGGCCCTTACAAGGTTCTACATGTGGGCCTGGGGCCACGCACTGGGACAGCCCCATGCACCAGATCAGGCCACACACTGGGCCAGCCCCGCATGCCAACTTGGACACACAAACTGGATCCACCCTGTACACTGATCCTACCCCAACTGTCCAACCACATGGGGCTAAAAGGTTAGACATGACTTATCTAACCCACTTTTGTCCTTAAGTTGTACTCTCATCCACAAGGTCTCTGGCCAACAACCAAGTGCCTCGACATTCAATACAGAAGGTTTGTCTCTGCAACCAGAGATGAAGGTGTCTCTACAGGGATTTATGGCTCAAATGCCTCTTTCAAGCCGTTACACAACATTGTTTTCTGAATTGTATGAAAGTAACTAAAGAAATAAAATTAGTTACAGTGCACAGCAGTGGCTGTCTCTCTCTTCATCAGAGGTCACTGACCTGAGTTCCTGCTGCTGGGCTTATACAGTACAAGCTGCTGAGAACTGCAGCCAAGGACTAGTATGCCTGTTCCACTGATGTGAACTTCAGGTGCATGAACTGCTGTTCAAACAGCACAGAGATCAAATAAGTTGAGCACATCTGATCTCTGTGAATAGCAATGCTAGGGAGGGTTAGATTTGTTTTTACTTCATCAGCTTGTCAAACACCAGAAGTTGGGGTCTGTATTTAATTTCTGTTTTAGTAAGACTGCTACAATGAATGGAGAAGCTGACAAATAAGGATTTGTTGCATTGGGGTTCGTCCAGCTGTACAAACAGCCTCTCACTCCTCCAAAGCTGCCACCTGATCGTAGAGGCCTGACTCAGTGCTGAAGGCTAAATGTGCTACTGTATTCAGTGATCTGTTCTCTTACTGATGAATGGCAGCCGCAGATTTAAGACCTGCTGCACCCATTATTCAGTTGCATAATAATTTTTCCTCCTTCTGATTCAATCATGACAGCTTATCCCCAGCTTGCCCTCCCCAGGCAGGAGGCAGAATGAATGTATTCATTCTATGGTGCCTGACCCTTTTAATATTAGAATACTACCTTGTAAATGCCTGTGGTGAAGGGCAGGACTATGCAGAGTAGCAGAGTGCTTCCTCTTGGCCTAAGTGCAATTAAGATGTCACCAATACTTAAAGCAAGACATGCTCTGGAGAATACACAAATAGGATGGTGCAGGCTATAAAAGTGGAGCTTGTAATGAAATTCAATTGAGTTGGGAACAAGAGGGCACCATGAAAGTCCTTTAGAAAAGTAACTGGTGTATTTTATAATGCTCTCAGACACCTAAGGAACTGACAGGGCTCTTCAATCCTCCTCCCCTGCTTCCCAGTGAGAGAAAGCAGGAAATAGTACTATTGAGCTACAATGGGAATCTAAGTTGTGTGGTAGCATTCTTTACTAAAGGAAGAACCTGGCTGTGAACTGGCACAGAAGTAGCAATGGCTGTTAAGGGTGCCAGTAATCTATGAATCTCTTCAGGTCCCAGTAGTGGGCATTCAGCACAAAGGGAATGAATACCCAAGGTCTTGCCAACCGCTGAGACCACAAATGTTTTTAGTTACTGTACAGCATTTGAAATGGAAGAAAGAGTACATTCCTTACCAAACTGTCTAACCCTCCACCAAGGAGGTCCACAGCACCCATCTGCATGGAGGACACTTGGGGTACATTCACTGGGGGGCCCAGGTCAAGGTTCAGAAGATCACCCAGAAGGTCACCTTGAGATGGGATAACCTGAGGCTGCTCCAAGTTGGTAGTGGCAGTGGTTCCCACAGGGCTGTCTCCTGCATCAGTGCTGTGGGCAGACAGAAAAATAAATAAGGGAGAATATTTAGTCACTTTTGTTGCAGCCTTTGGAGCTCCAGAGAAGAGAAACTGCAGAACAAAGACCAAAAACAAAGACAGCCAAAAATACAAACAACCCACAAACAGCGATGCGATACAGCTCCAAGCAATGGTGTTTTGTTTTTTTGGCGACTGACCAAAACACATGATTTATGATCACCAATTGGAGGCAACAAGTAATGGGAATTGGAGGTTAGTGTTTATTGCTTAAGGTGTCCCTGGGTTAGCCGAATTATCTCCTTAGCCAACACACATGGGGCATATCAAGTTATTCAACTGTCTTTTCTTCCTTCTAGCAATCGCAATAGTCTGAAGTTTCAGACATAAGGCACAAATGGGAAAAGGACAAATTTCTTTCTCTAGCAATTAGCTTTCTTGCTAAAGCATGAAATATAACTTGCCTCTAACTTTCACTTGTTTTGAAGTATTCTCGACCTTCTTTTAAACCCAGCTAACATTATTTCAATGTAAAGTAGTGGGACACACACACACTCAATACACAAGACACAAACTCACACACACGATGGGTGGACTGCAAATGCCATAGTGGCCACTCAAATTCCCGTGCATCATTACAGTATTTTTATATTCAGAGAAGCTATACAATTTTAGATTCACTTTATGTTTCTCCTACCCCCACACTCCCAACTGTCTGCAGCAAGGGAGCAAGTTATTTTCATGCAGTATTACTGCACATGCATCAGGGGTTTGTAAGGAAGTTCTCCTGGAATTAATATTCTGATACAGTGTTTTAAAATGGGAACATTCCTGTAGGGATCCCACCCTACTAATTTGTGAGTAGCCTTGATGCTCCTTCCTGATACTGCCATGATTTGTCCGAAGCCGTGATTTATCTGACCTTTGGAAACTGCATACATGCTGTTGGTCACTTTGGTGAATGCAGAAAAGGATATAAGAAGATTAATGGAATGAAATTTAGTCCCTTAGTAATGTTAATGCTGACTTTTTTTCATGCTTCCACCTTTAGTAGTAGGGCTTTTACATACTGAATATGCTGAAATGCTCACTTGAAAGCAATTTCCCTGATCCAGCTCAATCCCCATTAAGAGCAAAACGTGTGACCTGGATGATTTTTATGAACAACAGACATGAGTAAAATTGTATTACAGCAATGCCAAAGAGCCAAACCCCTTCCTTTAGTCTCCTTCCTCCTGTATACGATGACACTTTAATGTTTCACCTCTCCTCTACTTATACGCCCTTTCTCTTCTCTAATGGAGATGGCACAAGCACTTTTCTTCAAAGACTGTGGGTGTGTTTTTCGTTTTTTGGGTTTTTTTAAACTGTAGTGGCCCCCAAGACCAATGAGAAATCTGCATGACAGCTTTCAAAAGAATAAAAAGAATCATGAATGGCCATATATTAAGAATACAGACATGCTATCATGCTTCCCTTCTTTTATTGCCCTGGGAGAACAATGAAAGGGAGAATGTTTCAATCCCTGTTCACCAGTGGATCTTCTCTTGAATTAATATATTTGGGCTTTCCCAGAACATCAGCACAGCTCCCAGAATCCTTAAGCCAAAGTTAAATTGGTTGCCTCTCTGAATTCCCCAGCTTTGGCTGCTCCCAGAACACCAGCAGCAAAAACCTGTTGGAAAACAAGTAGCTGCTGGTGGCTGCAAACCAAGGACTGAAATATAAACATCCTAAGAGAAGAGCAAGCATGGTGTTTAAAGATAATATCACTCTAAAGAAAAATCATCACAAGCAAAAAAAGGGTCTGACCTTCCACTGCTGATAGGAAAAACGCTGGCTTTCAACCTACTCCCCTGACTCTTGGGATTTCATCACAGAACCCCAAAAAGGTACCACTAATTTATGACAACTGGTGTGCCTGAACAGAAAGAGCAGAGCACCTGGAAGCAGCTCATGTGGCTGAGCAGCCCATGTGGCTGAAAACTGCTTATCAGCTGAGAACTGGAGCAGTTAAAGGCCAATATATTACCTTTAGAGGACAATGCATAGGAGAAAGTTCACACCGCCAAACACAACTATGAGTAATTTCTTGCAGGATTATGCCCAGAAGTTCAACACTTAACTCTTCCATTTTAATTATACCATTTGGGTGGGGGGAGGGGTTGAATCAATAATTTAAGCAAGCACTTATCCCAAGAATCTGCCACCAAAAAGTTTCATCTCCTCAGAACAAAAGAAATTAAGATCCCACCCAAGTTTAAAAAAAAAAAAAAAAATCGCTGTCTTCCACTAGCAGTTTCAGCTTGATCCAAGTGAACAGACATGCAAGAAGATGCAATGGCATCTAGAAGATGCAATACAATTTCCTTGCGCAGAGCAAGAGGACATGCAATGAGTGATTTCAGTCTCCCCGCAACACTGCCCCTGAGGAGTAGTATTGTGAATATGAAATTGAAAGCCATAATTTGGCTTACTGCAATACTGCTGCAAAGAAGGCCCTCCCCTGAAGCCTGATCAACATGTCTTTTTATCAGGCAGTAAGGCTGATAATCACAATAATGACATCTCTTTATTAAGCTGAGCTCATGTAGAAGAAATCTAATTTGCTAATGAATAGCACCATTTGCCTTTAATTTACAAAGAGCACAGGAGCACAGCACTGAAAGTTAATACTCTCTCCAAAGTACTGTTTGTTGTTCCCCTGGTTGCTTCTTCATATTGTTGCGGATTGAGGTATAGAGGATATTGGCCCAGCTAACAGATGATTAAGTAACATGTGATATTAGAGCAGTGCAGTGATATAGGCAATAGCTATATGGTACTTGAAAAATCAAAGGGAGTCCGTTGGCTATCTGGACAGCATCTGCTAGTGTTGAATCCCTAAGCTCTGTGCTCTAGAAGTGATGAAGAATTCATCTGAGCTAGTAAAAACCTGAGATATCAGCTTTGACCTGAAATAACAATGAACAGGAGAGCTAGTTGGCCAAGCCTGAGATGGAGATTTGGTCTCGCCTTTGGCCTGAGCTAGCCCATTCCGCTATTGGCCCCTGAGCAGGACATAGTTCTTCTGTTTCCATTGCACTATGCTACAGAAGCCCCAGAAGTCCTGAGTGTAACTTGAGGTTGCAGGCCTTTGGTCAATGCAGCCAGACTAAGTTTCAGACAGAGGAAAAGCTACTAAACTTCATAATGCTCCAAAGCCATGGAAAGTGTTTTAGCCATCAGGAGTATTTGTATCTATGGAAGGGAGATAGGAGGAGATGGCAAAGGCACAACTGTCTATACCGATTTGCAAGAGGATAGCAAAACAATCAAACAAACAATAAACCAACAGTGGTTCAAGAACGACTTCCCAGGGTTTCTGGTATACACTACATTAACACTATACCTTCAAATGGAAAAAGAGCTGCAACTGTAACTGATGCTCTTAGCAAGTAGTATAATTCACCTGAAGAAGGAACCATGGAACGGAATGAAATACTGTAACATGGGGCTGTCCAACTTCTAAGCCACTGAAAGCCACACCAATGGGGGCTGCACACTGTGTGGGCTGCAGCAGCAGGCAAGCCACGGAAGGACAACTGGGCTGCACAGGCACGCACCATGAGGCCCCCAACTGCTCTGTGCATCCCTCCCCCAAGCTGCTACACTGTAGAGGCACAATTCCTTTATATACTGCTGCAACACATGCACTCATGGCCACTTCCCCAGCATCACTGCACCAAAAGCCACCACACATACCACAGGGAATACAATGTTTCCCTCCTCAACCTCGCATTCCCCTCTCCCCTTGTACAGCCCAGCCTGACTGTCAGCTCCCCACGCAGTGCTGCACTGCGCTGCCTTCTGAAGCAAGAGCAGGAGGGAGAGCCCAGAGACTTTGGCTGCTAGAAGCAGCTGCCTGGTTTGAGCCTGAAGACTGCAATTTGACCCCTCACAGGCTGCACACAGCCTGTGGGCTGCCAGTTGAACAGACCCGCTATAAAGCAAGGATTTCAGTACACTGTGCATTTACTATTTGATTTCAGATCACAAGCTTATTTCCCAGTCTGCTCTTTGGTTTGTATTTTTTGTCTTCAGAGAAAAATTGTAACTTATACAGAACAAACCAAAACCTTTCTATTTTCACAGCATTATTTAAGTTTTAACTTATCTTAGTTTTACTCCAGGTCAAACTTCAATGACCTGACCTAGCACTTTTTCTACCCTTTCTGTTTTTGAAAAGTTAACATGCTGGGGGAATTTTTTTTACTATTTCTTCCCTAATTCACAGTCTCAGAGCAGGGAAGGCCAATAACCTAGCTATTCCTTGCTTACCTGCCATGGTGAATTGGCAAATGCTTGCGGTGGATCCCGTGGCTGCCCTCCACAAAGGCGTTGGGTGGTTTGTGGTACACAGAAGCCAATGACCCAATGTGGCAGATGAGCTCATCCAGCAGTGTTGGCTCTATCAGGTCAGTCTCCTCAGAAATCAGTGGCTTTTCTGATAAAACCACTTCTTTAGCAGTCACAGGATCCGTGGAAAGAAGGCGCCAGTAGATATAACCACGATCACGCAGGTCTGGGTTGTCTGAATCCTAAAAGAAAACAGTCTCATCCAAGGATTTCAAACAGACTTATTTGCTGCAGTCGCATTCTTTTTCTTCCAGTAACCTTGTTCTGTTTTACTGGAAATGAAACTACAACCTTGAAGACAATGCTACTGACTAAAGTACTTGTCATGAACAGCAACATTTGAAACAAAAATTAGAGTTTGGCTTCTTGCCCCTTAGCCAAATAGCCAGTCAAAGAGGAAAACATCTAGTTGAATAGAAAAGGAATCGAGTGAGATAATCAAGTACAACAACAGACCTGAGGGTTTAGAACTCCCTCCGCTCCATTCCAAAGGTGCTCTTCTAATTTTCCTTATTTAATCCTACCATAAATATAAATAGAGGGATCAAAATTACTTCCTCATTCAGCCACATACTAGTAGCAGATGCATAATACTGTGCCATGAAAGATAAAGCCACAGGGTAGGTGGCTAATTTGCTAAGAGTTTGCTTTACGTACACTTTTGAAAGGGAGCATAAAAGGTCTCTCTCTCTCTCTCTCTCTCTCTCTCTCTCTCTCTCTCTCTCTCTCTCTCTCTCTCTCTCTCTCTCTCTCTCTCTCTCTCTCTCTCTCTCTCTCAAAGAAAGTTACCCATGGAAGTAAGGGGGCTGATCACCAGGGATCCAGGTTTCCTGCTTCCCATGCAAAAATGGGAAAAACTGTGGATTTTCTCTTTTAATAGACAAAAAAAGTGGATTTTTCATTTTAATGGAGATACCCACAGATTTTCTACTTTTGCAAAGAGCTCTCTGCAAGCTGGCAGAGTTCCAACCTGTAAGAGCTTCTTGCAAAAAGTGCAGCAAACCTCAGCCAAGGGCAGGCAAAATACATCCTGTGGGCTCGATCTGGCCCATGGAGGGGCTTTGCCCAGCCCGTGGTAGGTCCCTCAGCCCCGCCTGGCCCAGGCACCACCCACGCATGGCATATGCTGCAGCCCCCTGGACACGCAGCAGGGCTGGGGTGGCTCTGTGGCTGGACTACCTTTCTAGGCAGCCCAGGCAGCAGTGGTTCTTTCTGGCAGTCACTGCTGTTGGCCCCAGATCCATGGTACCAGCAAGGATCCAGCAACACAACTCCAACCCAGCCACTTTGCACCTACTTGGGACTCACCCGCCCAGGATCAGTGGCGGCTGCCAGGCAGGTACTTCCTGCTGCAGCTGCCCAGAGCCTGTGCCAGGGTGCCTTGCATCTCAACTGCTCTGTCACTGCTGCCCCACTGTGCATCCCAGACATGGTGCTAAAGATGCAGGGAAACCCAACATGGGCTCCAGGCAGCTGCAGCAGGAAGAATCCAGCAGCGATGAGGGGGAGGAGCCATTTTTCCCCCACACCAAGGAACAGTTTTTGCCTGGCAGCCGCCACTGCTGAGCCTGGGCACGAGTCCAGAACAAGCATGGGACAGGCTGGATCAGGGCTACACATATAGGCTCCTACCGGTACAACAGGCCTGAGGCCAGTGGTGGCAGCAGCTGGAAGGAGCCACCGCCACTTGAGATGTCTAGAAAACTAGTCCAGGTATGGAGCCACCTCAGCCCTGCTGGGTATCCAGGGGGCAAAAGAATATGCCACATGTAGGTGATGCAGAGCAGGCATGGGGCAGGCTGGGGTCAGGGATGTGTATGTGGATTTCTGGCTGGCCTGCTCCTGCTGGGGTGAGTCCAGAGTGGGCGTGGAATGGGGCGGGGACTGTGGGGCTGGGTGCACAGACTCCAGGCTGTTGTGGGGCAGATGCTGACCAGCTCAGGGGGCTGCGTGTGCGCTGGGGGGGTGGGGAGGGCGGCCGCATGTGGCAGGCTTCCATGCACACCCTGCCATACCCAAAAACCCTTCTCCCAGAAGCACAACAACCACACCATCTCCCACACACAATCACACATCCCTCCCCAAATGCACCCCTCCCTGCCCCATATACCTGTACTCAAGTCTAAATGCTTCTCCAGCATTATAGCCAACTGAATGAAACCAGGTTTTATAAGATTTCAATCTCAAAACACCTGCTGAAATAGACAAAAGTAGATTTTTTTTTCTCCTCACTTTCCTCTCCTACTCTGTCTTCAGTGAGGTTGTTATCTAGGCTGGATGATTTGGGCTATCACAGGTACCCTACCACATGCTACAATCTCACCTCCATTTTGTTCTGGAGATCTCTCCTGACACACATTAAGCCCTCAAATTAGAGATGGCTAGAAATACATGCTTAGATACTCTCATGCTAAAGTGAAAAATAACAGTATCTCTACCTCTGAATCAGAGGTCAGAGCACTAAAACACTAAAGGGCCTATTGCTATGTAACTTGCATTGCATTATTATTCATAGAAATATGCAATAAGCCAGACTGAATTAAGGTTTGTGACAAACAAGAGGGGAAAAAAAGACACCCTAGGATCATAATAGATTCTTAAGTGTTTTGTGACTCAACAGAGTGGGTTTTAATGCCTGGCACATTTCTTTTGCAGGCTCTCTCTATAATGATACACTGTATCCTAGACCCAACCAAGCATAAAGTTCAGGGACTGCCTTATGGCATCTTTGTCTTTGCTGCTATCCAGGCTCCAAACCCAACTTTTACCCCATTCTTTGATGGGGTAAAAGCAGCAGACCATGCCTGTGACCTTTCTTAAAGCAAAGCAGACCAGATGATGGCAGTTTAAAACATTTTGGAAAAAGAACAAACTCTCTGAAAGCTGGAAGGGATTTTATATTAATTGTACAATGCAGCAGGTCTTTGGAAGAGAGGGTGCAAAGGGCACTGGACAACTAGCCCCAATGAATGCAAGAGAGCAAAGCTGAAGCCTTAGCTGTTCCAGTCAGAGGAAAATCCTCTCTAACGATCTGGAGTTGCAGGACTTCAGGCTGTCAGTTCAAATCTGGTTCAGATTCACAGGGATCCAAGGTCAGGGGATCTCTGCTCAGAAGTCCATGCAAGCTGGTCTAAATTCAGCATTAAAAATGTCCAACAACATTGCCACTTTTGTTGGCAGCCTGGGAGCAAAAGGAAGCCTTGTTCTTTTGATTTCATAACACTGCTAGTGTTCTGCTCCAATGCCCACTGGTTACAAAATGTTTGCCAATTCCGACATCTCTTCTCTTCCACTTCATCTCTCTGATTTTAACTACAAGCCATCTTTCTGAGGGAGAAGATTCTTTGGATCTCTATGGAACCTACCCATCCTATGCTTCGTGTTCCACATCACAGAGACAAAACCAGGGTGGGAGCAAGGGTTGAAGAAGAATTAAGCAGCAACTACACCACAGCAACAGAGCCTTGGCAAACCCAATCACTGAAAGTCACAGCCCTTTGACTCAGAGTGGAGGACCTGGGTATACTGTAGATACCCTTCATTCCTGTCTCTTGGCACATCTAGTTCCCTTGGCATTGTCAAGGCAGAACACATTGTACTGCCTGCCAGCATCATGATGCTTGGACCACCTGGGTTCCTACTCGATACAGCTTGGCATACCTGTGTGGCCAGGCTTAGGACCTGCTGAACCAGCTCCTGCGTTTCTGAGGGCTTCTTTAAGAACAGCTTAACTATAGCAGTTAGCAGAGTGAGCTGCACCTAAGATAAAGCAGGAACACAACAAAGGTTAGGAAAGGAACATAAAAGTATGCAGATACTCAAAGATACAATATGAGGTTAGCTTCTAACACTGCCTTGTCCAAACCCAAACAACACAGCATACCAGCATATGCTATTGTGTCATTTTAACTGGCTAGAAGCTAATGCAAACTGCACAGATCACATGCAAATACAGAATACTGATTTAGCACAAAGAATGTGAACCTTTTGCCCAATGAGTTAAACAGCTCCATGTTTTGGTTTTTTTTTAAATCACAGGTTTTATTTTATACTTCCATTGCTGTAGTTTTGCATTAAGATCTCAAGCTGTCTTAACAAGCTGTTGGGGTCAGTGATGATCACATTATAAGTTACTTCATTGTTCACCTCTCCCAAGCAGACATAGGGGGAGAGGGGGTGTTAAAGCCAACTAGGACAGCATATGTAAGTCTTTCCTTTCCTCAGAGCAAAAGAAGCTACCTACTGGATGCACTAACTCAGTATTCCAGTAAGATGCAAAACAAGCCTACTGAATTATTCTGCAAAAGGCAGAAAGGACCATTCAGACTTAGCCTCAGGCCATGGCTACACTAGCAGTGCATTACCCCAGTAGGAATACCAACTTGTTATACTGGCAAAGTGCTCCTACCATCAACTCATAATGGCAAGACTGCACTGTAGCTGGTGTTAGCTTATTTCAACCTCCAACCCAGTGAAACAGATTTAAATTAGTAACAGTGAAGTTTTGTCAGAAAAATTTGAGTCCCCACTCTGCCAGCATAGCTAGGTCAGTCAGGATCACTCCTGATGTAATATGCCTTGGAATATGCAATTTCACACTCAGGACTGGCTGGAAGTTTTCAACAGAGAGGGTCCTCTAGAAAACTGGGTCTTCGATTAAATGAATTTTTTTATGAAGTGTCAGGTCTTCCCATAACATTGATATTTTTGTCAGAAAACAAAATGGCCCCAAGCCACAAAATATTTTGCAGTTGTAGCACCTTCAGGGGCCTCACACTGGGATATCCTTGTGTTCCCATTTGTCCTGGTTTCCCTGACAGAAGTAACATTTCCCATTATATACTAGATATGGAAACTCCCATCATGCACTGCTTTCCACCTGTTTTATTTTTTAGAGGACATATTATGGTGTATTATGCAAGACACAGTCAAACCAGGGAGCCAGTCTACAGGGGGAAATGAAAGCAGGGGATCCTGAAGGACAGTCTACCAAGAGTCCTTGAATTTTAGCCAAACATTTGAAGTTTTCCAATTAGCTATAGTAATACTATGGTCAGCCATGTACACCCACTGCATATCACCTTGAAGGATGGGGGTGGAGAGCACAGCTTTACCTGGGTGCTTTCATCATGGAATCCTTCCAAAAAGCTCTCCAGCAGCTCATCTGCGTTGTCTATTCTTTCTGCATATTCACCCACTATCCAGATCATGGCAGCTCTGGCATCCGGCTCATCCAGGGAATCTAGATTCTCACACAACGTGGCAATGATACTCTCATACCTGATTTACCAGAACAAAGCCCGATTACTGGGGGCAAATCACGTCACTGTGGAACTAGCACTCTAACCCATGCCATGCCATTAGGGCTGAAGCCCTCTAATTAAAATCATGACAACTTACATTATTACGAGCTATAAAATGGCACACAGCAAGGAGATGAGTTACATGATAAAAATGTTTCCAGTGACACTATCATCTTTGTAAATGATGCCCACTTAGTTAAGATTCCAAAGGCTCCTCTTTCTCTTTTAGGCAGCAAGACTATGTAGGAGATAAAACTCAAGACACAGACTTGCCATGTTTGTCTCCTTAATAAAAGGTATCTTTGCTCCAGCAAGTCAAATAAGCTCAGTCACTTCTCTTGAATCTTCATCAGGTCTTGCCTTTTCACTGGCTGCTGTTCCTGGCTGGGATTTCTAACCAGGGTATCAATACCTCCCCAATAGCTTAGCACTAAAACTAATATTGGCATCAGCACACAGCTCTGGTGGGGTACCTCTATGGCGTGTAGTGAGTCTCCCTACAACTAACAGCAGGATTAGCCGAAGAGGCCTGAAGATGTATGTATACCCTTTGCTACTCATCTATCCTCACATCTCAGTTGAAAGATGCTGCTGTATTAGTTAAACACACACAAGTCCCTCAAATAAAAGGGGAGGAAGAACCAACGACACACCTACAGGCTGAGAAACTCCCTGCTTGCCAGTACTAAGACGGGAAAGGATCTTGGAGTCATCATTGATGCCACAATGAACATGGGCCAACAGTGTGGGGACGCAGTCAGGGAGGCCAACCATACCTTGTCGTGCATCCACAGATGCATCTCAAGCAGGTCCAAGGAGGTGATCCTCCCTCTCTACGTGACACTGGTCAGGCCACAGTTGGAGTACAGCATCCAGTTCTGGGCGCCACACTTCAGGAGGGATGTGGCCAATATGGAGAGGGTCCAAAGGAGGGCCACCCGCATGATCAGGGGGTAGCAGGGCAGGTCCTATAAGGAGAGGCTGAGGGACCTGACCCTGTTCAGCCTCCAAAAGAGAAGGCTGAGAGGGGATCTAGTGGCTGTTTACAAACTAGTCAAGGGGGACCAACAGGCATTGAGAGCGTCCCTGTTCCCCGAGCAACCCCAGGAGTTACAAGAAACAACAGATGCAAGCTAGAGGAGGGTAGTTTCAGGCTAGACATTAGGAAGTGCTATTTCACTGTCAGGGCGGCTAGGACCTGGAACCAACTTCCAAAAGAAGTGGTGCTGGCTCCTAC
>JAGPOW010002118.1:1017613-1031467 GCA_030014935.1 Caiman crocodilus | reverse complement strand
GCTCCCCATCTTTTTAATGAGGATGGGGTGGGAGACCGTGTCAAACGCCTTCCTGAAGTCTAAAAAGACTACGTCAACAGGGGTGCCCGCATCCATGGAGCCATTTAAAGACTAACTGGCTTGAAACCTTAGCTTTAAGCACCATTACTGGGTAAGACTGGATGCTAGAATGCTCTCTGTGCTAACAGAATATCTAGGTAGTAGAGCTATGTTCATTAGCAGATAGGAAAATCAGGAAGACAATGCTCTGAGGGGTACCAGCAAAGGATGCCACACCCAAGAGCTATAAATGGCTCAGATGCAACAGGGCCTAGAATGAGGTGTTAGCAGAGTACATATAAAGCCTCATTACATAGCCAATGATTAAATGTGAGGAACAGACTGCTCAAGGCAGTGTATAAGCAGCCACCATAAGTATATTCACAGAGCATTCAGTATAGAGACACAAACATTATATGGTACAGACAATATCTGCGTAGGTGGATCTGAGACTTGAGTGAGCTAATAGTCCCCTTCAATCTTGAAGTGCTTGGGGATGGTAAGGAGGAACAAAGGGGATTAAACAGTAAAATCAGAAGCTCAGTTTGAGAACTGGCAAAATCTCATGGACAAACCTCAGGCAGCAAATAAATCAAGCCTGTGACATTTGGCTCAAGTGACTAGGAACTTCCTCCCAGCCAAGAAAATGACATTTTCTCAAGTGTAGCATCCTACTCAGTGACAGCACTGGCAATAGGAAGAGGTAGAAAAGGGGCACACCTTTAATTGCATACTTGTCATGGCCTCACACTGAAAACAAAAGGCTACCTAAAAATGTCTCTTACAGAGGCACACAGAATACAAAAGGTGTCATCTTCAGCACTGCTCAGTGTGTCACACCATTAAGACAGCAAGAAAAATACAACCTGGAACCCTGTATTTGAAAGGTGTCTGCCTTGATAACAGGGTGCTCTGATCTCTTCTCTTGCTTGCTTGGGAAGCCATCATTTGAGGACTGTGAAGCTGAAAAGCCTCAGGGTCTCCAGGTTACAAATGTTATGCAGATGGACTTTGGGCTGTCTGTTCACTTGGGATCTCAATGAGTTCCACAGGCTCAGCCAGTAAGGAAGACGTATCCAGATGAGTTACTTCATCTCTTCCCAGATGTTCAATAGCAATGATGAACATGAAGCAGTTCTACAGCTCCACTTTGCTCCCTGATTTCAAACAAGGTGAACTTTTCATTCTTCCTACCTGACCTTAAAGGAATATGGGTTATAATTGTACTAAAACAGTATGATTTCTTTTCAAAGTAGCTGCACAAAGCCTAGCTTGCCATTAGAAATATTTTTGCTTGCAGTCCAAACAATGCAGTGGGGCATGAGAACTTAAAGGTGAAATTGATGAAACCTCATTGTCCAAGTGCTGACAACTGTACCAGGAACAGGACAAGCAAATTAATATGGGTAATTCTAACCCATTGAACAGTCTGCAGAATACTCTCTTATGCCAGGGGTAATATCCTATGTTTACATAGAACTGATCTGTACCATGAGGAGCTCTTTATAAGGGAATTGCTATGGAAGGACATGCAATTCTACTTTGACTCTTGGCAAGTTGCATCTCGCCATATGGGGGGAGTTTATTATTCTGGTACAGGCATTTGAGAGGTTTCTGCAGGCAGATTCCATACAAAAACATATCACTTTAGAAATGATGTGTGTGTGGCAGACTACTGTGCAGTGCAAAAGTAGAAACTGAGCAAGTATGAAAAGAAGCATTTTCCAGCTAGGGGGTATTCAAAATTGCTGCTGTTCTACAGAAACCAAACACAATCCAGTAAAGGTGAGCCCAGTTCTGTAAATTGTACTGTAAAGGTCCCGCTCTTGCAATTATCTGAGAACATTTGCTGACATCTTTCCAGAGGAAGTCTTACTGTGAATGGGATTGACCCCTCCTGCCATACCCCCATACCTACTGTATTTACTACATTAGCTTTGCTGCTTGCACTCAGCGTCTTGTTTAGCCTGTCTGCTCTAACCTGATGGAAAGTTTTGGGGCCGGGCTGATGCTTCATTTGTATCCCTATGACGATAGCTGAAGGTGGCATGTTTCTCTTTTGCCTTGCAGAGAGTTAGCCAATACACGATTCCTTGTACTCCTGACAGATAATGCACTTGCTCCCAAACTAGAGGAATGCATTTGCTCCCAGCCTCTAATCGCAGTGTATACAAATATATTCATGAATCTACTCTCCTAGAACAGACACAATTAGATGAAAGGAAGGATTCCTGCAGGCAGAGATGAGGTTCCCTGTGAACTCTCATTCATCATGAGCTCCTGCTAGCTCTGTACTGTATCAAAGGAAGATTTTTAAACCATCGAAAACTTGAGAGCTTTGATGGCTCAGAGAATGAGGAGATTCCTCCATTAGTTACAATCCATGATGGAAATGGCCTCTAATAAACTCTGTTGCCCTGGAAACGGGCATCTATTAACCCAGAGACAAGAGTCCTCTTACATGCTATAGCGGATTGTTTTGAGATTGCCTTCTTTTCAAGCTATCGTTAAAGAAATAAACAGACCTTAATTTTCAAAATCAAAGTCTTCAGATGATGCTAAAAGTAAAATTAACTCTGCTTATTAGGACGTGCATTTTTATGGTAATATGGTAAAGAATTATCACTGAAAATAAGCTAGGCATCTTATTAAGTCCTTACATATACTGGACACGAGTCTCACAAGACCTGATGTGTGAGGGCAGGCAAGAGGCCTCCTACAGTATCCTGATACCTTAGCAACCTGATTCTGTGGAAATCAGAGGGCCCAGTTAGCTCATCAACTTCTGATGCGGAGGGACTAGAGTGGATTCAAGTGAGAGATTTGGAGAATACTAGCCTGTAAATGCATCACCTCCAAATCTGTTCAAGCTCCTTTACAGAGGTAGCACTTTCTGCCTCAGGAGCCCAATTGTTTGCTGTTGCTGGTTTTTAAACAGTCTCCTTCTCATTATTTGACTAGAAAAGATTCACCAAAATTAGAAATGCAAATGGACTGGCAGGAGATCACCTCCTCTGCTGCATCCGACATGTAACGGGAAATCCACAGAGTTAAAAATCTTCAGCCAAAATCTATTCAGACCAGAGGAACTAGGTGACAGAAAGGCAGGAGGCAGCAAATGGACCATATGCCCTAGAAGAAAGCAAATGCCGCAAATCTGTGTGTGGACACTTTAGTTTAACGCAGGTTTGTTTTGGGTTCGCTTAAATCTGCTCCCAAAGTCAACAGAGACTTGAGCTAAATTTAAACAAGTTTGATTTAACCTGAAGCATAAGTGTCCACATAGTACTTTGCATGAGTTTATCTACAGTGGCTTAACAAGCCAGGACTTTACACCACAAGTCCCTACTCTCTTCATAGATCTGTCCAACCCTTGAGAAGTACAAGTTAGCATAAAATTAGTAAACTAATATATTGCCTACTGTTTTCCTTTGAAAATAGTTTCTGCCTTTAAAATGAAAAGGAATGTTGAACACTGAAATAAATCTAGAAGTTTTACAGACCTTTAACACTAAATGATCTGAACACTAAATGATCTAAGGGGCAGGACAGGGATGGGGGACTTCAGATCTGAATACTGAAAAATAACAAATCTTCAACACTTCTCAAAGCTCTTGTCCAAATGCATCTGGGGCCATCAACCATTTTAGAGAAACATTTTTCTGCTTTTTTATGCAATAAACACAGTCTCTCTTTTCCCTTCCCCAAATGCCAGCACACAGCCATTGTGGGTAATTGTCATTATTCTACTGAAGCCAGTGGAGTGATGGCAATTTATATCAGCTAAGCATCCACCACAACCTCAAGATTCAAGAGAATCATAAGACCATTCCCTCCAAGGCACTGAATTGAAAGCCACGATTTTCATGTTCCATCTTAGACTCTGGTACACAGACCCATGTATAACAATAAGCAAGTCATTTAATCTTTAAGACCGGGATAAGGAGCCTTCCCCACCATGCAGGGTAGAGGAGGGAAATCCATCAGCATTGCCAAAGAGCTCAAAAACTGTGCTGTTGCACATCATAGTAAAGTCTAAAAACAAATGCCAAATACTTACCTCAACCTTGATGGCACATCGTCCAATTGCTCGCACAGCCTTACGGACAAAGTCAACATCCACCTCAGTAGCATATTCCTTGAGTTCTGCCAGAACCTGTTGGGCAGCATTACACAAAACCTGAGTTGTTTGGGTCAGGGAGTGAAGGGTAACATTTCCAATGACTTTCACTTCTAACCAAGCTTGGTTATTAGACGGTAAGTGGAGATATAGTGTTCAAATGGCAGAGAGTGCAGTAAATGCAATTCAAGTTTTATATTTAAATGTAACCTAAAATGTCCCCTCCATAACTGTAGGTGCAGGTATTAAATGAATATACTGCTTAAACTCCAGGAGCAGTCTCTAGATTCAAACTCTAAACTCCACCTAGAGAAGGGCTGCCTAGAACAAAGCAGCAAGATCAACTTCAGTGTGGGTGAAAGAAGAATGACACAATCTGACCTATTTTCAAATTTCCTTGACCAACTTGTTAGCACAATCCATCCTTTATTTAGGAGCATCACCAGAGAGTATAGGAGAAAAAAGGGGAGAAGGGAGCTAATGTGTCCATTCCTTTATAGGCCTATCACAGAGGTGCGCAAAGTCCAGCTGGCTGTAGAGTCCATTTCCCGGCAGCCCCTGGCCACATGGAAACCAGCCCCAGCTGTGCTGGCAGGGCACATGGCAGGGGGCTGCTCTGGAGTTGCTGGGATTTTGTGGCAGGGTAGCTTGGGGCGGGGGCCAGGGCAGAGCTGTGATCTGCAAACTGCCCACTGGGCAGGAGCCTGCAGGCAGTGCATAGTGGCTCTGTCCTGGCTCCTTGCAGCGGTGACAGTGTGGTCCCAGGCAAGGGCCAAGGCACGATCTGCTGCCTACACATGCCTGTCAAGAACATGCAGGCTGAGACTGTGGCTCTGCCCTGGCCCTGACCAAGCTGCCCCTGCTGCAAGATCCCAGTGACACCGGAGCAGCCCCCTGCCCTGCCGCACGTCCCGCCAGTGCAGCTGGGGATGGTCTCCATGGCAACTGTAGCCATGGTATCACAGTGAGCTGTGGCTGGGGTCTCCATGGAGATCAGCCTAAGTCACGTGGGCAAAGGCTGCTACGAAATAGAGTCCAGCTACCAGCTAGATCTGCCATTTTGTACACCCCTGGCCTATCAGTCTGATGCATGGAGATGCCTGAATTCTGGGGCACAACAGCAGTCCTTGTGGGTAGATGCATAAAGGTTCTAGGACACTTTGCCTAAGAGAAGCAATTCCTTCTTGGGAAAATTTTGGGTTGACTTTTTTTTTTTTTTTTTTTTTTTAAGTCT
Source organism: Caiman crocodilus (assembly GCA_030014935.1). Lineage (NCBI taxonomy): Eukaryota > Metazoa > Chordata > Crocodylia > Alligatoridae > Caiman > Caiman crocodilus. The sequence goes on along the minus strand of JAGPOW010002118.1, from coordinate 1,026,074 downwards.
TAGAGATATTTAAAATACAAATGGGATGTGTTATTTTATAGTATTACTATTTCAAACTCATCTGCTCCTCCTCATTTGGAAGCTGATAATTTAACCAGGTTCAAAAGGGGATTGAACAAATTCATGGTGGATAGGTCCCTCAGTAGGTATTAATGCAATAGAGTACAAATTCAAAGTTAGGACAACCTAGGACCCTGAATGCTGGAAGCAGTGACGAGAGAGGCGCAGGGGAGGGATCATTTGAGATACTGTGTCCTGCTTAAACTCTTCCTTTTAGAATTTACTCTGTTACTAAGATGGATCTGTGGTCTGACCCAGCAGAACATTGATATTCTTGTTTCTCATATGTTCCATGTGTATGAAAGAGCTGATGTGAATTGGTTGTTACAAAGGCATTGCAAAAAAGAAGAAAAACATTTGTCTGGAGAATTTGCGCCCATTTTCTCTTTGCTCGCTGCTCTTAAAGCTCTCTCATGCAGACTGGCTCTTTGAGCTCACAAATATTGCCAAAGAGAATGGACACACTATGGCATTTCAGCAATGTAGTAACAGGACAGAGAAGATGCACAGCATGAACAGTCAAGAGTTTCCTAAATTCTAACCTCAGCTCTGCTGAGACCCAGCTACAAAAATGTAAAACGCACTTAACAGGTGTGCTGCTCCTGCTTTTAAGTAACTAAACAATATACTGTGCTGAAGGGAGCATTGATTTGCTGTCATTTCTTGTACAGTAGCTGAGAACAATTTAAGGAGGTATCAATTTGTACATAAATCCTCCCTCACATTGTTTGCCATCCCAAGGATGCATGCAGGGCTAAGAGCACCTTGAGGAGCTGACCTGGGCGATGTTTGCTTGAGAGGCCAGGCGGATCATGATGTCCAGCTTTTCCAGTTTGACATAAATGGGGTCATTGTACTTCACAAAGAACACCTTGATTTCTTGCTTCAAGATCTCAGGCCTGGAGAACACATGCAACAGAATCAACCCAAGCCTGAAAATTAAACGGCTTCCTATTTCACACACAAGTAGTTTGGTTTTTAAATCAACTTCAGCTTTTGCTGGGAATTCACTGGTATCAGTTCAGCACAGATTTGCAAACAGATGTGAGAACAGTTGTTCAAAAAAAAAAAAAAAAAAAAATCACAAAGCTCTAGTGGCACAGCGATGCTTTCAAAATGTACAGTTCGAGCTGCCACTTGTCTGTCTGAAGAGTACACAAGAATGGACTGGTTTCAAAGAGACCAACCACATGCCCTCTAATTTAGCAGAGCTCCATGTTCATCAGTCCGTTCTATTGGTTTAGCTTCTTTACTTTACTGCATGGAGGGAAGGGTCCTTCTGGCTGTCACTATGACAGGAAAAGGAAGAAAATAATGTCCTTAAAAATACACTTAAAAAACCAAAAACTAAAAAAAGTCTTACTGGCTGAACACTGTTGTGACAACTAGTCAGCCATTTCATCACAGATGCATCTAGAGCTTAAGTCTTCCAAGTAAGCTTGTATATATCAACCAGCACCCTTTCATTGCACCCAAGGAGGGCAGCACTCCAGTCTTTACCTTTTCTGCACAATTAAGTTGATATTCCTCAGAGCAACATACTGAACTTCAGGTTCTCCTGACAGCAGGGTTACAAGCGGAGGAGCTAGTTTCTTTAGCAGCATGTTGTAGTAGTCCGAGTCCTTGGGTAAGAGCTCCAGGAACTTCATCAAGACTTTCACTGCAGAGAGCACCACTGCCGAGTTGGCATGAGACAACCGTGGAGTCACCCTCTCGCAAATGCTAAAGAGGAAACACAAGAAATGTTTGTTTTTTTTAAGATTATTTCAGAACTCCTTCCATAAGACTTCACCTGAACTGAGGATACAAAGTTGTTTCTGTTCAGAAGAGAAATGGCTGAAGTTAGGTGTTTGTTTCATGCAATGGTGCATATTTACAAAGAACCATCCAAGTCTTGTTTTCCTGAACACAGAAGGAACTGAACAAGGAAGTGTCACTGCTCACATTGCCAAGACTTTTTGCTCAGCATTTATCCCCAAAAATGGAAACGATAACAACCTTCTTTGTAAAATTCCTGGAAACCTATGAAACAAAGTGCTATACAGGTTTCCCTTGAGTTATGCGGGTTCTGTATATGTGAATTAGCTCTTTTACGATGACCCTTTTTATATCCCAAATTCACTATATGTGAGGTAAATTCACTCTTATGTGATCAGCATAGGCACCCCCCACAGCAGGTAAGTCTGTGTGGGGAGGGGAAAGGGTCATGGCATTAAGGTCCCACTCACCCCAGCCCCTGCTGCAGCTGCTCTGGGAGCAGCTGACACCAGCTGCCTGTACCCGCTGGGCTGCACTGTGCCCTGAACCTCCTAGGGCTCCACTTGTCCCCACTCACCCCAGCTCTTGGGCTGCACCATGCCACGGTGCAGGCAAGTGGTGTTGTCAGCTGCTCTGGGGCTGCTGCAGCAGGTGTTGGGGTGAGTGGAGAAAAATGGAGCCCCTGGGGGTTGAGGCATAGTGCAGCCAAGCAGCTGCAGGCAGCTGGTGTTGGCTGCTCCTGGGGCGGTTGCAGCAGTGGGCAAGTGGGGAGAAGCACAGGCCTGGGGCTGCAGCAGGGAGCAAAGCAGAGGGAACTGTAAGTGGGTGCAGGGCATGGGACCGGGGAGGGACGGGACCAGCAGTGGCACCAGGCTCTTCCTGGAGTTCGACCACACTGGGAGGGGAGCTGCTGCCACCCCAAAATTCGCCATAGCCCCCCCAACCTGTCCTTCCAGTGCCATCAGCGAGCACGGAGAAGAAAATGGGGTTGTCATCAGCTCCAGCCTGCAGCAGCAGCCTGCCCTCATCCCGTGCACAGATCTGGGGGCATGTGTCCCCTGCAAAGAGCCTGGCGCAGCCCTCCCAGCCAACAGCCCTCCTGGGATATGTGTAGCAGCAAAAGCTAAGCCACACTCCCTGCATCCCACACCCACTCACAGTTTCCTCTGCTTTGCTCCCTGCTGCAGCCCCAGGAGCGGCTGACAGGTTGCACCACAACCTTCCCCTCACTCCTTCCCTAGTCCCATCCCCCCCAGCCTTACTCCCTTCCTCCCTCACCACTGTGGGAATGTATCCCTATTTCTTATATTGTAAACTGGGATCCCTTTATGCAAATACAATTTATGCACAGTTTCCCAGGAACACATGTACCACATAAATCGAGGGAAACCTTTATAAGAAGGAATTATCCTATCAGAAACCAGGCAGGATTCAAGAAGTCAGGACTATCCAGCAACTCGGAACTAAGGAGTCAAGGGTCAAGCTTCACAGAAAGGTGCAACAAACACATTCCACCGGTTTTCCAACACTGCCTTTCAAAGGATTTAAAACTGACAGCACCATTCTGGTGAAGCCAAGGTAACTCAGGCATAGTGTCTTGGAGATCTTAGTGGGGTTTTAGAGATAATTAAGAGCTTGAGTTTGGGCTCAGGCACAGGAGTTATTAGAACATCTGGTATAAAGAAGAAACCAGCAAAATTTAAGATGGAATTAGCTGTTCTGCTGCAAAAACACAGCCACTAAACAAAACCTAGCACATCAAAAGGAGGTCTGCACAGAATTTTAAAAACACAGGCCTTCCTCCTTTTTCAATACTTTAAGAAGAAAAAATTGTTGCTTTTTTACTTTATGCTCTCCCCCAACCTTTTCCTCCCACCCTTCAAATACCAGGGATAGAGCATGACCTTTCCATGGTTTGCCACAGAACCAAAAGGCAGGTTTCAAGTAGTGTTAACTGTGATCTTAACAAGAATTGATGGTGCTGAACTAGCACAAACTCCTTTTATTCTCTGTTGTGCATTGAAGTTATAGGTATGAACCAAAGACAGAGTTTTAAACACATGACAAAGATCCCTTTCTAGTTGTCATTCCTCAGGTTTATTTCCTGCCCTGTGATGTTAGCTTAGTTTTCTAGTCATAAGAACTTCCGGTTTAAAAGAAACCTGACATAATATAAAAAATAAGTTATTTTTAAAACACCTTCCAGGGCTTTTGTGGCATGCAAACTAGGAATACAAGCAAAAATAATTTTTTTTCTTTTAGGGAACAATACTAAAACTTTTGTATTGTGTAAAGTGCATTGGCCAGTTCTTACAATAGGGCTAGTCTCCACTAATCCATTGCTGGGATGAGAGATTACTATGTCCAGCTCCTTAAGGAAAATACAGAGAACAAGATACCAGTAATGGCCTGATAGGAGAGGGTAGGCCTATGCAGCTTGGTAACTGGTCCTAGCAGATGCCTGCAGTACCAAATACGAGAAGTACTTTGAAGTACTTATTTTCTAGCCTTTGAAGTACTTTATGTGAACTCTATTTCTGCCATTCAAAGCCTGTAAAAACCTGTTTTATCAAGCCTACCCATACAGCCTCTAAGAGATGGGACACTGGGTTTGTTTTGTACTGCCCCCATGCTGGTCCAGTTAAATACCAGAGATGAGGACTTAGCACAACCCTGATCATCCAACAAGGAGCATGCTCAAGAAAGAGCAGTTGAGAGTGGTGCCAAGGTGTGTTAGGGTTGCTCTAAATCTTCTACCCTGCCTCCTTTTTGGATGTGACTCATGCTGAGCAGGGGTGAGCAACCAAGATATACTTCTCAGCAGGGGTGCCAGATGTGACATAGAGGCAGCATAGATATGTGGCCATTAGCTGCTTGTGAAAGGTATGACCCAGCATACCTTTGAGCCTCACGATCATCCTTGGGGTTATAGTTGGACAGACAGTCCAGAATGAAGATCTGGCCCCATTCGGTGCATTCATTCAGAGCAGTTAACAATTTGTTAATGTTCTGTGGGTTCAGGTCCAGCAGGTTACTATTAGGATGCGACTCGCTGATCTCAGACAAGGCAGCCACAGCATTCGCCACCACCTGGGAGAGAGAGATGAGAACAATTCATTATCTGTGTGTCACTCATACTGGGGTGTATAGCTGGGATCTGGGGGCTTAGCACAGGTTGAGAATTGGAGTTGATGGCACTATTCAGTTTAGCTCATGGGGGACCCACAGTAGCCCGAGAACTTAAAATTTGTTCTTCACTGTCTGCCAAAAGCATGGAGAGTCCTTGCTAAAATGCTTTTGGTCTCTGAGGGAGGAACAGAAAGAGAACATCAGCAGTGCCATTGGGAGGCAGCTGCCGATATACCAGGGGAGCACTAAGACACTGCAGCAGCAGATGGTGCAGGGAGAAAAACTCTAGTAAAAATATTTTAAAAAGAGAGTAAAGTCCTAAATTGACTATAGATGTGGCTGGTTGGTGTTGTCCAAATGAATGGAGTCCTTCCAGTAATGCTGCCTTTTGTGATGCTACTTTTGGCCATGTCAGCCAAAAAGCGGTAGCAATACAAAATGCACAGCTGGAACAAGTAAAGTAGACAAAATATTCCGACAAACTCCAGGTGTCAAATATCTACCCAGGTTATGAAGCTCTTCCTGGCCTTAACTTCCATAAAGGTCACTCTCCCCACTAAATGAAAAATGTTTAAGAAAACAGACCTCATCATAAAACCATTGATTCCCATATTGATATGCATGACACCCAATTAATTCAGTTTGAAAGACAACAGACAGCTTCTGAAGCCAGTAAATCTCCCTACCAACTTTTTAACATACAAAGTCACACCAGAGTCCAGAATATTCCCAATACTAGTGTCTATGTATTGATATCTTTAGGGGATCTAGGTGTTGTAAATACACTTGCAACTGCAACAAAAATCAGAGAAAATTAGGGTTGGAAGGGACCTCAGGAGGTAATTTAGTCCAACCCGCTGCTCAAAGCAGGACCATCTCTAACTGGATCATCCCAGGCAAGGCTTTGCCTAGCCAGGTCCTAGACAAAGATGGAGATTCTACAACCACTCCAGGTAGCCTGTTCCAGTGCTTTACTACCCTCTTCTTGAGTACTGCTATGATTTAATGAAAAGCTGGGGACTTATAGAGAACTTGTGATGAGGAGACTGATGAGAAAAACTCCCACAAAACCACCACTACCTAAATTTCCCTTTCTGCAACTTGAGACCATTGCTCCTTGTTTGTCATCTGGCACCATTAAAAACAGTCCAGCTTCATCCTTTTTGGAACCACCCATCAGGTAGCTGAAAGCTGCTATTAAATCCTCCCTCAGTCTTCTCTTTTCTAGACTAAATAAGCCCAGCTTCCTTAGCCTCTACAAGGAAAAATAATTTCATTTCTTTAATGATCTTTCTGCCACAAAACCAAAAAAAGGACTCTCAATCCTGACTTCCAACACTGCTCCAATTTAATGAGAAGCTGGGGACTTATAAAAAGCTTGCAGTGAGGAGACTGATGAGAAAAGCTACCATATTTTTCAACATAATTTGGGATCAGGAACAGACAACATCAAAACAGCAAAGAAAAAGAATCTAAGCAACTGGTGAGGTGCTGAACTTTTCTAAGTAACTGGCCAGTCTTCTGCAGCATTATCTTAAGCAGAATAAAAGGAAAACAGTTGAGGCAAAGCTAACTGACAAGCAGGCTCGCTTCCAAGTCTGTAGATTACATATCAAGTAGATTTCATTCTGAGAATGATCAACAAGATGACTGGATAGCTAAACAGTGAAAACTAAAAAAGTTAATCATTTTTAAAAGAAGCTTTTGGTGGTTTTCATTGCTATTCACATGGGAATGTGGTGAAGTGCTATGTCAACAAAATAATTAACATTGTCAAAGGTGTACACACCAACAGAACATGCACAGTTAAGTAAAATCAGATTTCAGAAAATCCTCGCTCACTCACATACTTGTGACACCTCCCCTATTAGGTGGTGCCACTGGCTTTACTGCAACAAGAACAAAGCTGCTCTAACACAGCACAAAGAGTTTGCAAAAAGATTTAGATTATGCTGACAAGAGTTCTCTCCTGGTAACAGCTCAACCAACATGTAAGCAGAGGCCAGAAGACCGCTTACTGATTTGGCATGGAAAAGAAACCTGTTACTAAGAAGCTCAGCAACTCACAACTGAAATATTTTATTAGAAGGCTAAAAGAATACAAAGGAGGACAGTCATCCTACCTTGGCAGTAACATACAAACCTATGGGAATAATCAGAAGAAAATAAGTGGTCATAAAAGTTGGCAAGGCAGCATGATATTAACCAGCTTCAAGATATGATCACTGAAATCGACTATTCAAAGACCAAAATGCAAATATTTAATTCAAATATTATTTCCATCTTAGTATATGGTGACAGGACTTGTAAATCCACCAATGGTATAGACAGATATCCCCAGGCATTTGAAAGTGAAGGCCTTGCTGGGGCACTGATCAATATATGCTTGTAATAGTAAGAGCTTTGCTAATGCTAATAGCAAGAGTTCTGCATGCTGATTCCATAGTAGACCGGCGAAACAGCACGTAGCCTCCTGCTCTGTGAGTGTGACCAAACCATAAACCTAGATAGTAGAATGTTGTAATACAGTAGAATGTAGTAAACACAAGTGTGTTAGATCACGACTCATCCCCAAATTCTTAGCTTGAGATAATGTTATCTCAAGCTACTGATTTGGTTATTTACTCCAGACTATATAAGCTGTACATTTTTGAGTTACGAGTTCCTCAGCTCTAACAAAAGTTCCGACTTGAGCAGAGACCCAGTGCAAGCTATCACATCCCCAAGATCGAGACACTCTGAAGCCAAGAGAACTATGTAGAGTAGTGTCTGCTGCCTAAGTCCGATGTGAAGTGATCATCCTCTCTACTCTGTCCTATCGCCTGCCTCTTCAAGTATTCTTAAATAAAGCTTCGCAAGAGTGAGAACAACCGTGAGTACGTCCTTTGTTCAAGCTCAGAGAATCTTCTGAACCCAATAGTTCATTCTAAGACAATGCTGCTCACACAAAGGCTTTGCTAAAGCATTAGCCAGAACAGGCCTTGTCACCAAATCTGACCAACGTATGAACTTCTCACATAAACAAAATTTGTTATGCGAGTCAGACGTGCATTCCTACCAAGAGATGGGAGTGGGAGATGATGGTCCAGTACCAGAATATGTCTGGAATGGGAACACCCAGGTGAGAATGTGAAATAAGCCCACAGTACAAGATAGCTTGAGACTTTCAAGATACAGCTAGCATGCATACATAATTTGTTTTAATCACTTTATAAAAAGAGAATTGGAAAGCAGGGGAATTTTGTAGTGGCCTGGGGGAACCTGTGTGGGGCTGTACCAACTACCTTGTCACAGGTACAAATTAATAGATTCATAGATGTTTGGGTCGGAAGGGACCTCAATAGATCATCGAGTCCGACCGTCTGCAGAGGCAGGAAGGAGTGCTGCGTTTAGATGACGCCAGCTAGATGCTTAGCTAACCTCCTCTTGAAGACCCCCAGGGTAGGGGAGAGCACCACCTCCCTTGGGAGCCCATTCCAGACCTTGGCCACTCTAACCGTGAAGAAGTTCTTCC
>JAGPOW010002118.1:1005356-1017513 GCA_030014935.1 Caiman crocodilus | reverse complement strand
ACCTCCTCTTGAAGACCCCCAGGGTAGGGGAGAGCACCACCTCCCTTGGGAGCCCATTCCAGACCTTGGCCACTCTAACCGTGAAGAAGTTCTTCCTAACGTCTAGTCTAAATTTGCTCTCTGCTAGCTAATGGCCATTATTTCTTGTAACCCCCAGGGGTGCCTTGGTGAGTAAAGTCTCACCAATTCCCTTCTGTACCCCCATGATGAACTTATAGGCAGCCACAAGGTCTCCTCTCAACCTTCTCTTGCATAGGCTGAAGAGATCCAGATGCCCTAGTTTCTCCTCATAGGGCTTGGCCTGCAAACCCTTAACCATACGAGTGGCCCTTCTCTGGACCCTCTCCAGGTTATCCACATCCCTCTTGAAGCACGGTGCCCAAAATTGCACACAGTACTCCAACTGTGGTCTGACCAGTTCCTGATGGAGGGGAACTATCACCTCTTTGGATCTGTTCATCATGCATCTGCTGATGCACGATAAAGCGCCATTAGCTTTCCTGATGACTTCATCACACTGATGACTCATGTTCATCTCGGAGTCCACTAGGACTCTAAGATCCCTTTCCACTTCTGTGCCTCCAAGCAGGTCATTTCCTAGGCAGCAGGTATGCTGGACATTTTTCCTAGGTGAAGCATTTTTCCCAGGTGCAGCACTTTGTATTTCTCCTTGTTGAATTGCATTCTGTTGTTTTCCACCCATATGTCTCACCTGTCCAGGTCTGCTTGTAATCATTCCCTGCCCTCCGGTGTGTCCACTTCTCCCCACAGTTTTGTGTCATCTGGAAACTTGGACAGAATACATTTCACTCCCTCATCCAAGTCACTGATGAAGACATTGAAGAGTATCAGTCCAAGGACTGAGCTCTGCGGGACCCCACTGCCCACAACCTTCCAGGTCGATACCAATCCATCCACCACAACTCTCTGGGTGCGACCCTCTAGCCAATTCGCCACCCACCGGACTGTGTAGTCATCCAAGTCACAGCCTGTTAACTTGTTCACCAGTATGGTGTAGGATACTGTATCAAAGGCCTTCCTGAAGTCTAAGTAAATGATGTCAACCCCTGCTCCTGCCTCAGCATAATTTTTCCTGCCGGGCTCTCGCAAATGTGAGCCTTGATAATTTTTTCAAAGACTTTGCCTAGGATGGAGGTGAGACCGACTGGCCTATATGCCTTAGCTGATGTACTTGTTAGGTCACAACATGTTAGAACTGTGGTGGTAGACAATAAACCTGGCCAAATCTTTACCACTGAATTGAGCCTGTGGTCATTTTTTAACAATAAAATTGGTGCTGAGATCTCCTAGCTGTGACTTTTGCCGGCATCATAGTGCCTGCAACTTCAACACTTTACCAATGCATCAATAATGCTCGATGAACGCAAGACGACACAGATAACACACAGACAACAGAAAGTAAGCATTTTACAGAATTAACTTATAAAAAACTCCAAGCAAGTTCAGTTGCTCCTCATCTCCAAAGCTATCATCTGAAGATGACATAAATATCTAGGATACACATTCAAAATGAAACCAAAGCATGTGGCTGTGAAGTCATGTAAGTTTTAAGGAAAATTATACCAATGAATTGGTGGAAGTCACTAATAATTTAATTTCTCGAATGATCCTTCTGGCACAAAACCAAAGAAAGGGCCCTCAGACCTGACTTCCAGCACTGATCTGATTTAATGACCTATAAAAAACTTGCAACAAGGAGACTGATGAGAAAAACTACCACATTTTTCAGCTTGCTAAAGTGCTAAACCAAGTTGACAGTGGTAGTCTCTCTTACAGGAGCAGAGCAAGAATATTCTTTGTTTCAATTTATCCACCCAGTTCATTTCAATAACTAGTTTCTCAACTGATCCTGGGCCCAGTCCAGCTCAACTCCTGTCCCTGCCTGGTCCCAGTGCCCCGCAACCCACTACCCTGGCCACGTGCCTCCTGTGGCGTGGGGCTGCACCCCTCAAAGAACAGCAGGCACAAGAGACGCGTTCCCAGGGCAGCACAGGACAAGCAGCACCATTCCCTACCACTCTGCTTCCCTGCCCCCCAGGTGCCTCTCCAGCCCAGCAGGCTCGACCCAGCAGGGCTGCATGGAGAGGCTACAAGCTCCCTAATGCACCTGGTCATGCCAGCCAGGCTCCAGAGGCTCAGGAGCAGGGAAACAGGGAACAGCAGGGCCATGCGGAGAACACGCTTACCCCTTGCTGCCTTGGCAACATGCCTGCTGCGTATGCCACTGTTTGCAGTGTGAGGCAATCACGTTCTCCGTGCAACCCCACTGTTCCCTGCCCCTGGTGCCTCCGCAGCCCAGCAGCAACGACCCAGTGCAGCAGGGAGCTTGTGCCCTCTCTGCGCAACCCCACTGTTCCCAGCCATGGGTTTTTTGGAATGCGACCCTTGCAGAGAGAGAGAGACCTGAGTGTAAATTAGTTTGAAATGCATGACATGTTTGGATAAACTAACTTACAGGAAAAGTATCTGGCACAGGTACTGAAAGTTTTTTAAAATATAAAGTTTAAAAATGTTGTTTTTGCATTTTTAATTCTATCCCAAATTTCCATCCAAGTACAGCAAAGATTTGATAAAAAAAATTAAGCATCCACTATATAAAAAAACCAAACTTATAATTCATATTTTTCTGCCATAAAACCTGAAAAAAAGTTCCCAAATAAATGCATAATATGCAATATAATTACTTAAGTAAACTGCATCTTAGCAAAAAAATACTAAATTTAAAGGGTATTTCTTAGGTTAAGAATTTAACCTGTTTAATGTTTACCAATCAAACATAATTTATTTTGGAAAAAGAATAGAAGTGTAAAGCAATACTAAGCTGACCATTCAAAATCAAGGTGACAAATTATGATCAAGTCAGCAACTTAAATCATTCTGATTTAAAATCAGCCCCTGCTGGTCTCATTTAAATATATTCCAAGGGAGTTGCAAACTTGGGTCACAGCACTGTTTGGATATAACTTTCAGCTGGGATTTCCTGAAGGATTCAGATTCTCAGAAGGCATTTCCTTGGGTCTTGGGTATCAAGTTATTACTACATTCCTTTGACTACCTCAGTCTTAAAACCACACTACAGGCTTGTAAATATAAGTTTACATGGGGCATGACAGACACTGAAACACGGTTTATGCAGCAAATCTATTAGATCAGACCAAGTCCTTGAGAAACCTGCAGAAGGAGCAATTCTGGCTTGTGAATTATCCCCTCCAGCAGCTCTGGCCCTCAGCTCAGTTCAAATGGCAGAGTAAATTATGTTCACAAGGAGGCAGGGGGTGGGTAGAAGCCAGAACACGTGTCTTTCTGTCAACCTACACAGAAAAGTTTTGATGGAGGTGGGGTGGGGGGGAAGCAGAGGGAACAGAGTAAGCTGAGCAAGATAAACAATCAGATTGTTTTATCATTTAATGCTAATTGGAAATTAAACCAAGTGTGTAATGTACTTAATGAAGTATAATGTTCTGCTGCTTCAAAACAGGAATCTTCCACTTACTATACCATTAAAATAAGAGAGAAATGGTGAAAAGCAGGTGACCAGATTAAGCAGTTCCAAAGAGAGACGGCAGAAGGGTTTCCATACAGAGCAAAGAGCTTTCCTCACAGCAGCAATGAACAGCTCTGCCTCCCCAAGAAGCCTAGGGGACCATGTGGTATGTACAGGTCAGTCGCATCTTACACGGGGGTTATGTTCCAAAGTCAGCGTATAAAGCGAAAATCATGTATAGTGAAATCGCGCATTACTGTGCCAGCTGTGACTGTCTCTGCCTCCAAAACCTCCTGCCGCCATCACGGAGTTGTGCTTAGAGCTGTGTGGCCGGCGGCAGCAGCACAGCACGTGGTGGTGGTGTTGGGGATGGCTGCGTGCCACCCAGCCACAGCTCCGGGCACACGTGCAAACTCAAGCCCCGCCCTCCCTCCCACCCCATGTATAGCTGAATTCATGCAAGTTAAACACACTTATGATGAGACTGACCTGTATCTGTTATTAAGTGCAGAGTTACAATGATGCACATCAACTCCGCACTTGGCTGATGGGTAAAACAGGAGAGCAAGTATAAGGACCCTCAAACATAAGACCCACACTATTAACATGACTATTGAATTGGCACCTACATATTGTATTGAGAGTTGTGACAGGTTCTGCTGCTCATACTAGTTACACCCTTTTCTACAGCAATGGGGTACCTTAACTTTGCTTCCTGTACAACTGTTAAAAATATTACTGTATTTGCCCAAATCCAAGATGACCCCAAATTTAAGAAAACTTTCCAATAGTTAGATTGTATACATTGAAATTTTGATATAATTTTCTATGTGTAGAATCTAATTGTTAAAGGATTATCTTGTTTGTCCCCACCATCACTGCAGTGGAGAAAGCTGTGGTAATGGGGCAGGCAGTGGAAGAGGCAGTCAGAGGGCAGGTTGTAGGGTGAGCAGCAGGGGCTGCTCCTGCCCTTGTAATCCCTCCCAGCAACTCACCCTACACTTTGTGCCTGGCCCTCCCACAACCTCAATTCCTTGGCTCCCCCCCCCACAGCTTCTCCACCCCTCTCCTGTTTACCATTGCTCTGTGCTAACAAGTCTTCCCCAGCTGCAGCCTGAAACAGAGGCCCAGCTCAAGCCTGTAGCAGCAGTGCCAGCTCCATGCCACCGCTGTGGGGCAACACTGGGCTGTGCTTCATACCCCAGACTGCAGCAGGAATAGAGCCTGCTGGAGCAAGGAGCCAGGGGGCAGGGGCCTGAGGCTGCACGGGGTGCAGAAGCTAATGCAGGGGCAGGCAGCAGTTATGGCTCTAGCCGCTGTCTGCACCCTGCCACCTCATACTCTATTCCAAGATCCCTCCCACCATGTTAAATAAGGGGAAAAAAAACTTGTTGCGGAATTGAGTAAATAGCATATGCGTCCTGAGTGGCCAAATAGCTTAGATTAAGGTCAGACTGCCCTCTATTCATTTTAGGCTAGTAACATGTATCAATTTTAAAAAGACCAATTACTGTTCCCTTCCTAGTGACTCTACTCCTGGTCTGAACTGGACACTAATAAGTGCCATTTTCTAATTTTACCACTGACAAAGAATTCCCTTCTGGGCCCTTGGGCAAGGCATCCATCCTCTAACTTACAGTCGCTTTCCAGGGCTGCTGCATCGTGATGTCTACAGTCCTTGGGAGATTAAATGACTGGTCCTCAATCTAGGCTGGAAGATTGCTTCCCATTTTAAAATGGTTAAAAAATGAAACAAATGAATAAAAACCCTCATCCTGTAGTTTAATCTTTTAGTGACAATGAGATAATTTTTTTGTATGAGGTAGAGTGTGGGGGGGGACAGGGGGAGGGGAAAAGGGGGGATGTGTGCTAAGTTTTACCAGCCTGCCTTCTTTAAACTATTTTTAAGCATTTCCCATTCCTACCAGGCAGAGCTGAAAAATGCCACCTTCTGTCATACTGAAACATCACTTCCCCCTCCTCATCTCCCATTCAGGAATGCAGCCACCTTGGCAGTTAGACGGGAAGTGAGATTTGCTCTGGAAGTCAGATTGAGGCACAGCTCTTGGCAGGAAGCAGAGAATCTGTCTAGGCCGCACACGTGGATCGCAGCAGCAACAGCGGCTCCTAGGCAGGGTGGCTCTGAGCACTACAGGCAGAGTGAGAATTCCCAGATAGGTCTTCTCCAAGGAGTCTCATGGCAGATCGTTTAGCAGTCTTTTTACCCCTTCCTTGCCCAGAGAGACAGTTCCCCATCTTTCTCTCTCTGGGTTACTTAGGCAAATGTCCTCCACGCCCTATCAAGGTTTGTCTGCCACTTCTCAAACAAGGCAGGTAATTTCCTCTGCAGAGACTTCCTGGTGCCATTCAGTGGCAGAGATGACCACTGTCTCGTAGGCAGGCTTGTTGGTATATAGCAGGGGTGACCAAAGTCTGGCTCATGGGCTGGATCAGGCTCACAGGGGATTCCATTCTCCAGCAGCCCCTGCCTGTGCCACTCTGGCCAGCCTCCGTGGGAGATCCAGGAGCGACGGGGCCATGATAACATGGGGCTGTGATGGCCCCATGCTTCCAGGATCTCCATGATGACCAGCCCGAGTGCTGTTGACAAGATATGCAACTGGGTGGGGAGCTGCTTTGGGGCCTGGGCTGGGATCTTACAGTGGTGACAGCGCAAGGCCAGAGCCAGGGGAGAGCAAGATCTGCTGCTTGCACAAGATCCCAGCCCCAGATGCAGCTCCCTTCAGAGCCGCGTGCCCTGCCAGGGCTGCTTGGGCCAGTCTCCATGGAAACCCTGTGAGCACCGGGCCATCACAGCCATGGAGACTAGCCAGCTCAGTGTGGGCAAGAGCTGCTGGGAAATGGAGTCCAGCTGCCAATTGGATCTCCCATTTTGCTCACCCACAATCTACAGAAGAGGTGGGCAAAATATGGCCTGGATCCAGCCCACCAGGGACCTTCCTCCAGCCTGTGGGCAGCCACCAATGAACTGTACCCTGCCTAGCCCTTCAGCGCACAAGGGTGGGAGTGAGGCATACCTTGTATACCACCCCCCGCCAACATACCCTTGCTCCCACCCTTGTGGGCAGAAAGGCCTGGCCCAGCCAGCAGCAGCTTCCAGGAGGGCCTGCTGCCACTGCTGCAGCCGCCCTGGGGGGGATCTGCTTGGCTTCCCCAGTGTTCTCCTCACTCCACGCAGTATGTAGGGTAGAGGTAGAGGCGGGAGGAGCTGCAGCTGGGTGCAGGCACGTAGCATGGAGCTGGGGCTAGCGGCAGTGCACAGCCTGCACCCAGGGATACAGTGGGAGTGCAGGCTTGGCTAGGGAGGGTGGGGAGCTGTGGGGACTACCTACATTATGCACAGCCCCGCTGGGGGCAGCAGCAACAGCAGGTGGGGGTAAGGAGTGCAGTCTGCCCTGCCCGCCTCTATCACAGGGGCTCCATGCAGCACACATGCAGTTCCTGGCACTCATGCAGCACTGGGGGAAGACCCAGGCTGGAGCTGGCAGCCTTCCCCATCACCTGCTGTGCAAGTTCCAGGACTCTGCTGGGAAGCAGGGGTGGGACGCCCTCCACTCCTGGAGGAGTCCCAGGACCTGCAGGGCAAGGGGTGGGGAAGCTCCAGTGCAGGTCTTCCCCCAGTGCTGTGCAAGTGTGGGGGTTGCAGGCGTGTGGCACAGAGCCCCCACAATAGAGGCAGGCTGGGCAGGCTGCATTCCTCATCCCCACATGAAAAAAAAATATTTTCTGTAATAAAATTAAAATATGTTATAACAGATGTTTGACTTTTAGCATATGATTTTTTTTTCTGGTTCTAAGTTGGTAACCCTCCCCTCCCAAAAGGAGAATTTATGGGGGGCAAGGGGACAGACTTCTGGCGGCAAAGGTCAGGAATTAGGGGGCAGGACTTCTTGTCCCAATATGGTGACTGGGGGCGGGGCAACTGTCAAGGGATGGGACTACCCATGCAGTTCTCGACAGGTCACCAAACCTCGGTAACTGGTCCTCCTGCTGAAATAAATTGTATATTGGCTCTAACTCATGGGTGAACAAAACAAGGCCTGAGGGCTGGATCTGGCCTACCAAAGGATTTTGTCTGACCCATGGCAGGTCCCTCAGCACCCAGCCCCGGTACAAGGGACAGGACAGGACATGGCACATGAAGCTGGTTCTGTGGCTCCTGGGTGCACAGTGGGGCTATGGTGGCTCAGCAGTCAGCCTCAGCTTCCTGGCAGTGCTACCAGCAGCAGCTCCCTCAGCTGCCAATGTCATTGTTGCTGGACCTAGCCACTCTGCCTGGGCACCCCAACCTAGTGCCAGGTGGATGGGCCTGGGCCAGACAGGATCACTGTCTGTCCCCCTACTCTACCTGTGCTAGCATTATCCCCCTGCTGCGCTGGCTCACAACAGCTCACCAAAACTCCCAAAGTGGCTCTCCAGCCCAAATAATTGCCCACCCCTGCTCTAACCAAACACTAAACACAACAATGTAAACTCTAGGCAACAGCATAGATGGTCACATCAGGGAGAAAACTCACAAGCTGAAAAAAAGGGAATACACTGCAACAAGTGCCTGCTCTAACAAATAGCTAGAGAGGACCATTCTGTTCCAAAACACACAGGCCAGACATACGGTAAAACCTACTCAAGGGCTGCAGCCTTCTGATGGGTATTAGACAACCTAGAATGAGCCATTCTGCTAAACAGACAGCTTGGAAATGAGCTGGATACTGGAAGCAGGTGTTAAATTATTGCTCAGTAATCGGAAGACGACAAGCTTATGATGGATGAATCCAGCGGTTAACCTTTATAAATGAGGTGTCTGCTGAAACAGATGCTATGGAATCATGAAATATGCACAGACGATTGTCTTAATGCTATAAATGTTACGCATCTTTGCAGGATTGACAGAAGTTGTAATCCTAGAGTAGGATAAGAAATGGTTCTTACAGAGAGCTGTGTAAAACTGACACACTCCATCCAAAAACTGACAGGCATAATACCAGCCAGTGTAGACTTGAAACACTTTAAACCTGCTGGGGTCACTCTATGGAAGGTAAGCTAAGGTAAGCATGCACTTGTGTTTTCTTTGAAATTTTTTTTGTTCTGAATAACTATTGCATGGCATTGTGACAGCTGCCTGGTCTTGGTTAACCCAGTCACTGCTTTAGAGAGTATTATTACAGAGGCTGAGCTGAAGGCAGACCTCCTGAGGCAAAGCAACCCAAAGCCCCAGTCAGCAGGGAGAGAATGGCAGGATTCAGCCCAAGAGAGGAGATGGCTAGTGGGGAAACCTTAAAGGGCACAAGGAGGTAAAAAATGCAGCCAAGCTAGGAACTGTGACATTTCCTATGATTCCTAGCCCCACTGCAACTATTTCAATCAGTGGATCTTAACCTGTTTAGATTGCAGTTGGGTGCAGTAGGAGGGAGAGAAGGCTGACTGGGCACACGTGCGGGCTCTCAGCACGTCCCCTGAAATGTACCTGAGGCGGCGGAGGCTGAGAAGCAATAGCAGGGGCAGCAGCAGCAGCTGACCCCACAAAGGTAAGTGGGGCAGGAGCCAAGGATCCGGAGGGGAAGTCCCCAGATCCCTCTTTGCTGAGCCGGGCAGGGAGCCGTGCTCCCAAGCCATGCGTGAACAGGGCGTGCCAGCGTTTGCGCAGGTTTTCGCGTGAGGCGGCCCCCAAAGAGTAAGCAACAAGTAGGTGCACCTAGCAAGAGCGATGATGACTTGAAGCTGAGCAACTAAGGTAAGAGCACAGGAGGCAGCTGCAGCTCAGATGGCGCTGCCCACACATGGTTCCTCTAAGGTGTCTGCTCAGACTGAGCCCGGCCCCCTGTCTGCAGGGGTGGCCTGGCAGTGACCTGCCATCAGGGGAGTGGGGGAGCCCCCACGCCTGTCCCTCATGTGCCCACCTTGGGGTCTTGGAGGAGCAAGTGAGAGAACTCCAGGAGGCAGTGAGCAGGGATGATGAGGCCGTGATTGACGGGTATTTCCATTATTTACAGCTCCAGATGCCCACAGGTGAAACTCCACATGAGGAGTCTGCGGCAGGGGAGTGGAGGACAGCCACCTCTGGATCCAGGCAGCAGGGCCTGGTGTCTGCTTCCCCATTGCGTGTGTGGGGAACAGATACAGGGCTCTGACAACTGTAGAGGAGACAGAAGAAGAGCATTTTTCCTGCAGAGGTGGTGATCCCTGTAGCCCCCTGCTGGGCAGGCTGAAGGATCACTGTCCAGGCAGAAGAAGAAATGCTGAGTGATTGTGGTGGGCGACTCCATCCTGAGAGGCATGGAGGGGCCAATCTATCAACCGGATCCTATAGTGAGAGAAGTCTCCTGCAAGCCTGGCGCTAAGATCAGGGATATCGCTGAGGCGATTCCTGCTCTCATTAAGCCCTCTGACTACTACCCCATGGTCCTCGTCCATGTGGGAACCAATGGTGCAGCTAGCACCAGACCTGACCGCATCATGAAGGACTTCCATGAACTAGGAGACAAGCTGAAGAAGACTGGAGCACAGGTTGTATTTTCTTCCATCCTTCCAGTTGGCAGCAGCTGAAGATGCCGGCATGCCCGCAACAAGGAAGTCAACTGGCGGCTCCAGAGTTGGTGTCTTCAGGAGAGCTTCAGATTCTACAGCCATGACCAGCACTTCCAGGGAGGAGGCTTCCTGGGAGATGATCTTCATCTCTCTCCCAGAGGTAAGTATCTGCTCGCCTGCAGGTTGGCTGATCTTCTCCAAAGAGCTTTAAACTAGGCTCAATGGGGGTCAGTGGTCGAAGAGAGCCCAGGGTTGGTAAACAACAAACAAGATGCCAGATCACACCAAGTAAGTATTAAGGGGCTGGTTAGCCATAAACAAGGCACCAGACCACACCAGGTAAGTAATAAAGGGAACACACGCTATCAAGGCACAGGAGTACCAAGAGCCCCTTTGGGGGGACTAAAATGTCTTTATACAAACACCAAGTGTATGGGGAAAAAGCAGGAGGAGCTCACACTCTTGCTTGCTAGCACCTAGTATGACCTAATCGGACTAACAGAGACATGGTGGGATTCTACACACGACTGGGTGGTGGGCATTGAGGGGTATAGGTTGTATAGGCATGACAGAGTGGAGGATTGTTGGGGAGAACAGTAGGGGGTTGGCCTATGTTAAGAAGGGCTCTTTAACATAGGCACTCTATGCTAAGAAGCAGTATATGTCTTCCACCATTAAGGTGGGGGTGGAGGAGGGGAACACTGAGGCATTGTGGGTCAGGATCCAGGGGGGGCCAGGGGAAAAGGATTTGGTTGCGGGAGTCTACTACAGGCCTCCACATCAGGATCAAGAGCTAGATGATACATCTCCAGGCAGCTAGCAGATGCCACACAGGCAAGGGAGACAGTTGTCATGGGAGATCTAAACTACCCAGATATCTGCTGAGAGGAGCAGACAGCCAAAACAAGCTGCTCACAGAGGTTCTTACACTGTGTGCAGGACCTCCACCTAACCCAGGTGGTGTCTAGCCCCACCAGGGGTAGCACCTTGCTTGACCTGGTCTTAGCAACAGGGGATGATCTCATGAGGAACATGCGAGTTCATGGTAGCAAGTTCATGGGAGATAGTGACCATCACTTGGTTGAGTTCACTATCCAGCGAAAGGTGGGTAAAGTAACTAGTGGGACTAAGGTGTTGGATTTCAGCAGGGCTAATTTTAGCGAGCTTAGAAGGATAGTTAGTGAGGGGATGCAACTCAAGAACATAGAGCAAATGGGGGTCCAGGAGAGCTGGAGGTATCTCAAGGGAGTGATCCTTGGGACTCAAAAGGAGTCTATCCCATTATGTAGCAAGGGAGGTAAGGGGGCAAAAAAGCCCCCTTGGCTGAACAGCAAACTTCAGGAGAGTCTGGGGGCAAAGAAAGAGTTATATAGGAAATGGAAGCAGGGAGCAGCCACCAAGAAGGAATATATCTTCCTGGCGCACTATTGCAGGGAATCAGACAGGCCAACGAGGGGCTTGAGCTCAGGCTGGCTTCAACAATCAAGGACAATAACAAGTCCTTCTTTAGGTATATAGCGGGCAAAAGGAAAGCTCAGAGCAACACAGGGCCCCTGCAGGACAAATCAGGACAGTTGGTGGTTGACACAAGGAAAAAAGCAGAGCTCTTCAATGAGTTCTTCACTTCAGTATTTCTATGACCAACCAAGCCAATTCCCCCACCTCAATCGCTGACGGATGTCCACATGGCACCAGTCCACCTATGGTTAGTTCTGAAATAGTTAAGGAGCTCCTGGAGGAGCTGGATGGGTACAAGTCAGCAGGCCTGGATGACCTCCATCCACGGCCAGTGTGATAGCTGAGCTGCTGGCACAGCTGTTCAAGCACTTGTGGTGTTCTGGCCAGGTCCCTGATGACTGGAGAAGGGCCAATGTGATGCCCATTTTCAAGAAAGGGAGAAAGGATGAACCAGGTACATTTAGACCAGTCAGTCTTACCTCTACTCCTGGGAAAATGCTAGAGAAAATAATCAAAGAACACATTTGTGCAGGCCCAGCAGGGGAAACGAGCATGGGTTTGTCACAGGTAGATCCTGCCTGACAAGCCTTGTAGCCTTCTATGACCAGGTCACACACTGCCTGGACAAGGGAGACGAGGCTGATGTCA
>JAGPOW010002118.1:958991-1005256 GCA_030014935.1 Caiman crocodilus | reverse complement strand
CCTGCCTGACAAGCCTTGTAGCCTTCTATGACCAGGTCACACACTGCCTGGACAAGGGAGACGAGGCTGATGTCATCTTCCTGGACTTTAGGAAGGCCTCCGATACAGTTTTGCACCCTATCCTCATTGGGAAGCTAGCAGACTGTGGAGTGGGTGCCTACATGGTCAGGTGGGTGGCCAACTGGCTTAGGGACTGCACCCAGAGAGTGGTGATGGATGGTTCCTTCTCGGCCTGGAGGGAGGTGGGCAGTGGGGTCCCGCAAGGTTCGGTCTTCAGACCGATATTATTCAACATCTTCATCAGCGATTTGGACAAGGGTGTGGAGAGCACCTTCTTCAAGTTCACTGATGATACCAAGTTATGGGGCAGAGTTAGTACACCGGAAGGCAGGGAGCAGATTCAGCCTGACCTGGACAGGTTGGATCAATGGGCAGAGAGAAATAGGATGCAATTTAATAAAGATAAATGTAAGGTACTCCACATGGGAAGGAAGAACCCCCAGCGCACCTTGTCGTGCATTAGCAGGTACATGACTAATAAAACAAAGGAGGTGATGCTCCCCCTCTGTGTGGCACTGGTCAGGCCGCAGTTGGAGTACTGTATCCAGTTTTGGGCGCCACACTTCAAGAGGGACATGGGGAATCTGGAGAGGGTCCAGAGGAGGGCCGCTCGCATGATTAGTGGCCTTCGTGATGGACCCTATGGGAGGGAGGTTGAGAGAGCTGAATCTCTTCAGCCTTCACAAGAGACAGCTGAGGGGCAATCTTGTGGCTGCCTATAAACTTATTAGGGGAGGTCAACAGGGGATAGGGGAAGTGCTGTTTACTAAGGCACCCCAGAGAGTGACTAGGAATAAAGAGTGTAAAAACTAGTTGAGAATGGATTTAGGTTAGATATTAGGAAGAATTTTTTCACAGTAAGGGTGACCAGGATCTGGAATGGGCTTCCAAGAGAGGTTGTGCTATCACCTAGCTTGGAGTCTTCAAGACAAGGCTAGACAGTCATTTGGCTGGGGTCATCTGACCTCGGTCCTCTTTCCTGCCACGTGCAGGGGGCAGACATGATGATCTACTGTGGTCCCTTCTGACTCTACAATCTATGAATCGAGGCACCGCTCAGAAAATACCAGCTCTTCACTTTCACTCACTTTTTGACAACAGAAAAATAGTTTAGCAATTCTTCTGTTGCAAACAACTCAGAAGGACCACAACAAAACAAAATGTGTTGGACACTATGGAATCCTACAGGAAGTCTTTGGGTTTATCTTGTGGATGTTTGCACACCTAAGCTTTCTAATATTGTGTGGCACCTTGTAGCATAAGGATCTTGTGGTACCCAGGTAGAGAACCACTAGTTTAAACTCCACTTTATTTGCACTGCAATACAACCATATGGCTGGTTTCTCAGATTCTTGGGTATTCTGAGAAGAGAGTCTTCCAAGCTTACTGCTTTGACCATGTCAGTCTCTTTTCCAGTGGCTTCCCCAATCTCTACTGTACCAAACATAAGTTGTGGGCTTCAAAGCCCTTCCCACCATATGCATCCTCCCTCATTCAGTATCACCTGGTTGATGCCATCACCTATGATGGAGATTTGTGGCTTTGTCCATGTAGTCTCTTCAACACTTAGGAAGAGCAGCCCATAAAGAGTTACCTCCTTATTCTATCCCAAATCCCATGGTATAACTCTCCCTTGCTGCAAAGCCCAATATGAGGTAAGATGAGATCATGCTTCATGCTGCCAAGAAAAAAAATGACAATGGTGCCAGTGTCTATCACAAGGGACATCATCATTCACTTTTCACACCAGCAACTGGAACCAACCCTTTCAGGAAGGGTAGTGTGAGGATATTCATCCCAGGCTGGAGCAGCTTGGGAACTCCAATCCTAGGCATCTTGCAGTAGACAAGCTGGAAGGAAGAAGAGAATCTAGCGTGGTCTGGAGGCAGGAATTAATAATACACTGCTCAGGCATAGCCAAGAAGCATCAAAACAAACAGCCCAAGAAGCACACCAGGCACAGAAGCACTGGCATTAGAGAACCAACTGCAAATTTCAGCCTCTGTCAAACAGCACATTCCAATGCAAAATTTTCCTACAAATCTCCAGTTTGGAAGAAGAGATGAGTGGATAGGCAGAATCCCAAACTCTGCCTGACAAAGGCAGCTCTTACATGGCACAAAAAACTAGCTGGAGGGAAGACTGACAGCACCAAGCCACCCGGGAGATGGGAGTCAGCTTCTTCTGCAAAAATCATACCAGCTCCCATAACCAGTTTCATAAAGGTGATCATAATCATCAACCCTGTTTAATATCTAGGGAAAACAGGGGAAGGGAAGGCCACATAACTTGACAGATTCCCAAAGCAAGTCAGTGGCAGAGCTGGAATTTGCATCCATATCTTGTGCATTCCAATACAGGGCTTAATCCAGTGGGATAAAAAACACTGTGTAAATGTATGGGATTAAATTCCTGTTTAATACAAAATTAAACCTCGTTTGGTAAAATTTAAATCAATTCAGAACATATACCCCCCCATTCTGTCCATTGCACCCGAGTGCTTCACAGCATACCCCTGTGACTAGATGACCTGCCTGACTCATATCTGCTTGCTGCTTAGTTTAAACCTCTTAACAGAGGCATTCCTCATTGCAACTCTTTGCCAATCCCAGAATGTTTTCTGATCCTGGAGTGTCATCCTTTAGGAACAGATGGCTTATTCAAAACAGACCCCAAATGCCAGGCTGTTTTCAAGTACAGCAAGAGCAAGAAAAGGTCCCTCTGCTCTTTTCTATGAGAAACACATCAGAACATGAGCAAAGCCAGTTACTTTAGGTCTTCCTGGGACTCCGTAGCCATTACTATTTTCTTACAAAGTGTTTTATTTCTTACCTTTAAAATTTAATAACTAGTCAATAGGAATCAAATCTCTGGAGCATCAGTATGGGGGGATACGAGCATAACAGCAGCTTATAACCTATTATTTTATGGATAGAATCTAGCATTTTACACATGAATATCTTCAGTGCTTGCACAAACTGTACCATCCAATAGACGGGATGGGGAAGGGGAGGGGAGAAGTAAAAACCATCCCTCTCTTGCCCTAAAGAGATCAACTAACTGAACTGATCAAATGGACACTACTGAGTTCTACCTCCTGAGGAGATCACCAAAAGGAAGTAACAGTCATAGCTGGAAAGAGAAAAGGACCAGACTGGTAATAGCCCATCTTAAATGGGTTTGTAACTTGATCTAGGAGTGATATAAGCTCTAGGCTGCTCGACCGGATCAATTAAATCAACTTGATGGGTTTACCAGCTCAAAGCACCTACACAGCTGTCAGACCTAGATGCACTTTCTTCTCAGTACACACCATTAATGACACAAGAAGATCTAGGCACAACAAAATGAGTCTAATTACATGTTTTATACTATAGCTTGGTATGTTTGCTAATTAGCTTGTATTATTTCAGCTTACTCATATAGTTTGTCAGGAAAAACTCTATGGTGAAAGGGGAACTTGTATAAGGTATTAAATGGAATAGTGTCCAAATAGCATGCTGAGGGTTAGATCCCACAGCAAAACAGGTGTGATTGCCAAACAGGCAGCTACAACTGTCATAGCTTTCATCAACTGAATAAGGTTAATAATGGATTGATGACAGCAGAAAAGATATCCTGGCAGGGGGCAGCAAACAGTTCAAGCCCAGCTGGGCTAGATAGATGCTCTGTTTGCTAGCTCACAAGGCCATATGTTCACAATTCCTTGTTTTATCCAGATTAAATATATCGCAGGTATGCCTACCTGTGCAACAATCACCCTTTCATTTTGTTGTAGGAAAACAGTCCCACCAACTAAAGCTTCTTTAATACAGTTCTCAAGAATGCCTAGATTCAGGGACCCTCTACAAGTACAGGTAAAGGCACAATGAGGATCCAATATGTAATCCATACAATCACGCCTCCTGCTATGCCACACATGCATAGAAGCAGGCATGACTGTTGAACTGCACATTAGATCTCATCACACTGTATTGCCTGATCCTAAGCTCCTCCTGCATCAGCAAGAAATAAACTCCCATAGTTGGGGGCCCCATAAGCTGAGGGGTTCCCAACCTTGGGGGTGCATGAAAACCCCAGGGCTGAGAGATCATGGCTGCCATCGTCTCTCAGCCTTAGGGGATGCATTAAATCCTGGAGGCTGGGACAGTGCCAGTTGCCATCTCCCAGCCCCAAGGGTTCACACACTCCTGGGGCTGGGAGACTGCAGCCATACCCTGCAGCCGTTGAGACCCAACTGGGTTCCAGTACCAGATGTTCTGCCAGGACTCTGGGTCCCGGCAGTTGCAGACACTGAGTTAGCAGCTGCCCAGGCTGAGAGTCCCCTCAGTTGCAGCCCCCCCCACAGCAGCTTCCGCCCACCGTCACAAGCAAAGATGCTTCTTCTCTGCCAAGAATCAGGACAATGGCATCACCCCAGCAAAAATAATATTCTGCAAAAGCATTTGGTTTTATAATTGCTCTTTATGCTCATCAAGAGAATACAGGAGTTTCAGCGTATCAGCACAACTCTTGAATTCTTTGATCATAAGGGTACTGGCAAAGGAAAGAGATTAGAAATCAAGAGGATGCTTTTGCATAGGAGATGAATGGTGTCCCAGCTGGATAGTGTCTAATCCCAGCCAGTTTTCTCCCATCAGCCAAGCTGTCTGCATCAACCTTCAACCAAGACAATTTAGTATTTGTATTACTGTACAGCTCAGAAGCCCTACTCATGGACAAAAATGTTATTGTGTTAGGCCCTGCACAAACAAACACAAAATCAAAAGACCATCCCTATTTCAGAAGGCCTGCAATATAAGCTTCCTTCCTTCCTGCACACTCACTTTGCATGTATTCTGTAACAAAATGAGCTGGATATTTACTGGTGAATAGAAACTAACAAAAGAACCCTGTCATTAACACACTCACTGTGCATCTGCTCTGATTCATAGACTGGAAGGGGCTGGAAGGGACTTTGAAAGATCATTGGGTCCAGTCTCCCTGAACCAAGCAGGAAAGACAAGTGGGGTCAAATAACCCCAGCAAGGTGACAGTCTACTCTCCTCTTGAAGATCTTCAGGGTAGGCAACTGCACCACCTCTGGAGGCAGCTTATTCCACAGGCTTTCTACCATGGCTGTGGCAGGAAATTTTTCCTAATGTTGAGCCTGAAACAGTCTTCCAGGAGTTTGTGGCCATTACTCCTGGCTTTCCCCAAGGGTGCCCTGGCAAACAGTTGTTCACCGAGTCCTTGATATACAACCCTGGTGTAGCAGTAAGCTGCTACCAAGTCCCCTCTCAGCCTTCTCTTCTTCAGGCTGAAGAGTCCCAGGTCCCTCCTCAGTCTTACCTCATATGCAAGTTTCTGATCATACCGGTCGGTAGCCCTCCTCTGGACTCTCTCGAGCCAGCGTGGTAACGAAGCTATGCTGGCTGTCGTTCAGAATCCCACCTTCTGCAAGCCTATTGCATATATACGCCTTGATTAATTATTCAAGGATTTTCCTTAGGATAGAAGTTAGAGCTGATTACATGCATTCTATTCCTTTTAGCTCACCAGGTCCAACACAAGTCAGAGTCTAGTCTGGATTTCCACCCTTCTTGGGAATCAACACCTGCTTCAAACAATGGAATAACAAAGACAGAAAAGAAGATGACTGAAGATAATGGGCTGGCAGAGGAGTCACTAACTGTGTAACCCGAGGACAAGGTTTCACAGATATTACTGACAGCTTAGCTTGGCCTGATGGTGATGCATTAAAAACAAACTCGGCTCTAAGCCAAGAACCTAGGTTTGCAGGGCCAAGACTATGACATTTTTCTTCTAGTAACCTAACCCCATGGGAAGCCTAGATGCAAATGTGGAACCTTGCCACGTGATGCTCAGTCACACTGCCAGAGCCACACTTAGGAGAACGGTTCCAAATGTTACTACAGCCTGAAGAAGAGAAATGTGCAAGACTAACATGCAATACTACATCCTGAAGGCACCAAATCAAGAAGAGTGAGGCCAACTAAGCCCAAGATGCATGGAATATAGGGAGTTGTCTACAGAGACTGCTCTGAAGATTAAAAGTTACCAACAGTAGCAACATGACCAATATCAGGACAGAAAAATACTGTTGGGTTTAAGAGCAAAAAGGTCGATACGGGCCAGGGTGCATTTTATACTGTGCTTTCCTGCTACCTTTCCAATTCCTGAAAAAGTCAAACTCTCTATGTCCTGAACCCCAAGAGAAGTAATTATAGAATAAGAGCTTCTTTCATCCAAATGGAGTTTGTGTTCTACTTTAAAAGACTGCCACCTTGTGGTTTACTTTCTAATAGCCATGGAGACATCCCAGAGACCATTTTGCATGCAGGACTACTGAAAAGGCTGGTGATTAGCCCATTTACAACATGGTTTCAAAATGCAAGAACGAACTTCAGTACCAGCATCTTGTGCACACCAAGGAACAATTCCTTAGGAACATATGAACTAGGATCACCATTAACAGTAATAAGTAGATTTCAGGACACCAAAACCATGAGCTTTATTACAAGTGTTTGAAGATACTCCAATAATCAGATTCAGGTGAGCCCAGCTACCTTTTGCTCCTGCATTAAGTGTCAGCCTCTCTCATTAACAATACTAACAGACCCAGTAAGATCTGCCATCTCTGGAAGTAGCACAATTATAATGAATTCAGGTGCCATAACCCTGCACACTAGAGCATTAAAACTGAGTTTTTTTAAAAATGAAGATACCGTCTCAGGAAAATAAAGCAAATGTAGTTGAGATGCCTTTCCTGAACCAAGCTGACACAAAGCTATTAGTATAACAAAGGAAGGCATGAGATTGAAAATGACCAGAAAGAGTCTATACTTCTAAGCTGGCGACTCTCCGAATTCCATACTTATCCTCACATTGGTTCTGAACCAAGGGAGTGGACAGTAAAGAGAAAGAAAAAGAGCTGTCTTGCAATCAAGCAACAGGTCTGGGAAGAGACCTGGGTTCTCTTCAGTCTCATGGAGGATGCTGGACAAGCACCAGCTACTCTGGACCTCACATGACTGTGAACAGAGTAATTTCTTTCTCCGCTTCAAACAACTATTGAGAGTTCCAGTTAATTCAGGTCTGCAAAGCTGAAGCTACCCTAATAAGCACTACAGAGTAGCTTCTGAATAAATCAAAAAGAAAAGCCAGATGGTTGCTCATTGTAGTCAGAGGGGAGAGGGGGAAAAAAGGATTACTACAAAGGCTGAAAGGCGACAATGTAAACCTATTCAAAAGGCAGTGCCTTCTAAGTCAAATGGGCTATTACATTTTAAGGAATAACAGAAATGTGAAGTTTTAGGATGCCCAGCTTAAGGGTATATTTGCACACATCTACATGCATTCCTTCTTATGGACTTCTATATTAGTAGTGTGGCACCTGAACACTTAAGTCTAAATGCCTCATGACTCCTCAATAACAAGATATTATTGTAAGGTCAAATGTCTGCTGCTAACAAGATCACTGTAATTTAGAGCCAGACAACAGAAAAATAAGGAAGATTTGGATTCGTAGGAATACACATCCCAATCTGTGCTCAATTACCCAGCAATCAGCAGACTGCAGATGGAGTTATTACTCTATGCAGCAACCAACTTGAATGATGTACCAAGTGGCAGAGAGGCAGCTGATTAGAGACAATAAAAACCCATCATGCTGGATGTGCGTGTCATTAAAGAGGAGGTTTCCATCCTATACCCCTCTTGCCTCCTCTTGAAGAAATATTTACCATCTCCCCGGAAAGAAAAACCCAGTACACACTAGAAATGAGGATTTCTTGCCGTAAGCTAAACATTATGCTTATGCGAAATAGCAGCTGCTCTGCATTCTCACGGCTCATCAAAAGAAGAGGAAGACTTTTTTGTTCCAAAAAAACCATGAATGAGTTAAGAAAAAAGGATTCTAGCCAGCTGGGTACACCTTTCTACATGAGAGAGAATATCCTGCAGGGATAGAGGCTGTTTGTACTTGGACAGCTACTCTTTGTTTAAATGAAAATTTCCAGTCAGGCCTGCTTTCACCTAGTGAAAGCCCAAGATCAAAGAGAAGGAGCTTGTTAGCAAATATTGGTGTTTACCCAAAGATGAAACTTATTTGGTGTATTTTTTTATACAGTACTTGGTGATCAGCTTCACAGCAACACAACCAATTTAATTTCACATTGGGGAAAGCAGTGATGAGCTGGACTTTCTGAATAGGAAAGAAATGAATATATTAATCTATATCAGATACAGACAAAATCCCTGTGGACCCCATCACAGGAGGATGGTAAAATACATCTAGTCAGGTTAACTGATGCCTTTAACATTTAACCTCATTACAGTCTTTTATTATATAGACAACCCTTCTGTCCTTGGAAATGGATAAATTCTCACCCTGGTCAGGGTTAAAAGATAAGGATGTACAAAGTCCAGCTAATGACAGAATAAATAAATAAATAAAATAAATAAATAAATACACTAGATGCCTTCTGCACCCCTCCCTGCCCTTGTTCCTCAAATCAACACTCTTCCTGTGAATACACCCCAAAAACCAGGGAGGGCTGCCAGGAATGAATGTGTCAATCAGTTTTGCTGTGCTGCCTTGTTGAATTTTTGGAGGATACCTATGACAGGTAACACCCACTCCACTTAACCCTCCTTGGGATCAGGTAGGCTATATTCTAGGTTTGTTCTGCTGGATGGCAGGTGAGATGATTTATTAAGATTCCACAGCCTGGTTGAAGTGGTTAACCCAGAAAAATGGGACAATCATTGCCTTTGACACTTCTCCCATTTTCACTTAATTTAATGCAGAACTGTAGTTTAAATGCTTTAGAAACAGATATGGTCATTCATGACAGCTGAAGGATAATTTACCACAGTGGTTTCTTCTGGTTAAGGTGCTGGATTCAGGAGGGAGGACAGGCAAAGCCTTATTAACTCTTGCTAAAAAAAATTGTCCCCCTCTCAGTGAAACTGAAAAGACCACAAGCAAATATCTTCTTGGGCTACTCCACATGCAGCCTTGTAATCAAACAGGAAAAAAGGTCTTCTCCTTATGCTTCAAAGGACAGGACCAGCTGCCTGGAAAGGGCACTGTGTATCCAAGCAAACATCATGTGAAAGCCTGGTATTAATTCAGGGCTGAATGGGAAAAAACAACCCAAAAAACACACACATCTTGAAAGAGATCATTCAGTTGACAGGTCCCCTAAACATCTAGGGGGAGTTCCAGCTACCAGCCTTGCCCCTGTACAAGCCAAAAACCTAAGTTCTACTGTCTCTAAAAAGAGCACAAGAAGAGCAGTAAGAACCTTCTCTTCTCTGGCTGGAAAGAGCAAAAAAAGTTGGCTTTTCACCACTTGCCCTGATTACAGGAAATTCTGGGCAAGTCAGTAGTTGTATGGTTTGATATGTACACAAATGACAAACAACTGTGGGACATAGAATAGTGGGAAATTATCACCACAGAGTCCATCAAACCTGGTACTCCCAACCTGCCAAAAATCAGTGACAGTTTTATGTTCCCCTGCTTTCCAACATAAAAGCTTGAAGAAATTTACCTTCTTTGCTTCCTGCTGGAATTACATTTAGAGTTTATCAGACATGAGGGATCTTACATGTATCCCTAGGAAATATACTTAAAGGATCATCTACTGTGGGATTTTTCAAGCTGTTGTCCACCAGCTTAATCAAAAGTACTAATGATGGCCCAGGGGCAGAAACAGGTTCCTTTAGAATCCCAGCTGATGGATAGATCTACTGCATAACTGAGCCCAGTGGAAGTGTCTTGTAAAGGATGGACTATTAATTCTAAATCTCCATCTCTGTTCCAACAGGTCACATAACCTTATTAAAAATACAAGCATTGATTTTCTCAAGTCACTAATTCATATAAACTCACTGCCTGTAATGACTGAAGTCATCAATCCACCTACCCCCAGGACAGCCAGGAAGCCTGCGGAAGGCAGCAGTGAGCAGATGTCATACATACAGGACAAGCCTGGATTTTTTATGCACTGATTCCGCAACTTTGATTTTCCTCATGGAAAAGTAACCTTATGGGACTTCAGCACCCTAGGAATTCAAACTGCCATAAGCAGCTCTCTGAGCCAACATCTAGCTGTATAGAATTCCAAACCTCTCAATTTCAAGACACTGTTTTATATGAAGGTGTCATAAGGGGGTTAAAACATTAGATATGGAATATACAGATGGCATTAAACGGCTGGGCCAAACTAGCCCTTCATCATTCAAACACCCACATGTTGATGAAGGGATTGTTTCCATGCCATTCATTCTTTCAAGCCATTAAAGGAGAATTTAAGATTCTGAGGTCTTGCCACAGCTGGTCAAAGCCTGGGATTCTCTAAGGGGCCTATGAGTTATGCACTTAACTCACTGAAATTCAGTGAATGCCCAAATCTCTCCTTTGAAGGTCTCTGAAAAATCCCAGTGCCATTTGATGTACCAGGTCAAACACACAAGTGACAATATCATTTTGCATAAATACAGCATCCAAACATAAAAAACTCCCTTGCGCTATTATTGGACCCAGCAGGATTTGATGGATGTTATCTAAAGCTCTAATATCTATAGTCTCTCTCCAGCTAAAGCTCATTGTGATGATGGAAGTAAAATGTAGCTAGAAAAGTAAAGCACAATTGTGACAGAACTGCAGAAAACTAAAGGAAAAGTAGTTTATTTACTAAATTCCCATTCTGACTTAAAAGCAATCTTGCCTCTAAAGAGTTCCTTAGTATTTGCAGTTCTCACCAGCTAGGTGAGAAAAACCATTTCTGCTCCTTTGCACTGTAGATAAACAGGGAGTGAAGACAGCAAGATCTGCTTTGCAAACTTGACTGAAGAGGAGGAAAGAAAATTCATTAGGTTGTTCTTCCAGTACTGAATTTTGTAAGAGGCTTTTCCCAATGAAACTTTTCCTTCTAAGTATTTGCAATCTGACATATGCTGCACACAGATTCTTAGATATAGCAATTGTACCATGACTTTGCTACAACAGCCCTCAGGGAATGGATGATGTTTTAAAACTGGCTTGCCCCTCCTCACTTATAAGCAGAGATCTGGGTTTTCCATTTTCCACAGAAAAACGGAGTAAACTGTGGATTATGCCTGTTACCAGAAGCAAACGCAGATTTCTCATTTTCCCAGAGAAACCCACGGATTTTACCGTTTTGCAATGAGCTCCCTGCGGGCTGGAAGACTTCCAGCTCGCAGGGAGCTGGGAGGGA
This sequence comes from Caiman crocodilus, assembly GCA_030014935.1. Lineage (NCBI taxonomy): Eukaryota > Metazoa > Chordata > Crocodylia > Alligatoridae > Caiman > Caiman crocodilus. The sequence goes on along the minus strand of JAGPOW010002118.1, from coordinate 993,947 downwards.
GCGGGAAGAAGGTGGAAAGACAGTGGGCATCACATGAATTGACATGCATGTGGCCTCAGACCGCCTGCAGAGCAGCTCCAGCAGGTAAGTGCAGGGGGAAAGAGGGGAATTCAGGCCCCTGTAGCAAGGGAGCTAGGCAGGGCTGGGGAACAGTGGTGAGCAGGGGGCCTCTTGTTCCCTGCCTCACTGCTTCTCCCGCCATGACTCAGTGTGGCAGGGAGTGGAGGAGCTGTGTGGAAAACCTCTTCACCCATCCTTGTACACTGCGCCCCCTTCACTCTGGCGACACACCTCCTGTGTGCACAGCTGCAGTGAGGTGGAGGCGTGTGGCCAGGATAGTACGGAGGGGTGGGGGGGAATGGCAGCTCACAGTGGCACGGAACCCCCATGCGGCCCTGCTATCCACAGCTGCACTGGGTCGTGCACACCAGCTCCAGAAGCCCTGGGGAAGGGAAGTGGGCAGAAGTCTGAACCTGCAGTGTGCACCTGCCCTGGGTACAGATCTGGGGGCATGGGTCTCCCCTGAACCCCAGGAATGTGCACGGCAGTGGGGAACTGGCCCTCCCTCTTAACCTCCCCCAGACAAGCTACCCACGGCCCCGTCCTGCTCCCTGCTGGGGCCCTGCAGCTGTGCCACCTGACTGGGTAGCAGCCTCAGCCTGTGCCTGCCCCAGGTGCAGATCTGGGGGGATGTCAGTCCCCACTATTCCCTGGGAGTGTATGCAGCAGTGGAGAGCCACCTAACCTGGGCCCGTAGCAGGGGGGGAGTGAGGGCAGGGTGCTGCGGCCCCAGGCCCATACCCCTGACAGCTGGGGGCCCCCTATGGCAAGGCTGGGGGAGCAGGGGCTGTGGGTGGGGGGCAAGAGGCACCAGCAAGGCTGTGGGGGCGCCTTTAATTTTAATCATGGATTTTGGGGGTTTTAGCAGAGACTTTGTGATTTTTTATCAGGGAAAACCAGGATCCCTGCTTATAAGTAACAACCAAAGAGGGATTACCTGTTTAATACCTAGTGACCTGTATAGATGACTCCACTGCCCTCGTTCAGCAAACTGATTTTATAAGTGCCCATGTTAAACCCCTGCAATATGGAAGATATTGAATTCAGCTGTCTGAAATGGAAACTGTACAACATGAAAAAGAAAGAAGCCAAACTATAATCTGCCTGGCACCTGACTTCCCAGCCCAGCCCAGCCCCTGGCTTCTTTACTTTTCATTCCATCCAGGAAGAGGACATACCAACTGCTAAAACTTCCTTAGCCTGACGAATGGCTTTTAAGCTCGAAAGCTTGCTTAATAACTATTCTCCAACTATTTGGGTTGGTCTAATAAAAGATATCAAATTCACCCAAGGAACCTTGTCTGGCCATGTTGCAATTAATCACTTACATTTTTTCCCCTCAAGCTCAGAAGCACTAAAATGGGCAGTGCCCACAGGGAGTTCAATGAACTCTTCATTCTGCCTGAAGCAACTAAGCCTAATTGCCCCAATTAAGCCTCAGTGTTGCACCTCTCCTTGCAAGTGAAAACAGTGGTACCTGAATGAGCTAAGTGTAGATCCCAAGGACGCTCAGATAGTGATCTTACCTGGAATAATTAAAACCTGAGGATCACACAGTCTCTTCTTGAACACTATTTCAAACCGAACCATCAGGGCCACGATACCATATTTATGGCAGGGCATATTTTTTACTTTTATTATAATATGAAGAAGTTACAGGTTCTGAACCCAAAACCTTTAGCATCCATTAAAAAGGAACAGAACTGTGCTGAAGAACACTGAACTAAAAGAGCAATAAAGGAGTGCAGGGCCTTCTTTCAGGCTCAAACCACCTATAGCAAGCACCTTCACATTAAAGGTCAGGGAAATGTTAGGGATGAATCTACCTGGATACATGATTCCCTTGCACTGCAGCCAAGTCAATGGGTAAAGTGAGCCTGGGGTAAATAGCAGGAGATCATTAAAATGATATTCCATGAAGCAAGACTCTCAAACTCACCTCAATCTTCTCCCTTTCTCAAGGGCAAATACCTTTTGCTTTTGTTACCATGGTCGTCATTGTATTGATAAAGCCTTCCTTCTCTTTGTGCTTATTTGCTGGCACACACCTAAAATCAAATTACTCTGTGCTTCTCACTTACAACTTGTTTCCCTGTGCATAAGCTCTGCATTTACTTGGAAAGCCTGGCTGCTTTTCCTGCAATACAGTCTTAAACCTGGATACCCCACCTGGCTGGAAAAACTAACCCCAGCCCAAACACATTTAGATCTAAGAACTACTGAAAATGAGCAACAGCTTTTAGGGTTGCAGAAGACAGCACTAGAGAGCCCCTGGGGCCTCCTCAACCTCCTTGAGGACTCCACTTCAGATAATGCCATTGTTATGATGGAGATCAGAGATGACTTGCTCATGAGTCGCTCATTACAGCTCCAGCCCTGGCTGAAAGGGAAGCGTGTCACTTGCGTGACACTGATACTGTGGTGTTCCTCTCTTCCCAGGACTAAAACTTTCAGTATGGGAAAAGAACAGGAGTCACAGTAAATTTTACCATCTGCCTTCGAAAGCTGGTTGAATACAAAAAGAGACTATAATTATGAAATACAGGCTTTTCTCATTAACTGAGGAAGAGGAGGGATCAATTCCAAGGTTTCAGCCAAGATATAAGACGCAGCTGACTCATGGGCTGGTTAAAGTGCCAGTCCTATTCAGCTACACTGAAGAACCAGACACTGGATCATAACCACTTTATTAAAGACAAATGCAGCCACAACTGACAAGTGTTCTAGCCCTGCTTCTCAGCTGCCACCAAGCTAGAGTGCAGGTTTGTGCTAGAACTGATTCTTCATCACCATCACCCTTCCAACTCATAGGTTGATGCTTCTCTTACCTTAATGTGGACCTACAACACAGTTTTTCTGCATTTGTTTGGAGGGAAAGGGTGCTTGATATACTGAGAAGAGGTACCAGGTGAACCAAAATTTCATTTCAACCATGGAAGATAGTTAAGAAATCTACCAAGGTATAGAAAATGAGGGTATACATTGAAAGGACAAACTGCAATAATTTTAAGAACCTACTGTAAGTTCAGGCATTCTGGCTGTGGTGATTAAGTTGTTGTGCATCCATTACTATGCAGACTTATTTATTATTTATTTATGCATGCAATATATATGCTACCTGTCCCAATAAAGGTTCAAGGCAACTCACAGTAAGAGAACAAAATAGGAGAGTGACAAGAAAAAAAAAAGAGCAAGAAAACAAAACAACTTAAAAGGGGAATATAAAACAGAAACCCACTAAAGAGTATCTCAGCATGGCTTTGCTTGCTAAATGCCTGACCAAATGCAAAGGTCTTCTAGTGCTTCCAAAACATGTCCAGGCTTGGGCTCTGGCAGACCTCAAAAGGAAGAGTTCTAGAGTTGAGGAAAAATGGCAGAGAACAACCTCTGACACATTTTTGCCAAGCAAACTTGACATACTCCGCATTTGCAGAAGGGTGCTTTTGGCCGACCTCTGGGATTGTCATGGGACTGATGGATTATGAAAGCCTCGTGAATGTGTACCCCCTGGCAGAGGACACTTGCGGCTTGTACTCATTAGACAAGCGTCCACGGAGAGAGTATTTAGCTTAACAACTACGCTTTGACCAAAACCAGGTACATGTTGAGATGGACAGAACAGGGAAACCAGTCTGACAATGGTCCTCTGTTGGGGCTAGTGGAGAATTGATATTCTCCCCCAAGCAGAATGATGGGACAGAATTAATAAAGAAACAGTATATAAAGAACTCAGAAAAAACAAGGGAATGACCCTCATACAAAGTACTAAAAAGGAGAGAGGAATAGGTAAGTATGTTCTCTGTAGTGGGAAATCCTGGTTTAGCAGTAGAAGCAGGCAAGGCCAGAAAGGAGGTGACCTGAAAGGACTCCACGGTTCAGAAGACAAATTGAGAGCATCACAAAAGAGGACCTGACCTTAGCTTTACAGTGCTAAGGAAGCTAAAGCATGGAAAATGCATGCAGCGTTCATAGATCTGTGCATTTTTCAAGTTATTTAATAATGAGCAATGGTGCTTTCAGAATCCTTGTGCTAAGCCACCTGTGTGCACACAAATGCGTGCAAACAAATGTGTCTTCAGGTTTGCTTTTACTATCAGCTATCCTTGAAGGGCTACACCACAGCCCAGAATGCCCCTGGGGAAAGCGTGCATTTAAGCTACAGATGGGTCAGCATCAGATGCCGGGTGACAAATAGATGGATTATAGGTTCTAGCTTTTGGGTGAAGGTATGCTAAATCAAGGCTCTGCATACCAAGAAACCCCAGCTGAGCCATGGGCAGCATCTACAAGCTGTTCAAGCCCTAGAGCCCTGAAGCACACAGGATGCAAGGACTGGAACCCAACCTAGTTGTCAGGGCATGTCCAAACAAGGTAAGGCCTTGATCAGACCTACAAAACAAGATACTTTCTGTTCTTTTCCAGTTAACACATCCATGAACAAAATAGTTTCAACTACATACCCTATCACAAATATAGGAGAAGACATTGAGGAACAAATACATTACCATGGGATTGGAGTCTGCAATCAGATCACGTAGGGAATCCAGGAATCCCTGATCCTCCACCATTTGGGCATTAATGTCATGCAGCTTCGCCACACAGACGGCTGCAGTCTTCCGTACATAAGGGTCTTCATCCTTTAGACACTTGCGGAGTGGTTCACACAAATACTCCGTGATTTTGTCCACACGAATGCATCCCATTGTACGGACTGCCAATGCACGGATCAGTGGGTTTGGATCTTCACAGTCCTGCAGGGGAAGCACTTGCAATAAGTGGGCTTTGTAGTACTAACCACTGATATTAGTGAGCACTAGAATGGCTAGCCCTGGAATTAGGATATTCTATTCTTACCCTGCCCAGACAATGGGTCTCTCGTTAAAGTAAAGCAATAATTGTCCTATTCCAAGCCAAACCCCAGGAAAGTTTACAGGTTCCAAAAACATTCTATACAAGTTCAAAATGGTTTGTACTTTTGGCAGTTTGTGCTACTTGCTTTTCTCCATCCAAAACTTTAACATGACTTATCAGTTCCCCAGATTTGGCTGTAAACTAAGGAGAAATGTTTTTGCACCCTGAAAGCTAGAAACTCTCAGCTTTCAGATGGCACAGCACATTAACACATCTGTGATTCTAGTCACTGCTCAAATCAGAGAATTCAAGTGGTGAAAGATGGTAATTAACTCGTGGCGATTTTCATTAAGGTAAACTTCCTGAAGATCATCAGGTCTAGAAACAGAGTTCTACACAGCACTGCATTGAAGCCGAGATTTTATAGACTCAACAGTAATCCATCTGATATATCAGACCCTAGTTAAAGATATATCAACATAGATGTACTTTTCAGAGGCAGAAATGCACATAGCCAGTTCAATGCCTGAGACAGTGCAACTTTCAAACCCTAATTTTAGAAATTCAAGCATTAGCTTCAGTCTGTTTCTAGCATATCAGACATGATTCATTTATAGTCAAAAAAATGCTCCAAAATGTAGTTTACAAAAGCATGAGACATACTTCCTTTAATTATTTAATCCCTTATCAATGAAAAGCACCAAAAAGGGGTTGAGCTTAAAATGTACAGAGACTATTTTCTTACAGACCCCGGAGATGACAAGTTGTAGCTGAAATGCTGACTTACCATAAATTGTCTCAAACACACTTTCATTTGACCAACCCTTGCTCCTTGTAACACATTAAAGGGGAAGTCAGAGATAAAACATTTCCTTCCAAAGAAAAAGGTGGTCAAAGTATTAGATCTACTCACTAATTTGTCATAAAGGAAGCAAGGGTTTAAGGTGTAATGGGGAAGAGTGCACTGCCCTAGAAGTCTGCTGAGTCTCATCTAAAATTTAATTAGACAGGAAAGCAAAAGTCCATTCTGAATTGGATTTCCTCCCTGTAACCAGGAAGGACACCCCCCTACTGTCATGCCAGAAGCTCAGACAAGCTCTAATTTACCAGATTTATCTGAAGCAAAGACAACTTAATTTAATGTGACCTATTCCAAAAATTAGATTCAATTTATAGAAAATGTATAAATCTGTTATAATTCACCATGTATAGAATCTAATTATCAAAGGGTTGCCTTAAATTCATCCCCATCACTGTTGCAGCATGGAAAGCAGCAACAAGGGGTATATGGTAGAGGGGAGACAGATGGTGGGGATCAAGCCGCCCCTTGCCTCCGACCACTTCTCTCCCCTGCAGCCTGCCCCCTCCATCATGCCTGTGCCCCTTGCGCCCCTGCTTGCCCCCTGTCTACCTACCACTGACTGTCTTTTACCTCCCACTCCCCACAGACTCTACCTTTGCAGCTCCCCCCTGTTCCCCACAGCCTTCATCCTCTACAGCCTTCCCTCCCCCCCCACCACTTACTGTCAGGTTCAGATTCAGCTTTATTCCCTCCTGGGTATGGAGTAGATGGAAGCTCTAGTCCCTGCCTGCTCATGCAGCAGTGGCAGCAAGAGCTCTGGCCCCAGGATATTGCCATGTGGTCAGGCAGGAGCCAAAGCTTCCATGTGCTCCATTTCCTGGGAGGGGATGGAGCCACAGCTGTGCCTGACGGTAAGCAAAAAATCACAAAGTCTCTAATTAAAAAACCCCAAATCCATGTTTTTCCGCAATAAAATGAAACGTAACCATATACATAGGGATCAGCTGAACACAATGTTTTATTTATATATTTACAATTTTAAAGCAATTTGGAAGCCTACCAGTACCTCAATCATTATAATAAGATACATTCTAAATACCTACATATTTTGGCCTTTGATGTTGGTTTTTATTATCATAGCAAATGAGAGCTCCCCCTGCTTCCTTCACTCACCAAGGCATGGGTCCAACTGCAACTGTCCCCCTTGATGCTCTGGGTCACTGAGCAGCCCTGATATGCCCATGCCAGGGCCACCAAGGTAAGGTGCTGCAGTGGAGGCACCATAGAGTTGTGCCCGCCACTGCTGCCTGGTGGGCAGGGGACACCTCACCTTGGTGGCCATGGTGGTGTAGCACTCTTAGTAGCAGCCGTGGCAGCAGCACTGAGCCTCCCTGTCCCACTCCACCCTCCTGTGCCAGGTCCTGCCCACTGCACTGCAGAGGCAGTACCTGCTCAGTGCTGGTTTGGCCAGGCAGCAGCCCCAAGCCCCATTGTGGGTGCAGAAACCTGAAAAGGGAAGGCAGCACATGTTCTCCCATACATCGCCTATGCCCCCCACTCCATAAACTTACTTCCAGGGAGCTGCTTTTTACCGTGCTGCCTGTCTGCATTCTGATCCATGTGCATGTTTGTGTGTGCACATGAATATGGTCCCCTAACCCCAATCACCCTTCTCCCACTCCCCTGAGGCCTAAGCAGCCTTGTAGGCCAGAACTCTGCCTGCCTGCAAAGGGATACCCATGGTTTCCCATGATTTTCTCCTTTAAAAGGGAAAATCTGTGAGCCGAGGTAGAGTCACAATACACTGCCTACACTCCCCAGTCCAGAGCATGCAGGCTGCAGATCGTGGCTCTGCCCCAGCTCCAGACCATGTTGTCACTGCTGCAACATCCCAGCGCAGCCCCAGAGCAGCTCCCTGCCCTGCCACATACTCTGCCAGCATTGCTGGGGCTGGTCTCCATGGAAACCCTGGTCTTTTGCTATCAGTGTGACTGCTGCTCTAGTCTCCAGGGAAATCAGCCCCAGCTATGCAGGCAGGCACTGTTAGGAAATGGGGTCCATTGCCAGCTGGATCTGATAATTTTGCTTCCTTAGATACAATCCCAATTCAGTCCAGCAACTTTTGAGCACGAAGCCACAGACTACATGTGATAAACAGTACACACCAAAGCAGGCACAATGACAAGAACCATAGGAGGGAGCCTTCTAATGAGCCTTGCTCCATGTTACCTTCACAAAGCTGTTCACAGCCATAATAGCCATATCTGGCTGACTTTTGGCATAGTTCATTAGATACAGATACACCAGCTTCTTCAGCTCCAGGTTGTCAGTCTGCATGCAATTCACCACATCAGGAAAGAGCGAGCTGGATAAAATGAGAGTGGGGCAAAGGGAGAGAAAAGTTACATTTACCATATGCAAAGGGAAAGGGAGCTTCCTGACTACATGGTAACATTATTGACTGAGGCCAGGGGAATGCTGGAACATATCCCATATATTCTGTTATAACTACTCTATATTCAAATTAGAGGTCACTCTCCTCTTCAAAAGCAGTTTGCAGGAGACTTTGTAACTGTTTAATCATTTAATCTCCTCCTGGATTAAACCGGTGCCTGAAGCAGGTAAAATAAAGTGTTCATACAACTTGATTTGAAAATGTCAGCTCAAATAGGACATCTAAAATAGCTGAGTTACAAACAGGTTTTAAACAACTACACAGCTTTTGGCTTATCTGGGACTGGTTACTTTTTCATTCTGTGATTAAATCACTGTTCATGAAATCACCAAGTGAGAACTGGTTTGAACCAAGCAAAAGGGCTGCCAAGGACAGATAAAATTTCCCCCATATTGCCATTAGCTCCCATTGATCTAATAAAGAACCCAGACCCCAAACCTGCAAAGCCCCTTGGTTCTGCCAGCCCCTCCAAGATCAAGCTGTTCATTGTACCCCAATTCAGGAACTTCAGGAGAGGAAGATCCCCAGGTAGGATAGGGGAGGACTGGACCTACTTTAGACAGACCACCAGGAAGAGCAAAAGCAGCATTTACCTTACATCCTTCCCTACAGTCATGGCAGCAATAACCTTCTTCACAGCTTCTTTCCTCTTCTCTTTCTTTTCATTGTTAAGCTCAGCCTTGAGCTCGAAGATCTCTCCTGTAAAGGGACACAACAGCCTGAAGCTCAGATGAAGAGAAAGCCTAGCTTTAGGGCTCCCTGCAGAATGATTTGTGCCACCACTACAGGTGAAAAGTAAATGCCATTGCCTCTAGGCTAGTGCAAGTGATTCATTAGCTACTGGGAAACCAGAAAACCACCATGTGTGTGCAAATTTGATTATTGGACTTTTCCAATCCAAGCTGAGGTAGCCTGTTACAAGAAGGAGGAAAGATTAACTGAGTTAACCTGTTGAGTTAAAGACCACTGCTGATGGTATCCTAAGGACATTCTTTTCAGTCCGCTACAGTCAAAGAATTGGTGCAGTAGCACATGGGGCCTGCAAAATGTATGGAGGTTATGATAAAGTGATAAGGCAATTTTCAGAGCTGCAGTAATAATAATATGGAGGATGTGGCTTCAAAATGTTTAATAAAAGTAATGAAGTACAATCAAAACTTGCCACTTCCAAGGAACATTAGATCAGCTTCACTAAATTAGCCACTGAAGCATATCAAGGATCAAACAAAAACCTGTGAGAAGAGAGAGGCACTCCTGGAACAGAAAATGTAAGAAACAGTGGCTCAGTTCAGCTAATTATTTTCCCTGGACTGTCCTACCTTTAGTTATCCATCATTTGCTTCCTCAAAGCACAAATGAGGAAAAAGCAGATGACACAGGTCACAGTGCAATACAGACATTGCAGGAACAACTGCATTAATTTTACTCCAACAAAAAAAACACATGCAAGGTTAAAAAAGGGAGAACTATTGCTAACAAGCACAGAAACCCAGGGAAGTGCAAGGCTTGGATTCCTGATGCCATCCATAAAGTGATTGAAGGGACCTTCTGTGAGATTAACTCTTCCGGCTGTTACTGTGTAGAGAAATCAGTTGAGGATGGATCCCTGCAGCCATAAAATAAACCTCAATCCACACCAGATTCCTGAACCTGTTTGGACAGTATCTATTTATAGAATCTATCTGGCCTGGGAAGGGAAATAACTTTCCCTCCAACTGGAGATGGTTTGCAGGAACACAGAGAAGGCAGCATCACCACTGGATACAAGCTATCCAATAAGGATACACAGAATGGCACAAGTCTAGGCTAACTGCAGAGATGAGCTTTTGGGGACAAAACACCTCTTTAAAGGCTACATTGTAAGGTTTGAACCATTGTTTCCCATATACCACTGATAAGGTATGGTCCCATCTATCATAGGATTCTTCTACAGAACCTACAACTGCAGTATGAGGGCTGAATAATGTGACAGGTACTTTATTCCCTTAACAATTAGCAGAGATACAGAACCAGCCAACAGAGAAGATATTCTTTTGGCCTCTAGCAGGTATGTAGATGAGACTCTTGGATCCGAGTGGGCAGCTCTGAAACCAAAAAAGCATTTCCCACCCTAGTTTTCCAGCTTTTCCTGATCACGGTTTAAACAGGAAAAGGAACAGATAAATCAGCATATGATACCAGGCCCTGGGGGTATGGTGTGTTATTGTTGATTCCACCAAGCCAAACTACAGGTGAAGGAAGTGAGCACAATTCTCTAAAGGCAAACAAAACAGGAAAAGAGAGTTGAAAACAATAAAGAATACACAAGGAACTGGATTTGTTAGTGTCAGGGACTACTGTAGATCAAGTTTATGAGCCAGCAATGAAACGGGCCAATGAAACGACAGACTGGATAAAGGAGCCTGCTTGGGATTTTTTGCCAGCTCCTTTAAATTAAGGATGCAATAAATATCCTTAAAAATGTTCTAATCCAAACGGCAATTTTAAGGAAGCCTAATGGGCTGGCATGTTTGGAAACAGGGTACAGCAGCCAGGGTTGCTGAGAGAGAAGAGAGGTGCATAAATCCTGTTCTTCTCATTAAGCATTGCCTCAGGTTCTCAGGCCGAGCCATTTGTTCCATCTGAGTCATGAATGTACTGGGTGCCAAGAGTTTTAAATTAGGCAAGGCCAGGAAATCAAAAAGGAAAGTGCTGCAGAGATGCTGGCCCTCTTGCTTCATCAGCTGATTGGCCCAAGTAATAGCAAGCCACTGTTTCCATAGGAAACAGCAGCAGCAAAACTAGCTGCTAGAAGATTGCCGAGTTGTTATGAATTACTTCTACAGGGCTATAAATGAACACAGTATTTTACAGTGAGGTACATTCTCTTCCTTGGTACCATTCACTAGCAGGGCTCCTGAAAAGGAATGAAATTACTGTTCTGAGGAACTCTGGGGTGTCTGTTTATATTGCCAGCTACCTAAAAAAGACATCCAGATCATAAACAGGCTGAGATCCTGCCCAGGAGCCTGACTGAACCGGTTAGTATGCACCACCTGCATTTTCCCTTTGCGCTGAGTAAGGATGTACAGTTTTGAGGCCTTGTATAATCATCTCAGTGAAAACCTGCAGAGTCAGTCAAAGGGAAATAAGTTGAGAGTGCTGTTGTTTCTCAGAAAGATGTGAACTCCATTAGATCCAAGGGTGTGTTGACTCTGAAGCATAATGACATCAATGTCATCACACAGTTACTAGTAACTGGTCCTGGTCAACAGAAACATCTAGCTACTCTGTCACTGTAGAGGGGCTATGGACGACATAATCAAACCAACATTCTCCCTGCAATCAGGACTTTGATCTTGGCAGCATCCAATGTAGGATTAGTTCGACAGGCCCGCTGTGACTAGAGAAGGCCAAGTTCAGTGGGTTTGGCATGAATGTTCCATAATTTCCATTAGTCCTTTATGCCAGAAGTTAAACTAAGAAAAAATGACTTCACAATGATGGAGGAAGTCCACAGCTAACCTGATGTGTGCATTATGCCTTTTTTATGCCCATGAATCAAGTTACTCAGCCAACCTCTCTTTTCAACACATTTTATAGTATATCACTAGGTAGCCATCATAGTTACCATAAACCCAAGAGGAAGTCATGTGAAGGACAAAGGTGAGAAAAGTGCATGGGTCTTCCTCCTTTGGTAGATTTCACCAGGACTAGCAAGGGGCAGCAAGAAGAGACCCATAATATTTTAAAAACACATGTATACTATCTGAGACTTGTGGCCCAACTTTCCCCACACTCACAATGGCTACAACTACACAGACAACAAGTCTGCATCCTTAAACTCTGCTTTTTCCTTCCAGCTAACCCAAGCACGTTTCTAGTTAGGTCCACTTTCAAATGCACTGCCTGCAGTCCCGACCACTTTGCCCTGTATATAAATCTCTATAAAAGGCTGCTGTATGTTTCAAATCCCAAAGTTGTTTTTGACCTTCCAGAAAGTAATACACAGCCAGAAAAGGTAATTGGGGCTGCCTTGTTTGTATACTGCAAGTGTGTTCAATTCATCAATCCTGTCTTTTGACATAGTGTGGGAAGGGGCTGGGTGTTCAGGAACTGTTTTATGGCCTACTTTTGAACAGCTTCTGGATGACTAAGAAGTGAAACGGGGACGCAGAACATAAGAAAGCACAAACTCTGTTGTATGGAGTTAAAAACATCATTTTAAAGTAGGCACTCACTGTCCGTCCCCAGGAGTCTCCAATATGCTAGAATAGTTTAAAGCTCACCTTTTTTATTAGTTGTGAAATACTTGGAGTCTGTCATGGTTCCAATTCCTTAGAACACCTGCAAGAACAAGGAACATTTGGACAAACGCTGTAGCCACTGTTCCCCAATATGTGAGCCATGCATTAAAAGAACTATAATTTAGCCAGAGTACATAACAGAAGATAGCTGCTCTGCAGATGTATTCCCCAGAAGTTTCACAATCTTCACACTATACCAACAAATGACATCACAGAGTATTTTTATATAGATAGATATTTTTATCTCTCTCCAGAACATAGATATATTCTGTATTGAAAAAAAGACAGTACCGAAGAAGGCTCTGATTCCTAAAAGCAAGAAATCCAAGTTTCACGACCCTTATCAAACAATGGCAGGATCTACAGAAAAAAAAATGTAGGACTCCCCCTACAGGTATATTCAGGAGTTGCAGCACCACAGAGAGGACAGTAAAAACAGTTTCTACACACACCACAAGGCTGTTTGATCACTTTGTTTCCTGAATCATCATGACACTGGCAATCCCCCCCAACATTAAGAAAAATAAATTGCTCTACAGTAACCTTACGGAAGCTTGAAATCTCTCCATCACTCTCTACACCAACATTTTCCACCCTCATTATCACAGACACCTAGACCTATTACTGTAGTACAGCAGTTCCCGAACTCTAATAGATTGAGTACCACCGATTTAAAATGATGCAGCCTTACCACCACCAATTTTTTCAGTTCATCCTTAAGTACCGCCAGTAAATTTTTGTCATATTAATTACTTATAATAAATCTGTTAACGCGTACTACTTATGGGTTGTTTGTGTATCATTAGTGGTACCCGCACCACAGATTGGGAACCTCTGCTGTATTGCTATTCTCTCACATTCAGCTGCTACTGTGGATAGGCTGATCATGAACACTAGACTGTCGGAGCACACATTCATTTACTGCTGTAGGAATTTCAAAATGACTTTGATGTTCACTTTTTTTTTCTTCCACCAAGCTAAGTCGATTAACAACAAAATATAGAGATCAGATGGGCTGCCCCAACTTCCCATGAATGCAGACCCATTTTGAACTTTTCTTAAATGGGACTGCTGCCAGCTGGATGAGGAAACTGATTCTCTCTCAAACTTGCAATCATGAGCTGAGAAAGAAATGACCACAAGAGGAAGAGATCTTATTCCTTTTGATTATTTTATTGCATCAGGGTAACAACCAAAAACCTGAAATCCGATCCATCCCCACAATGCCATAATCACTTTTTTCCTTTCAATTTTTGCCTGATCCTCTTTCTCACTTTCTGCACACTTCTCTCCTCCCTTTGTTTCTCTATGGAGCATGCAGACACTGCAACCCCAGAAATCATGGGAACGCATTTGGCGTGGAACAGCAATACAGCCCAATATATCATTTGTGTACCTCATCTTCCAAATCGTAGACCGGTGATTCTCAAACAGGGTACCGTGGCACCCTGGGGTGCAATTAGATTCTTTTTAGGATATTGCATGGCACACTGCACTATTAGCACTGTTAGGTGTAAAAACACCTGTAAAATTCACAAGATTTCAAATAGGAACCCAGAAAATCAAAACCATTCTGACCTGTTGTGGTCTTCCGAGTTCTTCTATTGCAAAAAATTCCTCTGCTACTTTTCCCATCAAGAAACCAGTGAAAGTAAGAGCTGGTGGGTGCCCCAAATTTAACAAGGGGTGCCCTGAATGGTTGAGTACCACTGCCCTAGACACACCCTGCATCTTAGTGCATCTCTTCCTCTCAAAGATTGTTTCTTTTCTTCCACCCTTAAGATTAGACTAATGCTGCTGCTCTTGGTTCAGCCGTAAAGTTAACAGAAGCAGCAGCTGAGAAGCAGTAAGCAAGCCTTGGTTAGTTTCAGTCTGCTCTCGAGGGAGCACTCTGGGCACGACTGTGATGTCCAAATGCCTAAGTGCAGGAAAGGCGAATGTTAGTCTCTATCTCCCTGTGCCCCTTAAAGATTGCGCTTGTACTGTACCTTTTGCACTACCTGTCCTTAACTCAACAGTTAGGACAGGATGATACTGATCAGGGGAATTTACTTTCACTCCAGGTCTGTTTCGGCTGAGCCAAACACAACGTCAAGTGCAAGTCTACTGCAGGACAGAGTATTTTGATTCATGAAGCCTGGAAACACCTAGAAAAAACATGGAAATATAGCATTGCCCAGATCAAATCAAATGTAAGCCCCTCAAGCTTACCAATCTTGGCAACAATCCCTTCAAGCAAAACTGTAAGTGTTCCAAGAGAGGAAGCTGCCACAGTCTTTTTAATTATCAAACAAGTCCAGCCTACTTTCCACTGCAATCTTCTTGCTGACACATTGCTTAGGATTTTAACCCAGTTGAAAGAAGACTCAGATGTTTTGCTATATACAAGGCCACAAGGCCTAACACCATCCAAAAGAGATGTAATGTAAATTTCTTCCTATGCTTCAGTTCCATTATATTACATGCAGGATTTGGCAGTTTGGGCCAGAAATGCTGGCTGATGTAGTCTGGCAATGAACAGCAGCCAACCCCTGGTACTTCGGAGAAAGGCCAGACATGCAAGACGCACCCACTTGACTGTGCAACGCCAGAGGAAAATTCCTTGCTAAACATCCAAGGAGACCTTTATGCCTTGTAGATGAACACTTCAGTCCCTTATTATTTTTGCTCATGTACCTACAAGTGTCATTACAGGTCACTAAATTAGCTCGCCCTTATTTAAATGTAATCACAGTGTGTGCCTTCACAACGGTGTTAGCAGATCCAAACAAGATTTGACTGTTATTTTAGTTAGCAGCACAGCTTCCACCATCCAAGTGCAACCTGGTCTAAGGCTGCCCGTCCCTAGGGTGAACAGACATTTTGCTGCCTTCTGGGCTGGAGCTTGCCCCACACACGCTGTCAAAGGCAATTTCCTTAGGTATTTCATATCATTTGGTTTCCCAACCAAATAAGAGTACAGGGAAGCTCAGGTGAGGCCCAGCCAGCCCAGAGACAGGAGCTGGGACTCACAAGAGGCAGCTCTTCCCAAGCGCTGCAAAGGAATCCGGCTTTCTTCTGCAGGAGGCAAAACTTCATGAAGAGGTGAATATTTTTTAGGCTAGGAAAAGAGGTGCTCTCCTCGGCAAGGGCTGACACCCGAGGGGGCAGGCCCGGCCCCGCCCTGCATCAGCGGGAGGCCGCAAGCCGGGGCAGAAGCCTCCTGGGCCCCCCAGCTCTCGCCCGAGGGTACTCTCGGCTCCCGGCCGCGTTTCACCCCGGCCCCGGCCCCGCCTCCGCCCGGGACACCACGGGGGCCACAGCAGGGCGGAACCGGGCGGGACCCGCGGGAGCGCTGGGAACCGCCACAGAGGGGAGGGCGCCCGACCCCGGCCCCCACCCCGCTCCCCTTGCCCCGGCCGAGCCAGGCCCGCGGCGCTCAGGGCAGGCGGCGACCCGAGCGCGGGGGCGGTGCCGGGGTCCCTGCTCACCGGACTGCGGCGGCGGCGGCGGCTGAAGGAAGCGGAAGCGGACGCGGCACCGAGCGGCTCCGACGACTGAGACTCGCCGCCCAGAGCGTCCGTGCCACCGAGACCATAGAGAGCGGCTAGGGGTAGAGCGCCGCCTTCCGCTGTACTTCCGGGTGCTGCTCGGGCCGCCACCACTTGCTCCTCAGGCGGGCGACAGCGAGGGCTCGACAACCCTCGCGCAGCCCCGGCCCGGCCTGGCAGAGGCCTACGCGCGTCAGTGCCTGCGGCAGCCCAGGCGGATCCGCCATGGCGGAGCACGGCGCTCACCTGACGGCGGCGGGCGGCGGTGAGGAGGCTCCGTCCATCTTCGAGGCGGTGGCTCAGGACAGCCTGATGGCGGCTCTGCGGCCCGCGCTGCGCCACGTGGCCCAGGTGCGGCGGGGCCGGGGCCCTGCAGCCCCCGCGCAGGTGGAGAGGCGGTCCCCTGGCAGCCCAATGCGGGCGGCACGCGGATCCGCACGACAGCGTAGGGCCGTGCTCCAGACACCTTGGGACAGGAGCCCGGCAGCAACCACCTGCATTTACAGAGCCCCTGTCGCGCCACGTCTCCAGTGCAGCCCCCATGGTGCAGCTCTCACCCCGCACTAGCCAGCTGATGTGCCCTGCACAGCCCTGCCTGGCTCAGCCCCCTCCCCCCCCACTCCCCACCTTGGCAGGAGCTTCCAAGCCCCAACTCTCTGCCAGGCTCCCACTTCTGCTCTCTTTGCTGCCATCCCTGGCTCCTTCCAGCCACACCGTGGACTGTAAATGCCATCTGCTTAGGTCTCTCGCCTAGCACCATTTGAATTGGGCTAATGCTCAGCTCCACGTAGTGCCAGGAGTTGGGGCATCCACAGAAAGTCAAGCCCCTGCTGGGACTGCTGACAGGAGCCCCTTGCATTCTGCGTGCTCCCATTGCCTTGTCCTGTCAGCCACAAAACTGCTGCTTACTGTTTGAATTTTGTGGGCTGCTGCCACTTAGGGATCCCAGCCACTTGCTCCCTGCCCATCTGCAACCCCATCCTGCCCAAGCGCAGAGCAGAGCGACAATCAACTGCTTGTACGCAGCTGCAATGGGAGCTAGTTCTGCATGCAGGGAGGGAGCAATGCCTATTGCAGGAGTGTGCAGGCAGCAGAGTGTGGATCTGCTCTGTACTTGGCTGGGATGGGGCCATAGATGGGCAGGGAACAGCATCTGGGAGCAGGATGGGCAGGCAAGGCTAGAATCCCCAACTAAGCAGCAGTAGCCTATGGGACACAAACCAAAGTGGCAGCTTGGATCCACATAGGCAGAGTACACGGCCAGGCCAACAGGATCAGCACCTTGGAGCGTGAGCTGGTGGGGGCTTGCAGTTGGGCAGGATGTTGACCAGGCCAACAGCTGATCAAAACTCCTTATGTGGCTTTCAGGCCCAAACAATTGCCCACCCCTCTGTTAACCCGTCCTCTTCTCTGCAGTGAGGCAGGGAAACAGTCTCCAGAGGAGGGAACTCAGAAAGGCCTGGTAACTTAATCTTTTTTTTGAGCAAGTCTGAGATGGAACCAGAACTGAGGAGAGCCTGGTTTCCCCTAGTTCATGAAGGGATGAGTGCACATTTTAGGTTTTTCTGCCAGGGATATTGCTTCTGCTAATGCTGCTTAGTTCCATGCAGCAAGTGGCAAGATATCTCTTGAACAAGCTCCTTTTTGTGTAGGTGAAACACACTTACACATTGTGTATTTATGTACCTGTTGTGGGAGGAAGCACTGTTATTACTGGAAGCCTTGCAAGTGTACACACCCATCAGCTTGGAAGCTTTTCATCCTTTTCACATCTGGCTTATTTAATAACCAGCTGACATGCTAGGGTCAGATATGATGCTCACAGTGCCCTGCTGTAATCATGCCTCTGGTCTTTTGTTTCTGAACTGTTTCATAAAGTGGATGTATGGGCTATGGCAGCTTTCATTTAATGAGCTGGTCTTTGACACCTTTTCTGCTTTGTGTGCCTTGTACTAGGTTCTTGCTGAATCCAATCCTGGCTGTTATGGCTGCCTCTGGACTTGGTTTGATGAGATCTATGCACTCCTGGACCTACTGCTCCAGCAGCATTATCTGTCCAAGTGCAGTGCTTCCTTTTCTGAAAACTTCTATAGCTTAAAGAGGACAGTGTTGGGACACAGCAAGGGGTCATGTCGGCTGGCAAGTGCTGGACTTCCAAAGCAGCAGCACTGGAAGTCTCTCCTCCTGCTGGTTCTCATTCCTTACCTGAAAGGGAAGTTGGAGAAACTGGTCTCTAGCTTAAGAGAAGAAGATGAATATTCCATCCACCCTCCATCCTCTGCTTGGAAGCGCTTTTACAGGGCCTTTCTAGCAGCCTACCCATTTGTAAACATGGCCTGGGAGGGCTGGTTTCTCATCCAGCAGCTCTGTTACATCCTTGGTAAAGCTCAACACCATTCACCGCTGCTAAGGCTGGCTGGTGTACGCCTGGTAAGATTGACAGTGGATGATATCCAGGCCTTGGAGAAGAAACTGGTTGCAGCTACTGCAAGCCACAGGTAAGTTATAGACTAATCTTACACAGTGGTATCCAGCCTTTTTGCCCTGCAGGCCAGACAGACAGTCCTCCAGCAAATGAGCCCAATCCAGTGTGAAGAAAAAGCAAGGCAGGGCCTGGTCCAGCTGTGTGTGGTGGGGAGAAGGGGGTTAGGGAATAGCCCAGCCTTGATCTGAGCCCATAGGTGTGGCTCAGCCCCAGTCTGGCCCTGATGGGGAGCATGGCCAACCCCAATTTGGTCCACAGGGCTTGGGAATTTGGTAGCAGAGGAGGGGTAATAGTATTATTTGCCACTGCTCCCTCACCACCAAATTTGCCAACCCACAGGGAGCCCCATGGGCCAGATACCATGGCTCCATGGCCACATTTGACCTGTGTGCTGGAGGTTGAACACCCCGATCTAACAAATTCAACATAGAGCTTTTGCAATGCTTTGTGGCAGTATTCCAGGTTCTCTCTCTTCACAGATGGTTCTGTGAAATGAAACCATAAGTGTTAGAGGTTAAGAGCAGGAAAAGTGGGAAGGTCATAATGCACTTTAAATATATATAAATGAAATAGTCTTGTAGACTTCCTGTTGAAGTTAATTGCAGAGCTGAGTGGCTGGAAACATATAAAGATAGCTGGTCTCTGACCTGTTCAGCACTCAATGTCATTTCTGAGGCTGGTACCAAGGAAGATTGATGGCATCAATTATCTGTTCAGATGAGCAACTTGCCTTATTCAGACAGCAGTGAATTTTGGGTACTGCTAACCTGAGCCTTCTGAAACACAGATCCCTGGGTGAAAGGTTTTGTTGTCTCTTGTCCTAAGCTCTTCTACCTCAGAAACACAGTAAACCTAGATCTAAAATTTTCAAAGTGTTAAGAATTGCTATATTTCTCAGGCAGGCCAAGTTATACCTTCCTAGACTTATTTGCATTAAGAATCTGACTGATCCTAAAAAGCTTTGTAAACATGTCATACATGTATAACAGGGAATTTTTTAAAAGTTAAACACAATTGCAGAGGGTTGGAAGGGACCTCAAGGGTCATCCAGTCAAACCCTTGTCCAGTTGCAGGATTCACTCTTGCTGAACCATCCCAGTTGCCTATTGAATCTTTTTTTGTAAGCTTCCAGTGAAGGAGATTATACAGCTTCCCTAGGCAACTTGTTTGCTCTGCTTTTATAAGTAGGGTGTTGTTTTTTTTTTAAATTAAGTTTAATCAATATCTGTTTTGCTGTAGTTTAAGCCCGTTGCCACTTGGGGATGCCCTGAACCTCTACTACGTAGCATCAATTCTGTCTGTTAGCACTGTTTCCAGGTGGGAAAATGTGTTGTACTAACTATCCATAACTCATCTCCCTGATACAGCATCAAGGACCAAGTGCATGCAGCAGTGAAGAAAGCTTTGGGATGTGTTGCCTTCTCTCTGTCCACTGGTCTCTCTGTGGGTGTGTTCTTCCTGCAGTTTCTGGACTGGTGGTACTCATCTGAAAACCAGGAGACCATCAAATCTCTGACTGCACTCCCTACTCCTCCACCCCCCATACACCTTGACCACGGCACAGGCTCACCTCTCTTACCAAAACTGAAGACAGTGTGTCCACTCTGCCACAAGATCCGAACCAATGACACTGTCTTGTCTACATCAGGCTTTGTGTTCTGTTACCGCTGTGTTTATAACTATGTAAAGAGTCACCAGAGATGCCCGATTACTGGCTATGCAACAGAACTGCAGCACCTTGTCAAGCTATATTCCCCTGAAAGCTGAAAGGACTGTACTCTGCCTCTACCTGACATACAACTCAGGTCTTACATAATCTAGGCTCTCTTATACCCTGAATACACTCTTTGTGCCAACACAGAAGATTGTCACCCAAGGCAGGAAAGTGTACGGTGCCAACTTATGACTAGTATAACTGGGCACTATGACACATTTGGACTTTAATGGCAGTAGTAGAGTTTTTGCTGCCTTGCCCAAATTTTAACAAGCCTTGGTTTCATCCAGTTTGAACACATTAGAACAAGATTGTCAGGTTCAGCTACAACTATATGCTGTCATTAGGGTTACCAGTGCCTTGAACACTGAAGTTACGAAGTTACACTAAATAACAGGAAATGTCCAAATGGATAACAAAGCATGCATTTAGGAAAGATTAAAGAGACTATCAAAATCCTGCTTAAAGGCAGTAATTAGCCACTGAAGGCACTGGGACAGGAGATGGGTGGTAGAAGAAAATCTTAGCCTCGATAAACTGTTTAATCTCTCATTGCAGGGCTTCTTGAACCTTCCTTAAACTCAGAGTCTTAACCAATTTTGGTACCCTGAGCAGACAGCATCACAGTGTACATAGGTGCAAGCCTAGATAATGTACCTGAGAAATGTACCTAATGTACCGCGTGTCTCCTCTGCTAATTCTTATGCTCTTAAGCTTCCTCGCATTACCAGGCTACTCATTTTAGTACTGATAAGTGTTCAGAGTGCCTATCAACCATTTAGGCAGACAAGGTTCCTTGGGTGAATTTGATAAGAGATCAAATTCACCTAAGGAACCTTGTCTGCCTGTGTCCTTATACCAACACTGCTACAACCTACACCCCTGTCAACCATTTATAAATTTAAGCTTTTTGCCTTTGGAAATGAGATTTACAAAGCAACCAATACAAGCATGAACTAAGGAGACGATTTGTCGTCTGAATTAGGCTTATTCAGTATAGGCAGCAAATTCCATTAAAGCAGGAATGGTGCCCGTGCAGTTTTTAAAAATCCTTGGATTTGCTGAAGTTGTCCTCTTATCAGTAACCATTCTTTCAGTAAAAAACAAAAAACTGCATCTCCCCTGTTCTTGGCTATTAGGACTTTTGAAATTGGGCACTTTTGGTATTTGGTAAATTTCTGTTGTCTAATATTTGATAAACATTTTGCTCCTCTAAGTACCATATTTATATGAATTAGCTGAGGCCACAGCTACCTTTATCTTCAGATGTTCATAGGCACAGGGGATGAAGAACCTGTGCATAAAACCTTGCATGCTAGAAATTAGCTGAAGACAGTGTCTTCATATTAATAAGGAACCAAAGCATCAAGTTGCAACTGGACCAGACCCAATGTAAACCATCCACACCTGTAGCATAACCTCATTTAGCAAGTTACATCTATTTCATCATATTGAAGGATTTGCTCCATGAAGCTAGGGAATGCAGTGAAGGTGGATGTTATGCTTTAAAGTTGATGCCTGCTTTAGAGTTTTGACCAATTTTAAGGAACAAATGTCTAAGGACAATGGTGATTTTCTATTGCAAGTGCTCTAGGGGCAACAGTAAGCTATCCCAGACAGTGTGGCATTAGAATAACTTGTAGAAATGCCAGTTAAACTCCTTGATGTCAATATGTGGTTTTAGATTAAGGCCCAAGTTCCTTGTTACCCTCTAAGTCAAGGGTTGGTGATCTTTTAGTGCTAGTCTTCTGCTGCTGCCCCAACCAACCATTCATGCTTCATTCCCCACCCCCTCCAACATAGCCTGTTTACTGGGTGCAGCTGAAAAGTATGCCAAACAGCGTCTGGGAGCAATGATTACAGGAGAAAGGACAACCAGGCACTGGAAGGAGGTGAGAGAGCAGAAAGGCCAGGGATGGTAGCAGCAGGGAGCTTGGGAATGCAGTCCCTTTAAATCAGCCCAGAGCTTACACCCTCCCTCACATCACCATCTTTTAATGCAAAAATACCTTATTAAAAGGTCAGATTCAACACAAGATGATCAACATCTTAAAAGGCTTTTAATACAAGCTTACTACAATTTCATATGTGGCATTGATTCATGTCTCCATTCTATCACTTTTATTTCAACAGATTTTTTTATCCTCCCTCTGAGAAATTGATACTCAAGGAAACCTGACCACACAAACCTTTTTTGGATAGTCCCACTGATTTCAGTGCAAGGTCCTTATATAAACAATGACTATAGGCCTGGGTTTAGAGTATACTGAAGAGTTTGAGGATGACTTATTTTTTACAGGACCTTTTGTTTTCCAGTAGTGCTGATCTTTCATTTGTAGCGAAGGTGAAAATGGCTTCTATCTGCCTGTCATAGCCCATGGGACAAATATCAAGGACAATTCAGTCACTGACATGTACCATCATAATTATGTTAATTATGTTTGTCACTAGCATTATGCTTGGTCCTATGGACTTAGGCTAATTTTAAAATCAGTGACTCATTACAGAGGTGAACTAAGATTTATCTAATTTAAAAGTGAAGAGTGGTAGACTGGCTACTTTAAGTAAACATAAATACATCTTGCTCTGTCTCTGGATCGTTTTTGTAATGAAACTGCAACAATTCAAGTACAATAAAAACTTTGTTATCCAGCAACCATGGGGAATGGAGGTGCTGGATAACAAAATATGCCAGTTAACTGAGCAGCCCGAACAGGCATCTTTGCTTGTTCGGGCCACTGCCTGTCCCGCCACGTTCAGGGTGTTGCCACCCCTCTTGCCATGTTGCCACCTCTCCCGCGGGCCCTGATGGACAGGGAGGGGGGTCCTGTGCAGGCTGCTATGCTCCGGGCCACAGGGGCTTGGTAGCGTAGGCTGCTTTCCCTGGGGCCTTGGGCCCTCTGAAACCGGAAGTGCCACAGTTTCCTTACAAGCCGGCATGTCAGTTAACAGTTTGCCAGCTTATAAGGTGCCAGATAACTCGGCTTTTACTGTACTTGTGAAATTGCTACATGGTTTATGGCAGGGATGTTCAACTGGGGGTTAGCATTTCTCTTTACATCCTTTAGGCTACATCTTTTTTGAGTGGATGAAATGGAAATTATTCTTAATACTATACACATACACTTGTAGTGCAAAGGCAGGACATAAGCAAAACATCTACATATTTAAACAACACTAATACATTTGCCTACAACTAACAGTAAAAAAAAAAATAGTTAACTTTTCAATGTGAAAACTGCGGACCCTCCATCTTCTGCACAAGAGGACCTATATCAACTGACTCCTCAGTTAAGGCCAGTCGAAGTGAGCGAGTGAGGGCCTCATCTGTAAGTGAACATAGATACTGAGATTTTATAGATTTCATTGTAGAAAAGGCACTTTCACATAGGTACGTACTGCCGAACATTGATACAATCTTTAAACCAAGGTCCCTTAAATGTGGAAAGCGATTCTCTGGTATAAGTTTAAAAAAGTCCTGGCCTATTTCTCGTCTACCAGCTAAGAATGGGTCAGCTTGTAGATCGCACAGCTCAAGCTGTATGTTGGAAGACTGATTTTCAAGCACAGATCCAAGTGGGTTGTTGAAAAGCATCAGTGTGTTTTTCAGTAACTCCAATTCAGTAAAACGATTGTCAAATTCTTTCACCATAGCATCTACATTGGATGAGAATTCCAAAAAGTTTACACTTTCAAAATTTTCCATTTCTTTCTCCAGTTCCTTGCAAGATGGGAAATGTATAAGATCACCCTTTTCAAGACCAACCTTGAACAGTTTTAGCTTTCTACGAAACCCATTCACACATCCAAAGAGGTCTGATATTGTATTATTCTTACTCTGCAACTTTAAATTTAATTCATTTAAGTGAGTGGTAGTATCTGTCAAGAAGGCTAATTCACCCAGGAACTGGGGAGACAAAAATCTTTCTTCAAGCTCTGTAGTGTCAGTTTTCACTTGTTCTTTTAGGAACTTTGGAATTTCTTTTCTGAGAGCAAAGAACTTTATGAGAACCTTACCAGCACTTAGCCAACGAATTTCGGAATCCAGAGGTAAATCTCCATACACTAACTGTATTTCTTCCAAAAATGAGTGGAATTTACTGTTTAACAAAGATTTATTTCCACCACAAATAAGACTGGTAACCTTCACAACAACTTTCATAGCTTCAGCTTGTTTCACCCATTTCCCACACAAAGATTCTTGGTGAATCACACAGTGAATCATGGGGCATGTAACACCAGACTTCTTCAGAAGATCTGATAATCCAAATTCAGAACCGATAACAGCCCTACCACCATCTGTGGCAATACAGGTACATTTCTCAAAACCACCATATTCACTCACACTCCTCTGAAGAGCTTCAAATATATCTGTTCCCTTCGTAGTGTCATGTAATGAGACAAGAGACAGCAACTCCTCCTTGACTGAGAAATCTTCCTCCACAGTTCTGATAAATATGAGAAGCTGACTTGTATCAGTTTGGTCAGTGATCTCTGCTAATGATAAGGAAAAATAGCGACACTTTTTGACATTGTATAATAACTTTTCGCATACCTGATTGCTCATATCTTCAATTCGTTGGGCTACTGTCTGATGAGAGAGTGAAACTGTTTCAAAGTTTTTCACCATGTTCTCATCCCCAAATGCCCTGGCCATTTCAATTGCACATTTTTTCACTAGATCCCCGTCACTGTATGGTTTCTTTGCTTTAGCTAACTGCAAAGTTACTGCATAAGAAGCTGCAGCACTTGATAGCTGTTCAGTATAATCCACTTCCCAATGTTCTGGAAATCTATTATTTTCTTCCTTAATTTTCCTCTTCTTTGACACATGCTTTGCCATCCTCACTTATGCTCACAAAGCAAAACAAAACAACACCACCCCCCGCCTCCCCCGGTACAGTTTTTTTGAGCACTTCACTACTGTGCAAAGTGAACAGTGTGTCAGCAGAAAGAGTACAGAGCATACACAAATCCACACTATGTTTCCTAGTAATGCTTCCTCTTATACTTCATGGCATGTGTTCATTTATTGCACTGGTGAGAAATACCAATCGCTGTTCCTCAGAAACACACCAATAATACCAATGTAAAGGTAATAAAACTTCTGTGTTTTTTCCTATATTATATATTTTTCAGCCTTCAATTATTCCATGATCTTCCATAAAGTACAAAGAGAGAGCAGTGGATGTGAAGCTGTCAGCCAGACCTGGGAAAAAAAAAAAAAAAAAAAAGAACCGGATAAGAATGTAGTTTATTTAGAGACCTCCAAGGGCTATCAAACAACTTGCTCTATTTCCACTACAAATGGGTTTCTTACAAATAGATTAAATGGAACAGCAGAATAGTTGAGGTTTAATACATCGCCCTCTATGACAAAAAGAGCAACTAGGAACCTTTAGTAGCCTCAGAAATAATGGATTAAGTGAAGACACAGTGGCCCCAACATTATTGACAGTACCAATATAGCTTTTGAATAAATGTTTATACAAGAACTTAAAACATAATTCTTCCTATTTTTTCCACGAATGGTTTCCACCATATTGCTCGATGTCTATTTATATACACTGATCACAGAGATTAAAGGGATGTATAAAAAGCATTTAGAAGCAGATGAGACTATAGCCTGAACGAGCTCAGAGAGAAGATTGTGTGATCATACCCTGGTCAGAATCAAGACACAACATCTTGGTAATACCAGGTCAAACTATACTTCACTCATCATTGCTTTAGGCACGTCTTATTTGCATCCAATAGATAAACTACTTCTACAGGCAAAAAAATACAATCATCTGAAAGGAGTCTTAACTCTAGGACTGGAATAATCCTATTCCTGTCCCCTGAGAAGCCACTTTCCAGGATTTTCTCCCTTCCAGTCCCTAACAACTATGAAACTATAATTCATTTGGGGACCTATATACTTTCCCCACAATAATAATTTTGTTTACAAGAGTGCCCAAAACATTTAACGACCTGTTGATGCTTTCCCTGGACAAGCAAGGAAGGAATGACCAGAGTTACAAACATTAAAAAAAGAAATACTAGCAAAGCCTGCCTGAACCTTCGTGCATCTATCTACACCTACACCACAGACCCGTGAAGCACTTCATCGTTAAAGGGGGCTCTTTCCCCTTTGGTGGCAGTTGCCAAAGGGTTGTGAAGCAACTTAACGGCACCTCGAGATCCTGTCCAGGGCGCTGCCGTGCCACGCAATGCGAGCACTGCTGGTGCGCAAACATGACTCTCAAGACAAACCCAGAGATGTCAAAAACGAATCCACCACCTTAAAAAGATTCTGACCTGGTCCCGCTTTTCCCAGGTCTTTGCAACAGAAGAACAACTCCACTGCTCGCCTGTAGCCAAAACACAAGTGAGTACTGCTAAGAGCTGGCAGTTTCCAAAGGGGGTGGCTCGAGTCCCCGGTGGCTACGGACCACCCGCTGAAGCGAGCTCACGAGATGCTGTGTTCCGGCTTCACACGGCACCGCCGCGCTAGAAGGACGTTTTATGGCTTCCCCGCGTGTCCGGGCGGCCGCGGCGGGGTGCGCGCTCGGGGCGCCGCGGAAGGGCGTTTGCGGCCCTGTCCGCATCCGGGCGGAGCACGGCTCGGGCTCGGGTTCGCTGCGGCCAGGGCTTCCCGCCACGTCACAGGCCCAAACGCAGCGCGGCAACCCGCAAGGGCTCCTCGGCTCGGCTCGGCCCAACGGGGGCCGACACAAAGAGCGCACCGACCCCGGCCCAACCCCACCTCAGGCCGCAGCAGCCTCCCTGACCTAACACCGCCACCCCGCCACGCTCCGCCGCCGGTTGCCCCGCCCCCCCGCAGCAGCCAATCGCGGCACCCCGCACGGATCACCTGACCACGCCAGAACACCGGGCTGAGTCGAGTGGGCGGCTCCAGGCAGGGGTGTGCCCTCCGTGGCCCGGCGGTGGGAGGACCTAGAGACCGCGCGGCGGTGCGGGCGATTCGAGGGCTGTGGAGCCGCGGGTGAGGTGGTCCGGGCCAGGCCGGGGCGGAGCGCCCTCCCCCCTCCCCCCCAGCAGCGCCCCGGGTGCGGGCGCTGCCCCTCGCGGGAAGCGGCCTGTCCCGCGTGGCGGTCCCGCCCGACGCCTGACCCCGCGGGTGCCCGCAACGCGGCTCGGGCGAGGCGCCGCCTACGCCTCCGGGGCTGTTGGCACGGGGATCCCGGGGCAGCGGCTGCGGAGCCCCCGTGCTCCGGGCTCCTGCCTTGGGGCGCTCCGCCGTGGGATCCGCCCGCGCGTCTCAAGCTTCCCTGGAGGGTGCCGGGCTGGACAGTCCCCGGGGAGCGGAGTTGTGCAGCCCCTGTCTCGCCTGCTCTTTGCTCTGCTACCCTGGGAAGGAAACTCCAAAAGATCATTGGAGAAAACCGAGCCGCGCCGAGAGCATGGTCCTCCCCGCAGCACAGCACATGCGAGGGCAGCCGGGGTCGGTGGCTGCCAGCCACTCGTTTTTTCAGGTGACAGGAAGGGCCCAAAGACCCCCATTCTTGCATGGTTTTGAGCCATGTTAAATAGGACCTGTCTGCACTCTGCAACTACCAATACCTGCTAAACTGCACCATTGCTTCACTGGGGTACAAGATATCACATGTCGCACCCTTCTCCCATGTAATTGCTGACAGTCCATACAGTAGCCAGCCACTGCCCCATACCACAGGGGGATAACATTTTTGGCAGGTATGCCACAAATTAGCCCCGCATGCTTCACTAGTGCTGCTCCAATCCCCTACCGTGCCTGATCTACTGCTCTGCTTTCTGCTTCCTGCCCTGTGCTCCCTGTTCTTGTGAGACCCCAGACCCCATGTGGTGCCCAATGACTAGAGATAGAGGGTGGATCCAGTTGCTCGGAGAGGAAGCAAGGAGCAAACACCAGCACGCATTGCACGACAACAGCTTTATTCAGAATGGAGACAGCTTTGGGGGAGCTCCCAAAAAATACTGGGGAGCTGAAATAAACATTAATTCTTTTCACAGTTATACACCTCGGTTTATACTCATTAACATTTACTCCACCTTTGCCCCTCCTTTGTTCCATCCATATCTTCTCCTATCTCAAGCTCTGTCTCTGTTTACAGTTTACTTCATTAGCATAAGATTGCGTATGTGTTTCATTTATTTACATACCTTTTTGCTATGAGTGCATGCGTAAGACTGTGAACTCAGCTTCTCTCGGTCAATTGCTGTTTCTTGCAGACTTCTGCTTCATCTCCAAGGTCTTGCTTCGGCTTTATCTCCCGACAATAGCTGGTGGGCTGCATCTTATTTCTTTATGCCATAAACTTACAATGCTATGACATTGTTAGAAAACTGCTTGCCTAAGCATCTGCAGTGTTACTTTTAATATCTCATTCTGCCTTGTAGTCTGCAGCTTTGCTGAAACAGAAAGAAGTCTTTATTCAGCTGCAAATCCAGCACTCCCAAAGATCCAAATAGTATCACCTTAACAGTTCTCTCTGCAGCGCTACCTTCTGCTTCCTGCCCTTGTTCCCTCCCTGATCTGCTGCATGCTCTGCATAGAGGCTGTCCGTGCCACATAGGACACACCTATCACAAATTGGCCACGGCAACCATACAATGGAGTGGTGAAAGGAGGCATGTTGGATCACTCATTGTATACATATACCCCTTTCCTTTGATCACACACAGATTAAGGGGAGAAGATCTCACCCTCTTCCCAACCCAGAAGACAGTTTTCCCATTGCACTCTACATTATAATTACAGCACTCCCAAGGCAGTTACAATTAACACGCTGGAAGTGCATGCAGATAATTTCCAGTGCACATTGCCCATCCCAAAGTGCAGAGTTACAGCTGTGTTGGCACATACTTTAAATTGGTATTATTTTATTTTCAGAAATCAGAGTCTACGTTCTGGAGAGAGAGGACAGGGATTCCCAATTTTTTTTTGCTAAGGTCCGGAAAACAGTGGACCAGAAATGGCTCAGTATAAAAAAGGGTTGACTGCCTATCTGCAGTATGCTGGTCATTTCCAGTCCACAGTTTGCCAGTCCGTGGTCACTTCTGGTCTGGCACCCAACCCTCCTGCAGACCAGCAGCCAACCCTTAACAATCTGGCACCAGCCCACAGTGTTGGGAACCCCTGAGGTAGGAGATACCACTGGATTACTTAGCCCTCCTTCACTGAGGGCTAAGCTACCACATTTAAATTCCATTTACCACGGGGTAAGGCAGTTTACATGTGCCATTATTACAGAACAGCTTATGTGCACTAAAGCCCTGCTCCCTCCTACCTCAAAGTTGTTTGTATGTCCATCCCATAAGACTCTGATGTTACTTTGAAAATTCTTCCCAGAGTCTTAGAGTCCATATTACTGTATCTAGTGTGAAGATGTGGTATTGATTATCACCATGTGTTTCCAAAGGTTTCTGAAAGTTCTGGCTATTGAAGAAGCAGGATGACCCAGAAGGAGAAACCATTGCATATTTATGATACAGACTATCCTGATGTGGTTGTAGATGTAGGAAAAGTAACTCTGCGTGAGAAGAGGGAAAAAATGGCAGGTGATCATACAAGGACAACAAGAGTGTCCTTATCCCAGCAGCATGTGCACTATTAAATTCTGGAGGTGGTGTGCTAACACTAGAGATTGAAATTGAGAATTACAACTACAAAAATTATGGCATTGGACTGGATATAGAGACCTCCTTTAGGAACTGTTTTTAAGTCTCCAGATTTGACAAAATATTTTAACTATATGCAGCAAAACAGCAAATTTCTGGTTTTTATTAAATCTTGGAGCAGTGAGAAGTTGTCATCTGCCCCAGCTCTCTTGAAGCCACATATTTGCTCCCTAAATCCTGGATCATGTCAAAAATCTCTCACCTCTGTTGTTAGCCTGAAACCAGATGAAGCTTTTGAATTTCTTGAGAGGAAAGCTAATTCTAGGCAAAGATATGAAGAAGAGCCAGGTCCAACAGCCAAGAGAGCCGGATAGAGCAACACTCAAGAAACATTGGAACCTAATGTGCAAAAGAAAAATGACATACTTGAAGCTACTGCTAAATGTTTTGAAAGAGATGAACTGCTGCCATTCACTGAGTCTACGCATATTGAACTTAAAGTCTTTACAACAAAGAATGTCTTGAAATATGTTAAAAGCACTCTTCCAAATTATGTATCTGCATTTGCAAATACATAAGGCTATTTAATTATCGGAGTGGATAACAAGAGGACAGTGTGGGTGGATGGCAAGAGGATGTGAATGTTGACAGGCTACAAATGGAAGTAATTCATGGCATCGGGAATTTGCCTATCTATCATTTCTGCAAAGCAGGGGGAAAAGCGAAATATGAAATCAAAATCTTGGATGTATATGAAGCATCTAGAAAGAAATATGGTTATGTTTGTGCTGTGAAAATTGAGCTGTTTTGTTGTGTTGTGTTTTCATACAACCCTGATTCATGGATTCATGGATTGTGAAGGCCCGGCTTGCCAAGAGACTGACAGTCACAGAATGGACAGACATGATGCTGGCTGCTGACCCAGGTCTTATGAAAGAAGAAAAGTCTCATAGCTAATTCCTTCTGATCTTTGGCTTTCGTGCTTCTAGGGTGGTGATCCACCTTTGAGATGTCTGTTGTTGAAACAATAATATAAAGGGCTCTAAAAAACTCTGCCTTTATCCTGCCAAGGATATGTTCAGGGCTTTACATGTATAAAGCACTGACAAACATTGTGGGTGAGGGCTGATTAAGAATTTGAATTAAATAGAAAAAAAGGAGTAGCTACATAAAAAGGCCAAGCTGTATGAAAAGCACTAGGGACCTGGTTTGTGGATTTAGGAGAATACAGTGGTATGGGCCCCACAGTATTTCAACTTAGGTACAAGTAAACAGGAAGGCAAACATCTTCCAGGCATGATGAGTTCGACTTTGTCTTTCCAAGTAGTAGGATTTTCTTTCCACAACCCAACCTGTGGGACATTTTCAAGTAATCTATGATCCAGATGCCATTGGAATCAATGGGAATCTTCCTACTGATTTTAGTTCAGGCATTAAGGGCATTTTTACATGTGCTCTGGAAGGCATGGGAGGGTGCTTTAATTAGCGAGCTGTGCTAATTAAAATTGCCCGAGCATCACGTGTATCCACATTTCCACACTAAAAAATGGTGGCAGAGCACTTTGAACTAAAGCTCATT
The DNA here is from genome assembly GCA_030014935.1 of Caiman crocodilus. Classification (NCBI taxonomy): domain Eukaryota; kingdom Metazoa; phylum Chordata; order Crocodylia; family Alligatoridae; genus Caiman; species Caiman crocodilus. The sequence continues at coordinate 962,582 of JAGPOW010002118.1, read as the reverse complement.
GAATGAGCTTTAGTTCAAAGTACCCCACTGCCTTTTTTCAGCACAGAGATGCTGATGCACATGATGCTAGCGTCTGCTGGAGCTCATTAATTTGAGTCTGCCAGACCATGGAATTAACATCTCGATTATTAATCATGTCTGCTCCAATGCATTGGAGCAGGCTCTCTGCACATGTATAGGAGCCCTAAGAGAGGAGGCACACACAGGCCTTGAGATGTATTTATAGTCAAGTGAAGAGGACTACATCTAAGGCTGGATTCAGAATGTCTCATTATGCACATAAGGGATACTTTGCCCACCTACATCCCAAGCAGTGATTCAAAGTCACTTTGTGCCAGCATGCACAACACTCATTATGTGCTCATATGCCTTATACATTTCCATTTTGGAGGGCAAAGTTCCTGAAGTGTCTTTACTCAGGCCAGTGAGCCTGCTGAGACCTGACCTGAAGCAGCCATTTGCAAGCCTAACTTCCACTTAAGATTTTTCTAGCACTTGCAGGAGGTACATGAACTCTGCCTGCAGCCTCAGAGAGGGCCCAGAAGTTAGGCAGAGTTATTAAAAACCTACATCTAAAATCAACTACAAGGTATTCAGTTCAGATCTAAAATCAACCTCACTGCATTCTAACTACCAGGTTACAGGTGGTGCCCAATACCCTAGTATTTACAGTATTTACCCAAGAAGTAGGGACCTGAGTTCTAGGCCTTCTTTACCCCTAAAGGATTTAACTCCAGTTCCCTAGAGAATGCCCTCACCACTAGACTACAGAATAGAATAGATCACTGTTTCTCAACCTGGGTCATAAAAATATATGAAAGTGTCGCGAAAAACTTTAAAAATGGATGAACAAACTTTAAAAATGGATTCTCCTTTCAAGGAGAAAAATGTGAGAAACTGTGGCTTTTCCCCTGCAAGTTGGCAGAGTTCCAGCCTACAAGGGGCTGTTTGGGGCCTCCCTTGCCCCACACACTGCGGACTGACAGCAGAGGGCAGTGGGTTAGGAAGATGGCACTGGGTCAGGACAGGCCATCAAAGTTTACAAATGGGTCCTGATACAAAAAAGGTTGAGAACCCCTGGGATAGATGAAGCTGGACCAATAGACAGCCAAGAGTCATGGGGCCAGAAAAACAAGCAAAAGGGAGCCTATCTGTGTAGCCTAGTGGTTACAGTACTCCCTTGGGAGGAGTAACCCTTGGCTTATATAGCTCCTATTGCCAGAGACAGGATTCTTATCTGAGATATTCAGGACTAGGTATTTGGGCATTTGACCTTCCAGTGGTGATTAGATTGAGGCAATGAAAAGTGGGTGTTAACATGAATTTTAATTGTTTTTCCTAGATCTTTCCAAATTGACTGCAGACTTCATGACTCAGCTAAGTGTGTCAGGTGCACCTCCGCTGACCAAACCAATCTAGTTAAAACAAGGCCTCAGCTGTTTGGAAGATCTGCAAAAGTGTCAGGTACAGTGAAGTGAACATGTTTCAAAAGTTTTTGGAAATTAAGAGAGGCTGGATGATTGGGAAGGGAAGGAAAGGGGAGAAGAGACTACTACTATATATTCCAATCACAAACTGTTGGCTTTAGCCTTGAGGCTGTAAATCAGGTGTGGGCAAAATATAGCCCATGGGCCAGATTCAGCCCACCAGGGGACTTTATCTGGCCCACAATGGATCCCTCAGCCCTGCCCAGCCCAGCCGCAGGGGGCAGCCCTGGCTGTGGCATGTGTGGCCAGTCACACCGCTCTGCAAGCTTGCAGAGGGGCTGGAGTGGTGCAGCAGCTCGACTTCACTTTCTGACAGCCCCTGCAGTGGTGACTCCTCCCTTGCTGTTTTACATCTTTCCTGCCACTTTCCGGCTATACTAGGTACTAGTCCCCTCTCCCCTCCTCCATGCTTTTCCCTCCCTCCTGTTTGCCCTGCCACCTTCAGGGCACTACGCTCCTCTTCCTCTGCCCCTTCCCTGCCAGATTGCTTCCCACCCCATGGCAAATGATAAACAGTAAGGTATTACCGATTATCAATATGGGAATGGGTAAACATTTAAACATCCCTAGTATGGACATATTGGCCCAAAAAATTCCTTGCCATTGCACAGGCCCAAGGCATTGGTAAGAGCCTTGTCATTTCTGCTCTCCTTTTCTGACACATTGCCAGTTTTGAGAGATTTATTGTTTAACACTAAAGACCCTTAGTTTGTCATATTCTGTCACATGGTGTTTCCTATCTGTGGGGAGGATAACAGTGTAGATCTTCTTGGATGTAATATCTTAATGGGAAAAAGAGGTGGAGGGGTTGCACTCTATGTCAAAGAGCGTTTGTCTGCATCAAGTGTCAACTTGGGGGCAACTGAGAACCAGGCAGAAGCGATTTGGGTCAGGCTGCAAGGAGGACGAGGGGAAACGGACTTAATGGTGGGTGTCTGCTATAGACCACCCAACCAGAGGGAGGAGCTGGCCAGCTCAGGGAGGCGGGTAGGATGAGGGATGTCATTGTCATGAGTGATTTCAATTACCCGGACATCTGCTGAGAGGAGCAGTCGGCCAAGTCCAAGAGGTCCCAGAGGTTCCTGGCGGAGCTGCAAGACCTCCACTTGGTCCAGGAGGTGCATGGCCCCACCAGCGGGGATGCGCTGCTGGATCTGGTCCTGGCCTTGGGGGACAATCTGGTTAGAGGTCTCCAGGTACAGGACTCCCTGGGAGACAGCAATCATTGCCTGATAGAATTTGCTGTCCAGCGCAGTGTAGATAGGGCTCACACTATGACTAGGGTCCCGGATTTCAAAAGGGCTAATTTCAGGAAGCTCAGGAGGCTGGTTGAGAAGACGCTGCGGGACTGTAGGGTTGAGGACATGAGCGTCCACGAAGGGTGGACGTTCCTTAAGGAGACGATCCGCCGAGCCCAAGAAGCCCGATGCAAGATGGACTCTGAGCCCAAGTTCCTGCCCGATGCAAGATGGACAAAAGTGCCTGGAAGCCCCCATGGCTTAATAGGGATATTCGGGGGACCCTGAGGGCTAAACAGAAGGCATGCAATCTTTGGAAGAGAGAAGCAGTCTCCAAAGAGGAGTACTTCTCTTGTGCTCGGGAGTGCAGGAGAGCTATTAGGAAAGCCAAGGCGGGAGTAGAGCTCTGCCTGGTGACTAGGCTCAAGGACAACAGGAAGTCCTTTTTCAAATATGTAGGGAGCAAAAAGAGAGCCCGGGCAACATCAGGCCCCTGAGGGACTCGTCGGGCAACCTGGTGCTCGCAGCCGATGGGAAAACTAAGATCTTCAATGGGTTCTTTGCCTCGGTCTTCCTGAGGGGGGACCGGGACTTCCCTCCCGCTGGAAGCCTGTATTCCCCCTCAGGAATCACTGCTAGGCCAAGGGTGAGGGTAGACCTGGTGAAAGGGCTTCTGGAAGGGCTGGATGTCTTTAAGTCAGCAGGCCCGGATGACCTGCACCCAAGGGTGTTGAGGGAGCTGGCGGGGGTGATTGCTGAGCCCTTGACTCAGTTATACGAGCGCTCTTGGAGCTCTGGACAAGTGCCGGAGGACTGGAAGGTGGCCAGTGTGGTTCCCATCTTTAAGAAGGGGAGGAAGGAGGACC
>JAGPOW010002118.1:926235-948972 GCA_030014935.1 Caiman crocodilus | reverse complement strand
ACTAGACATGAGAAGCATGTTATGATCAAGGCACTCAAGGGGCAGCAGGTAGTGCAAATTCACCTCTAAAAACCCAGGCAAAGATGAAGCCTGTGGGATCTCCGCCTTATCATCTAAGATGACCTGCAGAGCCCCCGGAGACTTTGAGGCATTCTGCCCTCAGGATTATGTAAGAGCTATGCAAGTCTTTCTGTTGTCTCTCTTTGCCTTATTACGTTTCGTTTTAAGTTAGGATAAGTTGTGTGTGCTGTCACTGTGTCTTACTGGACTGTGTCTTAGCTTGGCAGAATTTTCCTGCTGTCTTTGTTACATACTTGAAATTCCAAATTGCTGTACTCAATTAAACACTTTCTTCAGAGAAAAGACTATTCTTGTTCAAGCATTTATGAATTCAGTGTCACTATCTAAAGTCTAATATTAAAGTCTGGTAACAGTTTGCTTGTGAATCACCGATAGCTAAATTGAGAAATGGAGATATTAGGTCCATGGAAACAGAGGCTGAGCAAGCAGCCTTCATCAACCTGTCTTGCTTTAGTTCTCTGCCCAGGAAAGCACTTTGATAATGTCCTTTAATTCTTCCTGCTTTTTCAGCCAAGCACTTCTGTACTGTTCTGCCAGTCACCTGAATCCTGACTTTAGCTATCACCAGTGATTCAAAAGCAAACCTTTACCAAACTTAACATTAGGTAGTGGCACTGAATTCATGAATATTTGAATAAGAATAAATCCAGGTTGCTATGGAGTTGTGTGCTCACACTGTTCAATCTTTGGGAAGCAGATTTCACTCCTTACCACTTGAGTCATTTTATAGCAGAGTTTCTTCTGTGCTGCTGTCAGCATGGCCAAAGCTCCCGCAGCTGCTTTCTGGACCTTCTCATCATCCTCACTACACAGTAACACAATCAGCTTGAGTCTGTCATTTCCATCAGCCACAAACCGCTCTTGAACCTGAACAAGAGGGAGTGAAAAGATGGGTAAGCTGAATGAATGGCAAAGCTGATGGGATTTATACTGAAATAATAGCTTCACAAGCCTTGAAATTAATCAGTTGAACTACAAATAGCATTCAGACAAGTTACAGGAATTGCCACACTAGATCAGACTTGTGAACCAGGTGATCTGGTATCTTGAATGAAACCAGGGTCAACACTAGAAGCTTCAAACACAAGTAAAATAAAACCCAATAGGGAGATGATGTAGATAAGCTACATCCAATCAGAATCTCCTAAAAGTTTTGTGTTTTAAACCACAAAAGATAGCATTTACATTATTTCCAAAACATGCGGCCTGAAGAAGAATGTCCTGTGTTCGAAAGCTTGTCTAACACTATCCCAACTATGCAATTGTTTCAACAAAAGATATCACCCTAAGGAATCCTTTCCTCAGAATATTTTAAAGCACTGAGTTGACTGGATTAAACCTATTGCAACTCGGTTGCATGACTGCTATCCTTCATTTAAGATCACTGCAATACGGCATTCAGGGCCTTTATGCAATCAGACATTTGAAAACACAGATCTCCCCCCCAAAAAACCAAAACAAAACAACAAACCCAAAAAGGGAACATGTGTGAGATGGTTTTGCTGGTCATTGGTTTGTGTATCAGAAGCAGCAGAAAAACCAGAGAAACTGAGAGAGAAAGCACCGGAGAAGCAACAGAAATCAGCAACAGAAGCATTATGAATGTGACCCTGAGAAAAAAGTTACGAGCTGGGCTGATTGCTGGCTGAAAGAGGCTTGGAGCCATGAGCACAAAAACCTCTGCTATTTGATTCCTCCTATATTAAGGAGAACAGGACTTGGGTGTCTCTGATACTCTCTGTAAATACAAAATTGCCTTCCTAAAGAAAATAACTTACAGACCCCAAACTGTAGCTAACTGCCAAAGAGTAACATCTAGATTTTCATTACATTTACTGCCTTAGAATATTCAAAGTTCTTAACCTCAGTATTGTGACTGATTTCCATGGTTAGGTGTAGAGTGAACTTTTAGGTGGAACGTCTCCAGTTAAAGATTTAGCGAGTCCCCCTTGTTTTGGTGTTATACAGTAGAAAGATGGGGGTCCCATAGCTACCATTTCTGTGACATTTGAAAGTTAATACAACTGTATGTCTACTTGGTGGAGTGACGACAGAATAAGTACCTCCTTGTTGACAACCAGGTTACACATGCATTCTGTAGCCGCCTGTCGGAGTTGGTCATGGTTCTCAAACATATAGTTTTCAATCTCTGGTAAGGCTCTCTCTTTGATTATCTTCTGCCTGAATTGAGGGAAGCAAAGAAAAACATGAGCGTAGAAGGTGCAGCATACTTGACCTAAAGCAGAAAGTAAGAAGCAGAAGTAGAGAAAGCCCTTTCAAAAAAAAAGAACACACCAACTTAATGTAAACCATGAAACCATTCAATCCTTCCCACCTGCTACTAATTTAAGAGTAGACAATGAGGTTACATGTTCCTTCTTGATATATATCAATCACTAATTAACACCAGGATCTTTTTTCAGGCCAATCAGAGGAAGATTCAATTTAATTATATTGTCATATGCTCATATTTGGACAGCATCTTCTGTTGAATAAAGCTATTCATAATTTTCTCTGCATAGTTTAATATCTAATTAATGGCCCATCTTCAACATTGTAACCATATCCTCAAGAAAGGTCTCCCCTACAGTACCATGCTGGTAGAGGGTGGGATTCAAAACTCGTTTAGCAGAATGGAAGTAGTATTGCAGCTGTGTATTAGAGAAGTTTCTGCAAATATGTAAGAGCTGAGCAAGCTACCAGGAATACAGTTCAAAGATAGCCCCCTGCAATTCCTTTTCTCAGTAGAATCAAATCAGTAGGGTGAATGCCATATTGATCAGACACCAATTGTCATCCTCTTCAAGATCATATAAATGGAGCATATACCTCTATATTGAACTTTTGTTCCTGAAAAATTTTTAATGTTTTGCTAATTAATCATAAAAGTAGAGAGAAACTTAACACACTGATCTGCACTGACAGAAACCTGACTGCAGAAACTTCAGTATTTTCCAAGACTTTCTGCCTTTCCAACTCAAAGTCAGGATTCCCCAATTCAGCTCAAGGAGGCAGCCTATCCTGATCACACACCCAACACACTGACTCAAGGCAGATACAATTTTTCAATATCCCGCCTTAGTTTTTCAGGTGTAATCAGTGGGCCCCTGACTGCTACGGTTTGTCTCCAAAGTTATTAGTCATCTTTTACTTCCCCTATTCTTTAAGAGATAGTAGCTTAAATTTTTCACATTCACCACCTCAAAGTAAATTCAGGTAAAAAAAAGTCTGGTGTAACACAGTAATAAGTCCTCCAGTTCTGACATTAGCCAGTAACCTTCAAAGGATTAAAAATTCTGAACACTGGGAAGCACAGAATGTGAGACTATGTCTCTTTTTAAGACGTTCCAGAAAGACTGGAGAGTTTATGAGATTAAACTGAAAGGGAATACTACTAAGGTGGAGAATAATCCAGGTATATTACCATAACAGAATAATGGAAACACAGGTAAGATATTAACAGAAGGCCAACGTGTCAGTTACCAGTATAATTATATTATTGGATGAACCTATGCCATGAGATGAAACTGGTTAAAACCTCTGACTGTATTTGAAAACTTGTCTAAGTTGGTCCCAACCATGCAGTTGGTCCCATAAAAGATCTCACTCACAACATTTCTTGCTTCTTGCACAGACTTGGTGAAAAAAAATCATCTGAATTTGAAGCTAAAAAAAATGAGAGAATTAGTTCAATTAACTTTTATTTTTAATGAAAAAAATATTAACTCACCAGTAGCTTACAAGCACGTGGGTAAAAGGTAGTTGTCTGAAAGGGCATCTAACTTTAGCTTAATTTTCCTAAAACATGCTAGTCTGATTAAGGAGTCATGAGGGGGACGGATGGGGAGTCATAGAAGATTTTTTTTTTTAAACTCACCTGAGTTTGTCACTTCTTCCTGAGAAGTTCGTGAGACCCAACAAAGCCTCATAATTCTGGAGACCATCTCTCTCTGTGTTGAGCAAACTAACCAGTGGCCGCACCACCTCATACACCTTTGAGTAGGAAGGAATATATTGTTATTCTTTGGCTTTCAGATCCCTGTGAGTTTCCATCATCTTACTTAAAGAAGTTACAAGGAAAACTGCATTTACTTACCCTCTCCCCTGGGAATGCAATATCAGGATTGGAGATGGCAGCCATTTTTGCCAGAGCATGAGAAGCCTTTACTTTACCAACGTCTGTGCCTTCTATAGCCAGAGGTATCAGGGCCTAATTATATACATCAAATAATTTATACTCATGAAAATATTACACTCTCAACAAGACAGTATTATTTTTAAAAAACCCTTTGAAAAAAACATCCAGTTTTGTTTACTGGACAATTAGAAAAAAAAAATCAGGATATTGGATATCATGGTCTTTGTCTTATCAAGCACTCCCCAACAACAAAAATGCAGCCCACTTCCTAACAATATAGATCCAACAATACTTTACTGAATGGGGCAGTCTCATACTGTCAGTTTAGTTCCCACTGGCCTACTTCAGAAACAATAAGACAATCACCTTTCCACCACCTTGAGCTACTATAGTGCCACGGTCCTTAGGATCCTCACACAAGGCAAGAAACACCCTACAAGAAACAAAACATAGCCCTGTTTAGTGATAATGGACCTGTTAATACACTGTCCCTCCTCCCTGCTTCACACATCACTCTTCTATTCCTAGCTATCAGAGCAAGAGCAGCTCATGCAGCAATGCTTATACTTTATTACAGTGCTATGAGGAAAGACTGAAAATACTCAGCTTAATTAGTCTGGAGAAGAGAAAACTGAGGAGGGGATTTGAGAATAGTTTTCAAATACCTGAATGATGGTTATAAAGAGGAGGATGACAGACTATTCTTTATGGCCACAAGGGAGAGGACAAGGAACAAAGGTCTTAAATTGCAACAAGGGGAGTTTAGGTTGTTTATGAGGAAGAATGTTCTCTACGAGGATGGTTAGGTATTGCAATACGATACCCAAAGAGGTTGTGGAATTTCCAAACTCCATATTTTTAAGAGCAAGTTAGATAAATACTTGACTGGGATGGTTAGGACAGGGATGATGCTGCCTTGAGCAGAGGGTTGGACTAGATAATCCACTTTTCCATGATTTTTGGATAAATTAGAGAAGGAGCTGAAGAGGGGTCTTGCAGCCGTTCCTTCATTTTGTTAACATTAGCATATCAAACTGTAGCCAACAGCTCATACGTGAGAATCTTGCACTAACTTCAGGGACATATAGATTTCTGGAGAGCTTTTGTTAAAAGACAACGGGAAGTATTTTTTATTTTTGAAAGGACAGAACTCATGGGTGAGAGCCAAGTGACCAGCTTGTTCTGTATACATGAATGCACAGACCAATGCACTAGGAGATTTAGAATGGCTGCTTTGTAAGAAAAACAACTTGTATCTAAGAGCCCAGCTGTGGGTGATTATTAGCTGGCAGTCAATAGTCCAAGGGGAGAAGGAGCAAAGAACTTAAGTTTAGGAAGGAGGAGTTTGTGGCCAAGGAGCAGACCAAAACCCAGCAGAGTTTGCCTTTAGGGAAGCACCAGAGTTGAAGGACCCTCTCCTGGTGCCTGTAGAAAAGCTAGTGTTGCTTTACATGCTTGTTTATTTGTTTGGACAGAGGAGTATTGTTTTGTGTTATGAGGACTAGATGAGAAGCCCCCAAGGGAGCAAAACCAGACCACAAGGCTGCAGACTTCCAAGTCTGTTGATGGACTGAATGTTGATGGACTGATTGTTTGGTCTGTTGATGGACTGATGTTTGGTCTGAAGGACTCCTAAGGGGGTAAACCATGCCTGTATGGCAGCAGGAACCCCAAACTGCTTACGTAGACATGTTGATTCTGTCAGTCAAAGAGTTAATTGAAATGAGTTTACCTGGCAAGCAGCTCCTTGGTCTGGTCTGTTAAAATGGCACTATCAGCTTTCACCATACAGGTCAGGGCAGAGACCACTCCAGCTTTAAGTAACCGTTTCACTCGCTTCACAACAAAATCCTTCTTGTCCTGATAGGGACATTGAAAAAGAAGAATGACCATAGAGTTTCTATATGCAGCCACTGTCCCACTTACTGCAATCCTACAAGTTGTATTGAGTAACAACACAACCCTGGGATGCAGAGCTAGGGATTAAAAAATGCTTGACCTGCAGGAGTTGGGCAACATTTGTGTTTTGATACCACAGCTACAACAGCTGCCATAAAGTAGAAGGGGATGCTGCAATTCTCAAAAGAGCCATTGTTCAGACTGGATCCTGAATTCCTTTATCTGGCCAGGGATCATGAAAACATTAAACCTACCTTGGGATGTTCCTCAGGCACATGCTGCTTAGAAAACTGGGCCAGCTGCACAAGCTCTGGGATGAGTTCCTTGACATCGTAGCTGTTAGTACAGTTCACTAAAGTAGAAGCCACAGAGTACAAGATAGTCTTGTCACTTGTCTGTACAGAAAATGAACATTAGAATGCATTAGGAGGCTACAGAAACACAGTAAACTGCTATTACAGCATCTTGCTGCAATCCCAGGGGTCTAGCTAGGAGTCTGGGTACACACCCAGGCTTGAACTTGCAACTCTATGGCTCTAGAGTCAGTACATGCCCCTGTAGGCCAAGATGAAGATCTCTCCCATGGCTCTGCCTTTGCCAGCCCCACAGTCACATGCATACGTTTGCCCATGTCCAGACCACTCAAAAAAAAAAATTCTAACCCTTGTTGGACAGGCCTGTGCCCTGCAGGAAAAGGCCATAGGCAGCCACAAACATCCCCCTTTTTCCTGCCAGCATCATTCACTGCCTAGAAGATACAACACAAGTTTCCAGGGCTGCTGACTTCTTCGTGCTTGGGTCTCAACAATCTTGGGTGCTCCAAAATTAAAAAGAACAAAAAACCCCCACTTTGGCCCCCACAGGTTCCCCTTTCTCACACACGTTCCTAGTACTCCGACTGAAGCAAAGGCCTAAATCTGGGCCTCAGCATGGCATGCCAAGGCCCCAACTTTCCAACCCAGAGCCTTGCCATTACTCCGTTTGGTTCTGGGGATTGTGCCAGCTTCCATGTGTCATGGTGAAAAAAAAAATATTCCTGGACCTGGGGCCAGGAACCTGGGCACACACTCAGGCTTGACCTTGCAATTCAGTGGTCCTGGAGTCACTACATTCCCCTCTGAACCAAGTGACTAGGCCAAGATGATGCTCTTGCCCATGGCTCTGCCTTCTCCAGCCCCACAGTCACATACATACATTTGCCCACCTCCAGCCCACTCTTATAAATAAATTAAAAAAGAAACCCTTGTCAGATGGGCCTGTGCCCTGCAAGAAGAGGCCATAGGCAGCCACAAACATCCCCCTTTTGCCTGCCAGCATCACGCACTGCCCAGGAGATACAACACAAGCCTCTGGTGCTGCTGGTTTCTTCGTGCTTGGGCCTCAACAGTGCTTGGGCCTCTTGGGTGCCCAAATTCAAAAAGAACAAAAAAAAATCCATTTTGGCCGCCCACAAGTTCCCCTTCCTCACCCACACTCCAAGTGCTCCGATTTAAGTGTTCTAGGACTACTTTTCTCATACTTCTTCAAGAACTAAGAGGAAGAGACAGAGGACAGTGCGGAAGCATAGACTGGTTATGTGATGCAGTGACTGAAGAGTTGTGGGTTAGACTGCTGGATTCTGTTCTGCATTTATGACCATCAAGTGCGTCTTTGGGTAAGTTACTTGATGTCTTTTTACTCTGGTATTACCATTTTAAGTATGGGCATATGCTTATTTATTAAGCCTGAGCACCCCACCTGAAGAGAAGTGTACTGTTCATGTGGTAGGCAACCTTAGTGGTCCGATGGGGCATTAATGAGCTAAGTTATCTCCTGAATATGGCAGGAAGTGATCTTTCCCTTTTTGTCATCCTTAGTAGTGCCCCTCATGAGTGTTACCTATCCAGAATTGACAAGGCTGGAGAGATTAGACAAGGAGTCCTGAAGGGGCAATGGAGAAGAGAAGGTACCTTGGCTAATTCAAACATGGCTTGCATGGCTGGCTCATCTTCTACAAAGTCATCTTTCACATCTGCATCCAGGGTTAGGTATGCCAGACCTTCTACAGCCCATTTTCTGGTGCGAGTGTCAATGCTGGTGTTGCACAGCCACCTGAAAGAGACAAAACTTCCATCAATTTTCCTAGGAGTGAAGGAGAAAAAACCTGAAGGAGCACTGAAGTAAGTTATTTTTACCAGGATCTTCAGACAACATGAAGATGACTCAGGAAATTGCAGATTCCCAAAGGTGAAGATGCTGGCTTGAAACAGGAAGATCCCTTACGTATTTTATAAACAGCCCTTTAGGTGATAGTGCCATCATCTTTAGTATGTGAGATGGTGAGCAATCAAGAAACATCGTTTATTTTGATGCTCACAAATGTGAGACAAGATAGGTATACAGCAGCGTGGTGCACAGAGACAGCAATGTCTGAGAGTCCTAGGCATAGATTCTTGAATAATGGTTTGGAAAATGCTAAAGTGTTCTCTAAGATTTATCTATGTTAATCAGTGACTCGTATTATTGGATGACTAATCAGATGACAATATAGCATCCAGACCTGCACCAGAGATGGTATTTTTAAAATATTTTGTAAGGGACAGAAGGCAGCACAAAGTAATGGGTGAAGACCACTGACAGAACATGAAAGGTACTCACTTTCGACACTGTTTTGCTAGTTTTTCAGTGGATCCCTCAGCAAATTGTCTCAGTCCATAATCAGTGCCACCTGCTGAACCCAGCTTGCAAAGGCCCTGAGAAAGATGGAAAATTTATTATAGATAGAGATATCATTACATATATAATATATAGCTTTTATAGTGCCAGACTGAAGTTTAGCTAAAATTTTAGGAAAATAACAGAGCATTAATAACTAGTAGGCCCAAATTTGTGCAATAGCAGAATTCACCATAATCTGCCAATTTCTGGAGGTCTTGCATTTGGCTTTCACATAAGTTATCCATATTCCATTATAGACGTGCCAGCTACATCTATCCCTTGTTCATTGAGAGAAAAAAGTTACCACTGTTTTAAATCTCCCCAGTATCAACAGTTTAAAAGCAAGGTACAAACTGATCCAGATTATCAGTGAAGAGAAAATCTCATAGGGTTCTAAAGCAGGTTTTCTGTTTTTGCTTTGATGCACCACATCCATTTACGGTCCATTGTATAAATTAAAAGAGACCTTTAAATGAAAGCTTAGAAGAAACTTGATAAAACTGTTCAGCCTCATGTGTTAGTCACTGGCCAGCTTCTTTTTCATGTTGGGGGTTCCAAGGTGGCAAGCATTAAGTCTGAAGCTTGTGGCACTACACCACTTGCTCTCTGTTGCAATCTGCAAACCATCATGCTTGCCCACACTATAGTACTGCCAGCTGTTACTGTCAGTGGCCTGGATCAGGGGAAGATGCACCAATGCAACACTAGAATTTTTGTCCTGTAGGATAGGTACAGCACAAGGTACAGCTCTGCCAAGCCCAAGGATAGGTTGGTAAGAGCTGGCGCACAGAAGGGCTGACTGAGGGTTGAAAACTCACCACCAGAGCTCGAATTTTGATCTTCTCATTCTTAGTTTTCTTGTAAATCTCTTTCAAGAGTGTTATTCCATTGGTGATGATAAAAGTAGCCCGACTCAGCTTGGTAGATGCATGAATGAGAGCCTCCACAGCCACCAATTGATCAATCTCTCTTTCAGAGCCACACAAGGCAACCATCATCTCCATGACACCCTTCATGCCCAGCAACTTGTTGCCCAAGTCAAAAGGGCCTTGCAATACTCCAGATACTATCGAGATGGCATGGAGGGTCTTATCCATGTCCTGAGGATCAATCTTGCTCCTACGGGGAACAAAAGAAAGTCAGAACCTGTTTTTTGAAAGAGGGTCTAAAGTGGCATTGTTATAGCTTCTGGTACTTTCCTCCGAGCATCTGCCTTGTGGCTGATGTTGTCCATCTAATAAAGTAACTGCCAAACTGGAATGTACTCCAACACTTTTCATCACAGAAGTTCTGAATTCTTCCTCCTCATTTTTATTCCAAAGTAGTTCCAAGCACAGGTGCTGACTCCGTGGTTGCACCAGGGCTCAAGCACCAAAAAAACCTAGTGAATGCTCAGCACACACGGAGCCACTTGCAGATGTTAAAAAGAACCCCAGCAACTGCATTTTACTGCAAGAAGCAGCACATGACTTCAACCCAGTTCTGCAGCATCTGTAAAGATGAGGCACTTCAGCAGGGCTTTTTAGCACTTTTAACTAAAGCTAATTCAATCGGCTATTAGATAAAAGCATCAAAACGCCCTACTAAAGTACCTGATCCATACAGACACTGCACAGCCTGGTAGAAGTTACACATTGCTTCTTCTGGGCATGCGTGGAGTTCAGCATGGGAACACACCGAGTTAAAATTAAAGTGCTGGGTTGTTTTTTTTAACATCTGCAGGCACCCATCGGCAAAAAAAATAAATGTCAGCACCTATTGTCTACAGCCTGAGCAAAGTCAGAGTGAGCTTCCTCAAAACCTCACCCACTTGTAGAGAGACTGCCCTGGAGTGTGGAGATATAACAGTTGTCTAAATCCCTAGCTTTTCCCTTCAGAGGAAAAAGAGCCCCTTATTTTTCTGCTGGATGGAAAAAATTGGCAAACTATTTTGCTTGAATGATGGAAACACATGATCATTCAGTACACCACTGAACTCTAAACTGGAATTCAAATCTGCTTTTCTAGTTATTGTTTCTAATGTTAATAATAACTAGAGTCCACACAGAGCTTTCAGGGATCTTTGAACAGAGAAATAGAAGAGGACATTTTATTTTGTCACAGTTCTTTCTGTCAATAATCCCTAAGAGATTTTATAACTTTTGATGCTTGATTTCCTTCTTTGAGGTCTGTAGTCTATATTTGTGTTTAACCACCCCTCAGAAAAGCCATGCCACCCCAGCCAGGACTCACTTGATGTATTCTTCACAGATTTCTCGGAAATGGTCTCGCTCAGAATCACACCGCAGATCATCATACAGTTTATTCAGGAGGATGGAAGCTGTCATCTGGGTGTTTTCAGTTAAGGGTAGGCAGTCAGGCATATCAGGAATCTGGCCCACCACTTTCAATATCTTTTTTAATCCTGGATGCACATGAAAATAAAGGCTTTTAGACTGGAGGGACCCATAACAAAAATTAAAGTAGTATTCATTGGATGTTTTCTTGAACTCAGATAGACAGCCTGAAAGGCTTCCTGTATTTAGTTAGTTTACAGACAGATTTTGTAAACTGTTGGGCAAACATCAATCAATGTATTATGTATACAAGCAAGCACTATACAATACAAACAAAGACAATGCATGAAAGTAAAGATTTGCAGAACTGAGCCTTTAAAAACTGGTCATGAAGACCCTACAACTTTTTTTTAACAGAACTTGATTACCAGTTGGATTAGTTTATAATAAGTATAAAACTTGCTAACATGAATGACATAGGAGCTTTGCAAATGAGGAAAAGGGATGGCAAAAAACTAGAGACTGCAAAAAACCTTCCAAATACAATTCAAGTACTTTTAACCATAACTCAGTTTCTAGCAGTCAAAACCTCTAGCTTTGTGAGATTAAATTCAACCCCTGTTTGTACTATACAATCAGGTCAGAATACATTTCTAGACCCAGATCATTTTAAATTCACTTAGTTGAGAATGGCTTGAGAGATTTGGGCCCACGCAGTCTAAGTGTGAGAAAGGGATGTTGAGGCTGTACTTACCATTGTCAACGACAAACAGAGTTCTGCTATTATCATGGATCCTCAGATCCTTTCGTGGTATATTCTTGTTGAGCAGGTTGAGAGCCCGGTCCCGCCCTTGCCCAGATACCTTCTTACTGACCAGCATGTCAAGCAAATGCACTGTGATTATCTTCAAATCCTTCTTGGTATCTACACAAGACAAGACAGCATCAGACAGGCTAGAGGAAGGCCCTTTTGAAACCTGATGGACTTATTGAATACTGTTAAAAAGTGTTAACGTTATAAAAATCAGGTTATATCCCAACTATCAATCCCATGCAAGAAGACAGTATTATACCAGTAATTATATGTACTAGTTATAATTCTTGCCAATCTTAAACCTGAACGCCTGGCCCAAGAGCATGCATAACCACCCAGAGGCACAGGATCTACTATTTTATCCAGGGAAAACTTGATAATCTGTTCATATTGTATCCATCAAAACCCCAAAATGACAATTTGTGGTTACCCAACACCAAAGCTTCCTCTTTCCCATGTTGCTCTTCCTTTCCCTCTCCTGATAAGGAGTCAGTAATGGCCTGCAGGAGATTGCAAACAGCCAAAGAGATTTCTTCATTGTCCACAGACATCCACATGCAAATACTATCAATACCAAGCTGGTGAAGGATTGCTGTGGCCTGCTCCAAAAAAACAAAAACAGGATTCATTGTTTTAGTTCCTAATTTTTCATATAAACCAGTTTTTCTTTGGTTTTCAATTATATTTCAGCAATTAAGTATCCTTATGGAAAGAATTTAAATGTACTGCATCTACCTATGACAGGTGCGGGGAGTAGTTTTCATTTTTTCTGTTTCCCATTTATGTTTATAGAAAGATAGAAACACTAAGATACTGAAGCAGGAGACAACTTCAGAGAGAGCAGGTTCTAGTCAGGACATTGCCTGTAAGATAGGATTTATTCATCCATACTTTATGAATTGCAGGTTTATAGGAAGAGTCCTATATTAGGGTGTCCTTAAATCAGCAAGGTATTGTTTAAAGACAGAATGTTTTACTGTCCATAAATAAATCCAGTTGCTAAGTGAAACACATGCAATTATGTCTAATGACATGTACCATTCCTATAAACACTAACCTGCATCTACACATGTGAAATCCCTAACAAAAGTGGCAGGTGTCTTTGTTATTGTCCCAAATTACTATTCTAAATAGCAACACATCACAGTGGTGATGGTTCTTTGAATGGTCCTCTGACTTTTTTGCCAAGTCAGTCTGCTCATGCATAATGATAATTATGGGAGAATAGAGGTCCTTACCATGCCATTTTTTATTGTCTTTTTATTGGATCAGCTTTATTTTGCATTTACAGTGTCTACTGATATTTGCCCTGTGTACAGATATGCGCACCTACATCCATTTCCAATTCTTTCAACTTCTTTGCTTTTTCCATTCTCCCCATTAAGAATCCTATTGTTTATCTTGGATAAACACTTGGTTGGGATGGTTTAATCAGGGATGATCCTGCCTTGAGTAGGGGGCTGGACTAGATGACCTTGTGAGGTTCCTTCCAGCCTCACTTTCCTATGATCCTATGATCATTAAATGGTGGATTCTGATGATGTCTATGGAGCAACATAGGATAGAAATAGAGAGGTTTTGCTCATGCACCTTTTGAGGGCCACTTCACACTTGTGGATGTATTAATATGAAAGCTGGCTGAGGGCTTTCACACCATCTGGCATAAAGTCAAGGATCCTTGGTTTAATTTGCCCTTAATCACTTCCCCTTACAGGATAAT
Organism: Caiman crocodilus; assembly: GCA_030014935.1. NCBI lineage: Eukaryota > Metazoa > Chordata > Crocodylia > Alligatoridae > Caiman > Caiman crocodilus. Next base: position 935,347 of record JAGPOW010002118.1, on the reverse strand, counting down.
GTCTGCACATATACTTAATTTCACAAGTGCATCTCTTAAACCAACCTCAAGATAGAGGAGCTCTCTCATATCTTTGACACTGAAGCTCACAGATAGAGTCAAAGGTTCAGCACTTAAAGTTGCACCTTCTAGAGGTAGCCTCTTATCCACTAATCATAGTACTTTTACTGAATTTTGTTTCAGTAACCAACAGTCCCCTGAGAAGCCAAATCACAGTAGTTGAAATAGGTCTCTTTTTTCCCCACAAATCTGAATAGATATAAAAGTAAGAATTGTCATTCTGGGACTAGCCAAAGGCAAGTGCTTTTGGAACTTTGTACTCCCCTGGTTGTAGTGAGAGGTTAATACAAGGTCTCCAAACAACTTTGCTTACCCGCGCCTTGTGTCCTGAGCACATGCCTGAAAGAGTCCTTACAGCTGCTAGGATCAACTCAATATTTTTGGTTTCTATCAGCTTCATTAGCAGGTTCACCCCATTGTTCTGGAATATCCTCTCAGCTCCAGCTTCCTCCCGCCCCAGAACAATAAGATTGTTTGCTGCCTGGATAAAAGGAGGTGAGAGAAATCAAGGGATCAGTTACAGGATAAGGCTGGTAGCCAGAAGTTTTTCAGGTCAGGTAAGACCGATGCTTGGCTGGGATGGTTTAGAGAAGGATGAACTCTCCTTGAGCAGGAAGCTGAACTAGATGATGTTCTGAGGACCTTTCCAACACTGCTTTTTGAGGATTCTGTCATTTGAGAGTTTTGTTAATGTTCCAGCAGTGCTGTGTGGTTGACACAATGACGGCTTTCTGATCTCTGTTGCCTCATTGAACCCAAATCCTCCCTTTTCTCCTTCTATTCCTGCATGTTGCTCTTGAACCCCATGAATGGTTGGGAAGGGAAAGAAGAACATAAGCTCTTGGGTGTCAGCTTGACACCTGTTGTTCTCACCTTTTCTCGCTTCTCTTTATCAGTGTTCTCATCCAACAAGATTTCAAACATCTTCTGCACTCTGGCATCCATGGAGAACTGAATGTGCAACTGCACAAGGATAAAAATATTGTGTCTCAGACATGCAACGCTCTAGGGAATTCTCCCCTTTATGTTTTGGCTGACCACAGACAGCTGCCAGCCATTCTAAGTTATTAGATAAATTGACTTCAACTACCCCAAGTAGTGATAAATGTAGAATTTCTAGAGATAGACAGAGCCTGAGCTGCTAAGATGTTCTCAATTGGAGAACAAACTTTTGAACACATAGTACATTATCTTCCAACCTGTCAAGCAACTAACATTTTCTTTGGGTGGATATGTATGTGGTTGTCTAGGAGAGACTATCTTCAGGTTCAGCCACCTTGAAGCCAAGGCCCACATGCAGAGTCCAGCCCTTCATCGCTGTGGCAAAAACACCTACCTTCTCCTGGATGTTGGCTCCCAAACGCCTCAAGATTTCTTGGAAATTTTTGTTGTGGGGTTCAATGGTGGCACACCGTTGGACATCTTTGAAAGCTTGGTCCAGCTTACCCAGCTTCTCCAATGCCTGGCTGCGCCTGTACAAGGCTTTGATATCTGAGGCATTGATGTCAATTGCTACGGAAATGATTGATTAGAAGAAGCATCGCATTTCACTTCTCAGGAGTTCTCAAACAAAGGATTAATTAAAAGTACAAATAAAAGCTCATATCAAGGCTCAATTCTCCTTCCTAAACTTCATTCCCATATAACTGCCTTTACCTGGGTCAGCTGCTCAAAAAACCCTCTTTGAAAATGTGGAACAATGTTCAGAAAGAAGAGCTACTTCAGTGCCCTGGGCATGGACAGATAGTCTATTCCTGCTTCCTTTTCCTCATCAAGCCCCACTGTGTGCATAAACAGGGACATGCATTTCCCCTTAAGACTGAGAGAATGAATGAATTGGAAACATGCAATAGAGATGCCAAGGCAAAAAAGTTATATATCTGATTTACTGAATTACATAAGACATCCCACTACGCAAGTACAATATACAGCAGCTAGAAACACTGTACTCCTTCCTCTTTTGGGTTTTTCTTTCCCAGGATATGCAAACTAACTACTCCCAACAAAAAATTAACCAAGTATAGGTGATCTGATTAACTTCACACAAAGGCAGAAACCTGGAAACAGACTGGAAGAGGCACCAAATAAATCAGATGAGCCCCTTAAACCCCAAATATTAGGGCCATTGGCTTACATACCTCTAGAAGCATCTGCTGCTGCTTGGGCATAGCTCTCCTGTTCATATAGAAGGGGAGAGAGGTTCATTAGTTACCAGGTTGGGCACTGGTACACATTCATACTAATTTGCATTGTGACTTTGTATAAATTAATCTCTCTGTGGCCATGTCTCCAATGTAGAATGTGGCTTCTATTAAACACTTCTGTAAGACACTTTTGACCTTTCTATCAATTTCAAAGTTTGATAGATTTGGAGATATTTTTCTTCACAAAGCACAATGAGATGGACTGTCACATAAACGTGACACAATATAATAGCTGCTGATGAAACCATTGTGTATTTAGGTAGACGGCTAGCGTGGGATATGTATATGGACATGCATGAAGACAATATTTATCTAGAATCAGAAGTATTTCTCCTGGTGCAACAGAAGTGAAGCTTAGGAATGTGTAGCTGAATTCTAGAAAAAAATGTGACTAGCCAGTCTAGCGTGAGGGAAGACTCTTTTGCTCTCTGTGTTAACTTAATCGTAGCTATTCTGGAAACCGAATTCATACCCTGCAGCTAATCAGTTTTATATAAAAGTCTCAGAAAGGAATTGTGGCTTGAACATTCTGGTTTCTCTATCAAAAATCCAAGGTTTCTGCTTTTGAGTTAAAGGAGATTCATCACAAACAGCAAGCAGCACATGGGCCCAAGTCTTCTGGTGTCTGGACCTAGAAGGTAAAACCTTGCACAGGTTGTCCTAATGCCTTATGTCATGGAGATGTGATAGTGAAATCTCTGGTATTAGTCTGCTTTATCTGTGCACTACACTGCCATTGCTGAGATGCTGTTTATATATGAAACTATTGCTCATTTGTTTCACAGTGCTTACTGCCAAAACTGCAGCCTGTCTACTACTGCACATGGACATGACTCTGGGCAGACTGGTCATCATTGAATACTTCCCTATTCATGTGACCCAGGTTTTAAGAAGGTGGACATCTAGCATAAAAGAAATACAGTGTCTGTTTCAGCAAGAACCTATTTAATGCCTAGGATGACTCAGCACAAAGGAAAAGCAACTTTGAGGTCACTCCGGTCCAGGCCCTGCCTTGGCTCCATTCTTTTCTAACTATTGGTAAATCCTTAAAACTCCCCCAACTTTTAGCATTCCATACCAAGCACTGGATTGCTCTCATATGTATGTCTAAAGAAACCTAGCTTGGAAACCAGTGCTTATACTGAAAGAAAAAGAGTGCACTTTTTTCTATTTCAGCTAGCTCCTAAAACATTGCTTTGATATAGCTATACTAATTAGTAGTAAGCTCTGACCTTAGCAGGTCTCCCTGCTTGCTCACAGTTTGGCACAGTGGGGAGGTGTCAGTTTTGGGAAAAAGTGCCAGAGATTTTGGAACTGTAGAGTTCAAGCATCATTATCTTCTGTCTTCAAGAGCAGGCACTTAAGTCACACAATCATCAAATCCTTCTCCCCATCCGTGGTTGGAATCCTTTGCCTCCCCCAGGGTTCAAATTACACTTTGACTCTTGGGGGCGGGGAGAGGGGGATGCAAAAAAAATTGGCTAGGGTTGAGGCTGTGTGCATGGGTCCCCACCAGTGCTGCAGGGCTGGGGCCAGCAGTGGTGGCAGCCAGGAGGAGGTGCTGCTGCCACCTGGGCTGTTTAGAAAGGCGTGGGTCGAGCCAGAGGCTGTGCATGGGATCCAGGCTGTGGTCGGGGCGGGAGGGGATGAAGGGGTGCTGATCAGCTCATGGGTGGGGTTCTTGTCTATTATGGGGGGACTCTCATCTCTTACAGGGGGGGCTTCCGTAATTCAAATCCTGTTTTCCCCTATATTCAGACCTAATTTAGAGTTAACATCTCACCTTTTTCAGAAAGCAGGCTGCCCTGTTCCTGTACAATACAGCCTGGAGTGATTTGTCCTTGGTGAGTTTCATGGCTTTGGTGTAGCTTTTAATAGCATTCTCATGGTCATTAGCTTGAAAATATGTATTGCCTTCCTCCTTCAAATGACCTGGATCATCCATCTGGGAAAAGAAGTCAAAGTTTAGCCTGATCAGGCATCCTACTGGAAATACCAATTGTATTAATGTTTGGTATTATTTCTAAGACGAAGACATCTCCTGTGCTGCTGGAGTGGTAATACATTAGCTAGACATCACCTCAGAGTAAAAGGCTGTGCTTGTGTAGAGGAGCTTTTCCCAACACTTCTCTGATATTTTTTTGCTGCTGTATAACAGGGAGTTTAGTGTTGTGGATGTGAAACATAATGATCTGACTGAAATGGAGTCTTATTGCCCATCCACTCAGTGTCCCTTGTTTACATCTAATAGTAGCACCCTGTAACCCAATGCCAAGGACTGGGTTGGTCTAGAACCACCCTTAACTGGTGATTTCTCCACCAATGTGCGTATCATCTACGTCATATCAGCCATTTCAGATTATAACTCAAATGCCTCAGACCACCTTACCAGAGCCGGATGGAACTGAGCGCTTGTATTACCATCGGTGTGGCAAAATCACCACACCATTTTGCTGACCTTGTTGATACTCTCTGCTAAAATGCATCTGACCTTAGTACTAAAATGCATCTGAATCAACTCTAGATGAACCATATTACAGGGTTAAGTACAGAGAGATGGATGCTACACTTATATTAACTTGAGCTACAAGACTAATGCAAAAGCCTATGAAAGAAAGACTTTAATGCAGAATAAAAACAAGAGAATATTCAAAACAACGTCAGAGTATGAGTTCCCCTGAGAAGAGGAGAACATCTGGTTTCAGAAGCCTGAGCAAGCAGATTATAGGCAGGCAGGCAAAGTTCTTTTAGACCCACATGACTGCAACCTATACAAACTATACATAGGCACTGGATTTTATGCTCACTTGCATCAAGAAACTGGGAAAACAAATAATGTGATTAATCTCAAAGGTTCAAAATGAAAGCCATCAGGACAGCAGACTAGTCTGTAATATTTGGCTTCTGAAATACAACCTAAATGAAACATGGATGAAATTTAAATTAATTCTGAAAAACAGAGCCTTTTGAGAGTGGGGGACTCAAAAAAGAAAAATTTGGGCATCTAAAAGTTGTATAGTTTGACAAGGCCTTTAAAAATGATTTTGCAAACAATCTAGGTCTAATCATCATCTCTAAGTGAAAACATCCCCTTAAAAATACCAGTAAAAGAAGCAAGAAAAAAAAAAAGAGGACAAAAAGTTTTCAGACTAAGGATTCACTTCACGTGAATAATATCCTCAAGACAGCAAATCCACAGCAAGCCATTTTCACCCTCAGAGCTTGCACAGAATTATGAGGACGATTAAAGCATTTAGGTCGGCCAAAATATTTAACCTCCCTCAAAAATTACTCCTCTTCCCCAATACAATCTGGCAATTTAAAAACTAAGTCAGCAGACCTTGCATTTTTTTAGTCAGTCAGTCAGTCTTTGGCATTAATATTTTGGCATTAAAATCAGCACAATACACTCAAAAGTAACTATCCACATCATATGGCAAGACCAGACCTTATCTTGCTTTTCCCTTCCTAACCATATTTGGTTAATACTGGCTGCCCTGGGACCTGTCAGAGTCACCTGTCACTGTGGGCTCAGCTCCCCGCCCCCAATGCAGAAGTGTAATTCAAATAAAATGAGCCATTTTCTTAATGCAATGCCCAAACTGCCTACTTCTGCTCTGTACCCAGCCTTGCCCTACATACCTGGCCTAGATCTCCAATGCTGAGGTCACCAGTTTGGTTCACCGTTTCCCCTCCGCTAAGCCAGTCTCAATTGCTCCCAACTCTTGTACTACACTGAAAGGCTGCTCTCTGGTACTTTTTATATCTCAATGAAGTGGTTGTGAGCCAAGGACCACAGGATAATGAACCAGTGCATAGGGTAGGGTCTGATTTCAAGAGAAAAGACCCTTTTTAAAAGAAGATACTTATGAAGCCTCCTCCTACCAGAGAACCAAAATATATTTCAAACTCCTGCAGTGATGGAAAAGAGCTGAAATATGGGATATTTAAACAAAAGAAATGCAGAGTCAGGATGACTGACACCCCCCCCCCCCGCTTCAATACACAGATCCCCTTCCTTTTCTATTTAAGGAAGCACAAGACATTTGAGCCTTAGGAACAAATGGTTTGATTCTTGTGTTGGAACAAGAAACCTGACAGCAGCTGAAACAGCCAGATTCTCCCAGCACTTTCCAGAACTCACTTTAGAAAGAAATCCCATTCACATGTCCGGTGCTTCCTTCTCTTTGCAGTTTTGCATCACACCTAAAATGGTAGGAGCCCAGAAACATCTGTGTGCACATCTAGCTTTGTAGATTCTCTAGATATAAAACTGCACTCACTTTAGGTTCCCTATTATATAGGTTCCTAATCACCAGGCTGCAGCCTGGTACTGGGCTGTGAAGGGCTGGCTGCTGGGTTGTGGCACAAGACCCCTGCTTGGACCTGTCTGTCCTCCCAGGCAAGCGGCTTCTGCTGCCGACAGTCACATGTGGGGTTAAAGCTGAGTGGCGGGGTAGCCCCAGGAGGAAAGCAGCTGGCGCTGTGTGCCCAGCTCCACTCCTGTCCTGGTCTGCAGTACAAAAAGGGTTGGGAACCACTACCCTATTATATACAGGCTGTCTAGGAGCCCTGGCAGGGTGTTATGCTTTCACTGACTTGTCCCATTTGGGTGGGTCACAAAACTGGTGGCACGGTACCTGGGACAATAGGCTATGTGAAGCTTTCCTATTTAAATGGAATGTTTGCAACACTATATATAATGTTTTATATATGCTGAAGACTTAAACTCTCCTAGAAACAGGGCTACAGTGGCCATTTTAAAATTAAGAATGAAAAAGACACACCAAACAGAAAAATGTCAATGTATCCAAGACTATGATAACATACCTAACAGGGATTCCCTCATCAGAAGCACTATAGGCAGCCTGCTCAGAGGAGGAAGAGTAGAGCACTGATTTGAAAGATAAAAGGTATAGGCACATGATAGGTATGAGGGTGAAAACATTTTGGGTAAAACAGAAACAGGATTTTGGCTGTTCAGTGAGAAATCTAACCAAAAATTCAGAACTGTCAAAGCAGCCCTAAGGAAGGTAAAACCTGGGATGTCTTGGGTTTTATATAGGTTTTTCTACTACACTTATCACTATGGCATCTACACACCTTCCAGGATTGGATCAGGTAACAAAATTAACATCTCACATATATTTGTTCCTTCCTTCTCGCTTCAGAGTCTGGTATATGCAATGGAGTGCTTTGCACCTGTACATTTGTTGCTTTATTTAGAAAAAGCAAGAATGAAGCACACTTTTACTTAAGGGGGGAAAGTCAGGAGGCTTGTACTGGGACTTAGCTCTTGTGGGAGTTCATTCTCCAGCCTCAGACAAGCCCTCACGTGGCCAGGCGGTGGAACTTTTGGAAGGGAAGACCAGATTTCAGTTTACATCCTGAGAAGATAGTTTGAAGGGTTGAAATTAAGAGCCAGCCTAGTATATTTGTTGTGGCTCTTCTTACATTGCAAGAACCTGTTGCCAGCCTTGGTTATTTTCAAGGGGCCTAGCCTAAGGAGCAGAAATGCTGCTAAGCAGAAGGCCCAAAGCTTGTTTCTGAGGGACTGTACAGTGAACTTTTGCAAATGTGACAATTAACTTGGTCAGTAAGTAAAGAAAACCATCAAATACAATTAAACAAAGCACAAGGCCTAAAAGGAGATAAGATAAGACCACACATTAAATAATCCATATATGCTATATCATAGCTGTTTCTTAAAATAGTAGTAGAAGTTGATGGCTAAGAAATGGTATTTAGAGGTTTGCTTTTTGGAATTGTAGGTAAAGGAGATATTGCATTAGAACAGTGGTTTTCAACCTTTAAAAAAAGTGTACTCTTGTTGGGGGGCTGGCAAGTGGCTGGATGCAGAGTGGAGTGGCGAGTAGACGAACCAAATTAGGAGGACATCAGAAAGAACCAAATTAGGACATGTGCATATAATGGGTTTGTGAAACAAAGGAATATGCAGGCAAGACAAAACGTGGACAGTATGATGACCAGGGATCCTGGTTTTCTCTGATTAAAAACTGCAAATTCTCTGATTAAAAACCCAAATTCTGTGATAAAAATTAAAGGCCCCCCACAGCCCCCCCAGTGCTGCTGGTGCCCCGCACTCCGCCCCCTGTCTCAACAGCCTTCCTGATGCTGCTCGCAACAGCTTGCCAGACCCACAGACATGTAGACACAGATGCTGACACCTACCCCAGCAGGTAAGTGTGTGGGGGGAAGGGACAGGGCAGGGTGGGGGAAAGGGAAGGTGCTGGGGGAGTAGGTGAAGAAGAGGGGGGAGTGTGCCCCTGTGCCCAGTTCCAGGAGCAAGGCTGGGGAGTGAAGGCAGGGTGCCACTCTGTGGGCTACACCCGTGCCGGCTGGCCTGACAGGAGGTTTGCACATGGAGGCCACTACTGCAACTCTGCCACTGCACCCTGTGCTACCATCCCATGGCTACCTAACTGGCTTTGTGGGCAAGTGGCGCAGGGTGCGGCAGCAGCAATGCAGTGGCAACCACCATGTGTGGGCCACATATGTGCTGCCCAGCTGGGGGGTGAAACAGGGGGCTTGCATGCAGCAGCATGCCCAACTGGCTCCACGGTGGTGTGGGGTGTTAGCTGCTGCATGTAGGGTGGGGGGGCTTTGTGGGCAAGCACTGCTACTGTGGAGCCATGCCCCTTCACCCCTGGATCCTAGAGGTGTGGGGCTTAGGGGCTGTGGGGCAGGGCTGGGGAAAGATGGTTGGGGGCTGAGGAAACAGGGGGTGCTACTGTGATGCTCTACAGACTTGAGAACTTGACAAGATGGGACTTGCAATCTGAGATTGATGAGCTGCCCCAGAGCACCTCCCTCACATTTGTAAGATA
>JAGPOW010002118.1:897945-926135 GCA_030014935.1 Caiman crocodilus | reverse complement strand
ACCTGCCTGTAACCAATCACTGAATAGTATGCTTACTAACCTTTGAAAATTTCTGTATAAAAGACTCTTAGAAATAGTGTTGGGTGTGCTTGCTACCTTACACCTTTATTGCTGGCAATAAAAGCTTTTTTTTTTCTTTCAAACTTCCAACTGGTATTCGTATATTGGCTCACACATACCGGGCAATGAATTCAGACTTGGGCTGAAGCATAACACTACCGGCACGAGCCGGCACATTGCGCCAGCACAGGGAAGGCTGGTGGCTGCATGCTGCACGGCCACCACCATGCTGTTGCTGCCACCCAGTGGCCGGCTGCACAGCTCCAGGCACGGCTCTGTGGCAGCAGGAGGTTTTGGAGGCAGGGGCTGTCACCACCATCACAGGCCTCCAGGTAAGTGGCCAAGTTATTGCACAGCAACTCTGCCGCGGTTGCAGTTGGCCACGGAGCTGTGCTCTGGCCGCATGCCAGCCTCCCTCTTCTCCTCCCCCAGGCAGCATGTGTGCAGCCTCCATGTGGCGGGTACCACCTCACCATGCCCTACATCACTTGCCCACAAATCCCCCCCACAGAGGGGCACCCTTGCTCTCACCCCCTAGCCCCTGCTCCCAGCTGCAAAGTACCACCTGGGGCTGCCAGCACCCCCTTCTCTCAGCCCCCAACCATCTTCCCCAGTCCTCCCTCACAGCCCCACTTACCTCCAAGTTCCAGAGGCGAAGGGCGAGTCTGAGTTGGAGCCGCAGCCCGGCCTTGGCTGCTTCAGAGGCTCAGGCCCTGCCCTCCCCCCTCTCCAGCCAGGGCTGGGGCTTTCCCACCCTTTTTGCAAATCAGCTCTTGCAGGCTGGAGCTGTGCCGCCCTGCAAGAGCTCTTTGCAAAATCGGATTTCTCGGCTAAAAGAGAAATCTGTTTTCTCTGATAAAAACAGGGAATCTGTGGTTTTCTCTGTTTTTCCATGGGAAACAGACAACCTGGGTCCCTGCTCATCACAAGGAAAGGAGAGTCTGCCAAGAGAAGGGGTTGATTAGAGATGTATCCCATCTGGGAGCAGAGCTGGCTTTCCACACCCCCTAGTTCTTTTGCTGAGCCTTGGAAACTCTGGTGCTTTGAAGTCAGAGACCAAATTCAGTTCCATTTCTAATCATTGATGTTTCTGCAGCTTCTTTGTTACACAACCTTTGCTCTAGGATCTGAAGGAAGGTGCTCATGAGTTGTATATATGCTTGTTTCTAATATAGTCCCCTGGGTCCTAGTTTTAATTATAAACATAAAGCTGTGAAAAGTTTTTTTTTACCTACTTGTTGATGCCCAACAAGGAGGGAACAGACTCGTTCTGGTTTTATGCAGGTGGTTATTTTTACTTGCGTGAGCAGCCTCATGAGAGTCAATGGAGGAACTCGTGCGACTTGCCGAGGTCTTTGCAAGGAGCTCCGTGCTCGTTGTGTGTCCATGGGCACTCTTTGCGTGCTGGGGAATTTGCTGAAGGGTCAGCGACTTCAGAGCCGAGCAGTGGAAGGGTGCAAAAACTCCCACCAAAGAAAACAGACTGGTGGCAAAACCAGAGTTGGGGGAAGCTGATACCTTTCAGTTGTAGGCCGCAGTCCTACCACCAGCCAGGGGCTCACGGGACTTCGCCCACCCGGCTCTGAAGGCAGGATCAGGAGCCTTGTGACTCTGGGGACAGACTGTGCCAGTAGCAATAGGAATAGGATTAGCAAACGGGAGTAATTCACGTCTTTCAGGGCTCCGGGGTCGCACGTGCAGCCCCGGCAGAAGCGAGATCCGGGGCTGGGCTGGGCTGGGCTGTCTGGCGGCTCCCCTCGGCAGCCGCCACGCGAGGCAGGCGCGGGCGGCCCGGGAGCGGGCTGGGCGCAGGCGCGGGCGCGGGCAGTAGGAGGGGCCGCCCGGGAGGGGCCGAGCCGGATTTGCCTGCGCGCTGGGCTGGCGGGTGTTTGTCGCGCGTTGCTGACGGCCAGCCCAGAGCTGAGCCTGGCGTGAAGCGGCCCTGGCTGCCTGCGGAGCGAGGTGAGCGGGGGCTGGCGCTTTCCCCGCAGCCAGCCCGGGGTTTCCGTGAGTTTGCCGTGGCCCGACTGCTGGAGGGGGCAGGGGCTTGCGCTCTCGGCTTTTTTTTGTCAGACTTGGCCCAGATGTGATGCTGTACAGACGAGGCTCGTGGGACTGTGCAGAGCCCTTTCCTCACTTCAGAGCTGGGGGCGAGTGCTGACTTCTCAGGACCCTGGTGCAGGGAAGCCCCGGTCCCTGATCGGCACCTGGAAATGCTACGGCAAAGTACACCGCAAATAAGTTCATGTGCGACCATCTGCAGGGGCCAGGAGAGCTAACTAAGCAAGCCTGTAACTAGGCTCTTGGACCAGGCTCTGAGAGGGACTCTTCAATCTGGGGCAGAGTGGCCTGGCCGGCATCTCCGGCGGTCGGAGCTCCTGGTGTGGGCCACGTCTTTGTTTCTCAAGGTGGGATAAGGCAGGGGCAGTGGCACCTCTGCGTTGCAGGATACAAACCGCTCCTCTTCTCTTCTGTGCAGGGTGTGTGTCTGCATGGTGTTCAGCCTCCCGTCTGGGCACGTGGCAGGGCCATGGTGATACTGCAGGCAGGACTCTGTCCTGGTCTGACAGCAGAGATGGTCCAGCTTCTGAAAGCCAGTGGCATCCGAACAGGTAAAAGGCAGCCCAGAGTCTCGGAGCAGGACTCACCCCCCCAGGGGGGATGAATCAGGGATGGCAGAGGGCTCTCCCCCTTCCTAGGACCCCTGAGCCTGTTCTGATGGTCTGTGCTGTGGGGCAGCCCCTAGGAAACTACTCCAGGTCCCAGCATGTTCTGTGCGCCTTGGTGGCTGGCTCGGAGTCTCATTGCTTTCAAGGGACAGGACAGTGGATGTGGTTCATGCCTCACACAGTAGTAGTGGGGACTATGAAAATGCCCATGCTGTAAAGGCAGCCAGATCTGCCTATCTAATTCCTGACCTTGAACATGTTACTTTAGTAGAGGGCTGGGCAATTATTTTGGGAGCAGGGCCACTTACTGAGTTTTGGCAAGCCATTGAGGGCCGCAAGACAGGCCATCAGGGGCAAATAAATATTAATTTTCTAATTTTTTTTTAGGGGCACCATGGGCTGGATAGAATGACCTGGTGGGCTGCAACTGGCTCCTAGGCCACTTTTGCCCACCCTTGCTTTAGTATTTGGAGGCTTGGCATATCCTGGATATTTGAAGTTATACTTTCTGCCAGGCCATTCCCTCTTGGTGCAGCACCCTCATCTCTGCCATCTGGGAATGGGTAAGGCAGTTGTTTCCAGGGAGCATGATGACACCCAGTTCCACTTCTGCTCTCAGCAGGGGTTGGTGGCTCTGAGAAGTGACTGAGGGCCTTGTTACTTGTCAATTGTAGGGAGCTCCTGGAGCTCTTAACCCCTGAATTGTCCACACATTAACATGTGAAACTAGGTTTAAGCACCTTTTAAGCAGCACAGCTTAAAAATGCACCACCTCAGCTTAGATTGAGCTCCGATTCATTTTACCCAGGTCACATTACATTTATGTGTAGTCACTCTAGGCTACAGCTTATTGTAAACACTCCCCCACCTCTGGTGGCCTGGATTGGATCCACTGCCCCTCTGACCCCTTGCCCCAGTTGAATCAGCACCCCTGTTCCCTACCAGCCATGATTGTCCTGCTGCCCCCTGGAATAGGTCCACTGCTTTCTAGCAACCCAAATCCCCATTCATCCCTCCCTGCTCCCTCACAGCTTACTTTTGGCTGCCAGTGTTGCACCAAGGGAGCAGGCAGTGACCCCCACTGCCAGCCCCTGCCACTGCTGTCACTGCTCTCTGGACTGGGCTTAACCCAGAGAGGAACTGCTGTGCATTGGCAGCAGTGGAGGTGGGGACCAGGCAGGGGAGGGGTGTTCCCTTTCCCTGCCTGTCCCCTGGGGACAGCACTGGCAGCTGAAAGTAAGCTGGGAGGGACAGGGGGATCCCTGGGATGGGGGAGGGAGGGAGGGGGTGGTAAGGGGTAGAACTTGAGGGACAGGAGGAAGCCCAGAATGGGTGGGGAGGGGGCAGGATTCTTACCTTTCGGTCATCAAGGCCTCTGCTGACTTGAACATACAACTGCTTCAGACTCAAGCTAGCTGTAAGACTGATCAGCATTTGAGCAGCTCAAACTGCAATGTGTAATGAGGCCCTAAGACAGGGGTGGGCAAAGATGGCCTGCGGTGGACTCAGCCCCTGAGTTCCCAGCAGCCTCTGCCCATGTCAGTGTGGCTGCCTTTCATGCAGACCCCAGAAGTGGTGGCACTGTGACAGCGTGGGACCAGAGTTTCCATGGAGGCCAACCCCAGCAGCAATGTCATGGCAAGTGGCTGGGCGGGGAGCTGCTTTGGGGCTGGGATCTTATGGTAGTGACAGCATGGTCCAGAGCTGGGGCAGAGCTGTGATCCATTGCCCACATACCTTGGAGCAGTTCCCCATCCAGCTGCATGCCCTGCCAGTGCTGTTGGGGCCAGTCTCCATGGAAGCCCTATCCTGTGTTACTGGGATCTCCATGGAAACTGGCCACAGCAATGCAGGATGGGACTGCTGGGAAGTGGTGTTCGACTGCCAGCCAGATCCACCATTTTGCCCACCCCTACCCTAAGAAATGCATGAATTCACAAACTGAATGTGGTGGGGTGGGTTAACATTTGTTCCTAAACTAATCCTATCACTGTGGTCAAGGGTGCTGGAGAAAGGCTGGGTTTTTTCTTATTCCCAGTCTAATTTGGGCCCCAGCCTGGTTTTGCTAGAATGGCAATTAGAACCATTTTTCTTAAAAATGGACTTTTAGAGCTACTGTCCACGGGACCCAAAAAATGTCCTTGAAGACTGAAACTTTCACTCACTTTCACTGTATTACCATTAGTCTGCTTTCTGTGTATCCATTTTGGTTGAAAAAGCAGAGGTACATTGAAATGGAGGCTGAGCAAGAGCCTTCATCAGCTTGTCTTGCTCTAGTTCTTCGGCCAACAAAGCACCTTGATGATATCCTTCAATTCTTCCTGCTTTTCCAGCTGTGGGCTTTTGGCCAGTATGAAGCTGTTTGGGCAACTGGTGATAAAGTGGAATCTTCTAAATTATATTCACTGGAAACCTTGTGTCCCATTACAAACTCAGCAGAGACGGGAGTCCTTTGGGCTGAGTTGTTCAGCTGTCTTGGGTGTTACTGTCTCTCTGCAGGCATTGTCATGGCCAGACTGTATTTTAGCTTGATTTGGAGCTATTCTAAAGTTGGGAGATGACTAGGCTGAATGGTGGGATTGTGTGGTAATTAATTACTTTCCTGGAATTGTGGAGCTGTCAGACTTTTCCAACTGCTCATCTCTTCATTCTCTCTTGCAGTGGTTGACCTCGTCTCATCAGATCTGGAGGAAGTTGCCCAGAAATGTTCTCTGTCTTACAAGGTGAGAGGAGACTCTTGAATGCTGATGTTTACCCTGGACCACAACTCTGCTGTTTTAGGGGCTGGACAAAGAGATGGTCCTGCCTCAAGGAGCTTCTACTTCCAAAGCTCCTCAACCTTGTAGTACCTCAGTCTCATTTGCAGCTGACTGTCTGTCCCCACAGGCTTTGGTGGCAATGAGACGTGTTTTGCTAGCCCAGTTCTCAGCATTTCCCATCAATGGTGCTCATCTGTATGAGGAACTCAAGAGCTCCATGGCTATCCTGTCTACCGGGAACAAGAGGTGAATGTGTTGGGCATGTAGATGAGTGAAAGATGCACTTGTGGGGTTTGTGTGCGTTACATAGGCTATTGCTGGAAGCGGAGTTGGGTTGAAGTTTTGAAACCCAAATGCCCCAAGTGCCACCTGGATGAGGTTGGACCTGAGACTGGGTCTGTCAGGATTCCACACCTGTAAGGACTGGGCTGAGGCCCTTGACACCTAGAAGCAGCAGGATTGCCTTCTGAATACAGGTTAATTCTGCTTTTCATGTCAGAATTGATAGTCTCATCCTAGCTGAAGCCACCAGTCTATGTCTGTGCTATTACAAACGTGCAAAGGTGCTGCAAATTTCATTCATGTGCAATTGTATTTGCACAATGGCAGCATCAGGAGTGGAAAGCTTTTTCCCAGCTTTCAGAATGTGCCAAGCAATTATGCACATGCTAATTTAATAAAATCCTAGAACAGAGGTTGGCAACATTTTTGGCCAGAGTGCCAAGGAGACCTGCAAACCTGGCTTTCAAAATACTGGTGTGCCAGGAGCGGATGGTGGGGAAGCCACAAAGGGCCCAATCCTTATTGTGGCAGGGAAGGGGCTGCGGCTGCACTGCCATCTGCCCCAAGGTGTGCGTGCCAAGCAAAATGCCTTTGTGTGCCACACTCTGACACCTGTGCAGGGGGTTGCCTGCTCCTATCCTAGAACTTCTGGGCTAGAAGGGACCCCAAGAGGTCATCTAGTCCAACCCCTGTTCTGCAGCAGGGTCAAATTTACTGCAAGGTAGTTTGTTTCAGCGCCTCACTGCCTTTATAGTTGGAAGGTTTTCTTAATAGCCAGCCCACAGTCTCCCTTGTCACAGATGGACCTGGAATTTTCTTGTCTGTCTCCCCAGGAAATGTGAGAAGTCAATTGCCATCCTCTTTATAGCAACCTTTTATGTACTGGGAGGAGGTTGAGTCCCTCCTCAGTCTTCCTTTTTTCCAGATAAAAAAAAGTTATGTTCCTATTTGAACCACCGAGATTAGTTATAAGCCCTTGAAGACAGCTGAGCAATGATCATCCTGAGAGTAATGGCCAGGCATAGAAATTAACTGTCTGATGCTTAATATTGCCTGCTTTCCCTTTCTCCTTCCCTATGACCATTCAGAAAAACTCACCACATTCAAATCTCTAGACATTTAAACATGAATGGCGCATGCCCCCAGCTGTTGGGGGGCACAGCTTCACCAGCAACGGCAGGGGCCTGGTGGCGGTGAGTGGGGAGCTCTTGCAGACTCTGTCAGCACTGTTGGCCATGGGCAGGGGAGAGGCAAGCACCGGCCACAGGTGCTACTGGCAGCGGCCAAGGGCAATCAGGTGCCAGAAGTGGGGTGGCAATGGCCTGCAGGTGCCAATGACAGTGTCAGTGGTGCCTTTTTGCAGGGGGTGCACCGCCACGTGCACCCCCTACACGTTGCCCCTGCCTTTAAACCAGGCAGTGTCCTCCTTCCCCATTTTTGCCTCTGCTCCTGTACGTGCCACACTGTTTTCTACTCTGACCAGAACTGTGGAGTGGATGGGAAGCATGAGTGTTCTTGGCTGTGAGGCTGTGGATTCTGGAGGGCCTGGCCAGTTAAGAATGTGGTTTCTGACTGTACTTCAGCTGCAGGTGCTCAGGAATTGCTGCTTTGCAGCCTTGGATGATTCTAAGACTGAACTAACCTCCTCCTTGTGTGTGTTTATCATTTAGCTTGGATACGCTGCTGGACTCTGGCCTGTACACTGGGGAGGTGATGGAGTTTATGGGAGCACCAGGCAGTGGGAAGACGCAGGTGAGTTACCCTGGGTCAGATGGTACAGTGTATAATGGAAGGGATGCCAAAATTCCTCCTTGTATATAAGGTGTCCTCCATTTACATCCTGTACTGTATGGCACAGTCTGCATCTACAGGTGGGTTCAGACCTTGTTTGTAGATGCATCTTCCCTTTGGTTTGATAGCTTGATTTGTGCTCACAGTGGAAATAGTTACAAAAAATTAAAGATGCATAAATGGCTACAGCCAGACTTGTCTTATCTGTGCCATGGTTCTTCTCCAGTGACTGGCCCTAAGAAGGAGATTCATTAACCTGATCCATCTTGTACCATACCCAGAAGCTGGGGCTCTGAAGACTGAGATGGAGCAAATTCTTGAGCAAAAAGCCTCTTGCAGCGAAACCATCTATTTTTGATATTTGCATGAAAACTGATAGATGTATGTAGGCTGAAGGTCCCTACTTATTCCATGTGGAGATCAAGCAGTGCACTTGCTTCTCAGCTTGGCTTAGGTGTGCCCTGCTGGGTATTGATGTGTTTTAGTGCCAGACAAGCCCTTCCATTCAAAAGGGTGAGGGGATGGACTGATGCTTGTGCTCTTTCCTTTCTAGGTCTGCCTCAGCATAGCAGCAAGTGTGTCCCACAGCCTCAAGCAGAACGTCCTGTTTTTTGACTCCACAGGCGGGTTCACAGCCTCTCGCCTACTCCAGCTGGTTCAGTCCAGGACAGAGGAGGAGGAAGAGCAGGTGAGAGAAGCTGCAGAGTCATTGACCTTCAGTTGCAGGAGCAAAGAACTCAGATACTTGTAAATGGCCTTCCCACCTAGCTCTGAGCAGTTGCATGCAGTGCCTCTGACAGACCTTCAGGCAATTCCATGCTCCACTCTTTCCTCTGCATGGGTTTGTCCTAGTTTCTTTCAGTGGGTCCATTCTTGGTTCAGTGAGAGTTGTGGGTACTCAGCCCCTTTTAAGTACCAGACCACTTATTCAGGCACTTAGCCATAGTTTGGGGTGAGGGGTGCTAATTCTAGCCTACCATGCTTTCAACCTTTATCTTTTTGTGTCCTGGTTTCCCCATGTCTAAAATGAGGCCAACACTGATGCATGGCACAAAGTGCTATTTGGGTCCTTGATATGAAGGTGATAGATAATTGCAAATGCTCTTATTATTAGGGGCAGGGTGAGTTCACAGGACTAGTAGATATGCTGGCTGGGAGTGCTAGACCCCAGGTTCTAATGTATGCCCACCATCTTGATTGTAAAGGGTAAGTTATAGTCTCTCACAGCTTTCCCCTCACTACGTATTCCGTGTGTGATACTGCTGCTGTCCCCCTCTGCAGGTGGAGGCCTTGCAGCGAATCCAGGTGGTCCATGTGTTTAACATCTATAAGATGCTGGCTGCGCTGCAGGAGCTCCAGCACTGCATGTCCCAGCAGGTGGGGCCTTGTCATTTGCATCCTTCTTGTTGACTGCTCTAAAGTGACACTGTAAAGAGCTGAGTGTTGGAAGTGACATTGGATTTGATCCTGCCAATGCATGGAGCTGCTTATATATTGCCTTAGAAAATTAGGCGACTGTGGTGTACAAATTGACTGGAGGACTGCACCCAGCAAGTGGTAGTGGACGGGTCATTTTCAACCTGGAGGGATGTGGACAGTGGGTTTCCCCAGGGCTCGGTCCCTGGCCCCCGCTGTTCAACATCTTCATCGGTGACTTGGACAAGGGGGTGAAAAGCACCTTGTTCAAGTTCACAGATGCCGCTAAGATGTGGGGGGTGGTGGGCATGCTAGAAGAGAGGGACTGCCTACAACTAGATCTGGACAGGTTACAGAGGTGGGCGGATGAGAATAGGATGGGTTTCAATATGGACCAGTGCAAGGTATTGCATCTGGGGAGGAAAAACCCAGCAGCATACCTACAAGCTGGGGAACTTTGTTGTTGTCAACACAGAGGCAGAAAAGGATCTTGGAGTCACTATTGATTCCAAGATGAACATGGGCCGCCAATGTGGGGACGCAGTCAGGAAGGCTAATTGCACCTTGTCATGCATCCACAGATGCATCACGAGCAGGTCCAAGGAGGTGATCCTCCCTCTCTATACATCATTGGTCAGGCCGTAGTTGGAGTACTGAGTCCAGTTGTGGGCGCTGCACTTCAGGAGGGATGTGAATAGCATAGAGAGGGTCCAGAGGAGGGCCACTCACATGATCAGGGGGCAGCAGGGTAGGCCCTACAAGGAGAACCTATGGGATCTGAACCTGTTAAGCCTCCACAAGAGAAGGCTGAGGGGGATCACCTAGAAACTTGCCCAAGGGGACCAGCAGACAATGGGAGAATCCCTGTTCCCCCGAGCATTACCGGGAGTTGCAAGGAGTAACAGCCATAAGCTGACTGAGAGGAGGTTCAGGCTAGATATCAGGAGGTATTACTTCACAGTCAGGGTGGCTAGGATCTGGAACCAACTTCCTAGGGATGTGGTGCTTGCCCCTACCCTGGGGATCTTCAAAAGGAGGCTAGACAATCACCTAGCTGGGGTCTTTTGACCCCAGCATTCTTTCCTGCCCATGGCAGGGAGTTGGACTTGATGATCTGCTTAGGTCCCTTGTGACCATACCAACTATGAAACTATAAGACTGCAAGATTGGGGTTGCTATTCTGTGGACCTTGGTTTCCTAGTGGCCTCAGGACTCTCCCTGTTCTAATGTTGCAGGGCTGTACTGGCCCATACTTCAAGTTGCTGTTTTGAATGGCATGTGCTGCTTTATCCCTTTCCCTCACACATTGTGCTTCACTCCTCAGGTTGTTTGGTCTGTGGATCCCGTGAAATTGCTGGTTGTGGATTCTGTCTCAGCTGTAGTTTGCCCACTCCTTGGAGGCAGGCAGTCAGAGGGTAAGCATACTTGCCTGGAGGGCAGGGTCCAGCTTGGGAATTTGGGACTGGGGCTCAGGCTGTAGGCACACAACCTGACCTACACAGTGAGGTAGAATCATAGAAAGCTAGGGTTGGAAGGGACCTCAGGAGGTCATCTAGTCAAACCCCATGATCAAAGCAGGACCATCCCCAACTAGATCATCCCAGCCAAAGCTTAGTCTAGCAGGTTGTTGAAAACTTTTAAGGATGAAACTTCCACCACCACCCTGGGTAACTTGTTCCAGTGTTTTACTACCTTACTAGTGAATTTTTTTCCCCTAATATCTAACCTGAACTTCCCTTGCTGCAACTTAAGACCATTGCTCCTTGTTCTGTCATCTGCCATCACTGAGAACAGTCCAGCTCCATCCTCTTTTGAACTGCCGTTCAGGTAGTTGAAGGCTGTCCCCTCTCAGTCTCCTCGTCTCTAGAATAAATAAACAGCCCAGTTCTCTCAGTCTTTCCTCATAAGTTATGTCCCTCAACCCCTGAACTGTTTTTGTCACCCTCCACTGGGCTTTCTCCAATTTGTCAACATCCTTTCTGTAGTGGGGGGCCCAAAACTGAACCAGAGTATTCCAGATGTGGCCTCACCAGTGCTGAATAGAGGGGAATTGTCATTTCCCTTGACCTACTGGCAACACTTATACTGATGCAGCCCGGTATGCTGTCAGCCTTCTTGGCAACAAGAGCACACTGCTGGCTCATTCATCTTATTGTCCACTGTAACCCCCAGGTCCTTTTCTACAGCGCTGCTGCCCAGCCAGTCAGCCCCCAGTCTATAGGGGTGCATGGGATTGTTCCATCCTAAGTGCAGGACTTTGCACTTGTCCTTATTGAACCTAACGGGATTCCTTTTGTCCCAGTCCTCCAATTTGTCTAGGTCACTGAATCCTAGCCCTACCCTCCAGTGTATCTGCTGCTCCCCTGCAGACTTGCTGAGGGTGCACTCTCTGCCATCTTCCAGGTCATTGATGAAGACATTGAACAAAACCGGCCCCAGGACTGACCCTAGGGCTCTCCACTTGTTACCAGCTGTCAGCTAAACAATGAGCCATTGATTGCTACTCTCTGAGCCTGACGCTCCAGCCAATTTTCTATCCACCTTACAGTCCATTCATGTAGCCCATACTTCCTTAGTTTGCCTGCGAGAATGTTGTGGGAGACCATATTAAAAGCCTTGCCAAAATCAAGAGAAACCACATCGACTGGTCTTGTTGCATCCACAGAGCCAGTCACGTCATCATAGAAGGCAATTAGGTCTGGTCAGGCATACCTTGCCCCTGTTGAATTCATGCTGGCTGTTCCTAATCACCTTTTTCTCTTCCAAGTGCTTAGAAATGGATACCTTGAGGATCTGCTCTATAATTCTTCCAGGGACTGAGGTGAGGCTGACTGATCTGTGGTTCCCTAGATCCTCCTTTTTCCCTTTCTTAAAGATGGGTACTATGTTTGCCCTTTTGCAGTCATTTCAGACCTCTCCTGATTGACATGAGTTTTCAAGGATGGTGGCCAATGGCTCTGCAATCACATTAGCCAACTCCCTCAGCTCCTTCAGATATATCCCATCTGGCCCCATGGACTTGTACATGTCCAGCTTTTCTACGTAATCTCTACCCTGTTTTTTCACTGGGCAGGAGGTGAGCAGCCCTCAGTAAACTGCTGCCCAGTGCAGTAGTTTGGGAACTGACCTTGTCTATGAAGATGGAGGCAAAAAAAGGCATTGGGTACTTCAGTCTTTTCTGCATCCTCTGTCACAAGGTTGCCTCCCCCATTCAGTTACGGACCCACACTTTCCTTAAACCTCTTCTTCCTACTGACATACCTGTAGAAATCCTTGTTACTATCCTGGATTTTATTCTGTAGTAAGGAGCAAATGTGGCCAGCCTTCGAAGTCATCTGCCTGCAGTAGTTGGTATTACATTGTCTGGCCACTAGGTGGTGCATGAGCTGCTTTTATGAGAGAGGGGCTTTTTCTGGTCTGATGTTTACTGAAGTAGTGGTGTGCTGGTCATTTTATAGTAGTGTATAGCTACTCCTTCCTGTTACAGGAGTAATTTGGCCTGGAATGGAGTGACTTATGTCCAGCACGTTGGAGCAGGCTTGATTAATCGAGCCTGTTGGAGCTTAGTAATTACTGCGCTCTAGCGGCTTCTTGCACTTTGTGTATCAGTGTCCCCGTGCTTAAAAACGGTGCTGGGGTGCTTCAACTAAAGCTCTCGGAGCTGCCCTAATTAATGCACCACCCTTTCCAACCCTGAAGAATTTGTAGAAGTGCCCAATAGGCTCAAATAATGAGGATTCATTCATCCCAACTTCTGGCCTTTGCAGATAGCAATCCTGCCTCTTGCAAAACATTCAGAATGTTTGGCACTGAATGCCCTTTGCAATCAGGTAGCTGGGAAATCTGCTTCCAGCACTCCTGGGCCCACTGATAACCTGCAAAAATTCAGATGGCATTGGCAGTATAGAACTATACCTTGTGCTCTCTGGTACCTGGGCCTGGAGGCTGGGAAAGGAAGGATTTTTTATTTTTTTTAACTTTAATGCCAGTGTTGTATTGGATGAGATGCAACAGGTAAGATGTATGTATTTGATAGCTCAGGATGTATGGCTTCCCTGGTACTGAGAAGTAGGCCTTCCCCATCTAGTATTGCTCTGCATGTGCTAAGCCTGGAAATTTGACTGCAAAGCAGGCCTGAGGCCCCACACCCCACTACCAAGGTTCTTGAGCTGTCTGTCCTGAATATGCCTGAGAGCAATAGTTTCCTTAAAGCAGATACCCTAATTTCCTGGTCTGATACATTTGAGGTAGTAGGGGATGGCCAGGCCATGCTGTTCAACAACGCTCTCAAAAGTGCCAGACTGACATCCCTTCATATATCTTCTTAGTTGCCTCTCTCCCAAATAGTCCTGTAGGTCCAACTTCTTACTCCTCCGGATTCTGTGGGGCTGCTGCAGGCCCTTGCAGATCTTTGTCAGAAATTCTAAGAAGTTGGTGTCGGGGAAGTGCATGGCTTGGCAACGGAACTGCAGTAGCTAAGTCACTGCAAAGGCCAGACTGACTGCAGCTGATGCATAGACTCAAGGACGGGGAGTTAAAACTGTTCATTGCCAGTCCTCTGAGCAGTCTGCTGCCCTGAGAGTGAGTATTGGTGGGGGAGTCCTCAGTGTGGCTTCACTTAGTCATTTCCTGGTTTGAGGGGTGTGTGTGTATTAGGACCTCAGCAGTGGCAAGGATCACCTGGTGGCCTTTGTGAAAGAAGGGACCAATCTTTAGAGGATGAGTCACAGGTCATGGCGGCACACTTCTTGGGAGAGGCAGTGTCACCTAATGAATAGAGTACTGGATGGGGCTCTTCTGGTTCTGGCCTGCTGGATGAACTTTAGGAAGTACAAACACCACTCTGTGCTTCAGTAACCCCATCAGTAAAATGGAGACAGTGATACCACCTGCTTTTCGAAAGTTCTTTGGGACTGAGGAATGGTGTTCAGTAAGAGCTAGGTGTGTCCTAGAACTGATTATCTGGGCCTGATGCAGTACATGTTGATGGTGTGCCTGAGTGCAGAGGCTGCTGCTGTGTATGCTGGTTTTGTTCTTTGGATAGTTGGGAAGTAAGAGAGGCTAGCTGTGAAATGGGCACTGATGAACAGTATTAAGCTAATGTAATACACAGAGGTCAGCCTACTTGAGTGGATGTGAAAGTATCCTGATGAGCTGCTCTAGATTCCTTAATCTCAGGAAATGGCATTGGTCTTTAAGAGACTTCTAATGGAAGCATGTGCCAAAATGTCTTCTTCTTGTCTCTGTAGGCTTGGCCCTCATGATGCAGCTGGCGAGGGAACTGAAGACACTTGCCAGAGAATTTGGCCTTGCTACTGTGGTGAGTGCCCCTCAGCTTTGTCTTTCTCTTCCTGTGGTGAGGGAGATAGCAAGTATTGGAGGATTTGGGGTATTTTCTTTCCAGAGAAGTGGATGTGCTTAAAGCTGAACAGGTCTGCAAAATGGGAGCCTTGCATCTCTAAAAGCACCACCCCATGAGACTGTCTTTTGAACTAAAACTTGGCTTCCATGAAGCCTCCAAATACCTTCTCCCTGTAACTACAGGGTGAGGAGAAGGACAGGAATAAGAATTCATAGAAACAGCTGATTTATCCATTAGCTTCCTGAGTAACCCAGTGTTTCCTTACAAGGAGCAGTGATGTTACTGCTGGTAGCTGCCTAATATGTCTACTTTATTGTACTGCAGGTGACTAACCATGTGACAAGGGATAGTAGCAGCGGTCAGCTCAAGCCAGCCCTGGGCCGCTCCTGGAGTTTTGTGCCCAGCACACGCGTGCTGTTAGAGAGCAGCCAAGGAGCTTTGGGGAAAGCCAGCACACAACGTATTGCTTCCTTAAGAAAATCGCCCCGGCAGGTGAGAATTTCCAGGTGAACTAGGGAGGAGGTCATGGAGAAGAGGGTTTGGAGCAGAGTTGATAGTATAGGCAGAGTCCTTGCTCTGGGGGTTGCAGGAGCTTGGGTTTCCCCCATGTGTCTCTGCACTGGGCTGGGGAGCTAGTGGCAATGCAAGAAAGCTGTAATCTGTTGAAAAGAAAAAAAAATTATGTGGATTGTAAATAGCCTGACTTCTATTTCTGGGTGTGTGAAGTCAATGGATCCATTTTTTACTAGGATCACAGTGACTCAGTTGCTCCATTCTTCCTGACTTAGTCCCTGATGATCTCATATCTCTTTCTGTAAGGAGAGGAACTGATGTCCTGGTTACTTGGCAATGTGGGTAAATACATCCACCTTGCCTCAGATTCTTGCTGCCATTTCATACTGGATGCTCTGGGCCAGATCTTCTGGGAGTCTAAACCAGCCTAACTAGTGGTTCATAGAAAATTGGCATTGGAAGGGACCTTAGGAGGTCATCTAGTCCAAGCCCCTGCCCAAAGCAGGACCATCCCCAGCTAGATCATCCTAGCCAAAGCTTTGTTTAGCCAGGTCCAAGGATGGAGCTTTCACCACCTCTGGGTAACCTGTTCCAGTGTTTTACTACTCTCCTAGTAAGAAAATTCTTCCTAATATCTGACCTAAACTTCCCTTTCTGCAACTTGAGACTGTTGCTGTGTTCTGTCACCTGCCACCACTGAGAACAGTCCAGCTCCATCCTCTTTCAAACCCCCTTCAGGTTTGAAGGCTGCTATTAAATGCCCCCTCAGTTTTCTCTTTAAACTATATAAGCCCAGTTCCCTCAGTCTTTTCTCATAAGTCATATCCCTTAGCACCTTCACCATTTTTATTTGCCTCCAATATCTCCTCATCCTTTCTGTGGTGGGGGGCCCAAAACTGAATTCCAGATGTGGCCTCACCAGTGCTGAATAGAGGGTGAATCACTTCCTTTGCCCTACTGGCAACACTTCTACTGATGCAGCCCAATATGCTGTCAGCCTTCTCGGCAACAAGGCACACTGCTGGCTCATTCAGTTTATTGCCCACTGTAACCACTAGGTCATTTTCTGCAGAGCTGCTGCACAGCCAGTCAGCCTCCAGCCTGTAGTGGTACATGGGATTGTTTCATCCTTAGTGCAGGACTTTGCACTTGTCCTTATTGAACCTCATGAGATTCGTTTTGGCCCAATCCTCCAATTTGTCTAGGTCACTCTAAATCCTAGCCCTATCCCCCAGCATATCTACTACTTGCCACAACTTGGTGCCATCTGCAGATTTGCTGGAGGTGCAGTCTCTGCCATCTTCCAGGTCATTGATGAAGACATTGAACAAAACCAGCCCCAGGACTGACCCTAGGTCTCTCCACCTGATACCGGCTGCCAACTGGACATTGAGCCACTGATTACTGCTCTCTGAGCCCGATGCTTCATCCAGTTTTCTATCCACCTTACAATCCATCTATCCAGGCCATATTTCCTTAGCTTGTCCTTGAGACTGTCTTGGGAAACAGTATCAAAAGCCTTGCTAATATCAAAGTACATTACTTCCACTGGTCTCCCCACATCCACAGAGCTAGTCACCACCTCATAGAAGGCAATCAGGTTGGTCAGGCATGCCTTGCCCTTGCTGAATCCATGCTGACTGTTCCTTATCACCTTTCTGTCCTCCAAGTGCTTAGAAATGAATTCCTTGAGGATCTGCTCCATGATTTTTCCAGGGACTGCGGTGAGGCTGACTGGTCTTTGGTTCCCTAGATCCTCCTTTTTCCCTTTCTTAAATATGGGTACTATGTTTGCCCTTTTCCAAACATCTGGGAGCTCTCCTGATCACCATGAGTTTTCAAGGATGATGGCTAATGGCTCTGCAGTCACATCAGCCAACTCCCTCAGCACTTTCAGGTATGCCCCATCCAGCCCCATAGACTTGTACATGTCCAGCTTTTCTAAATGGTCCCTAATCTGTTCTTTTACTGTTGGCTGCTCACCTTCTTCCCAAACTCTGCTGCCCAGTGCAGTAGTTTGGGAGCTGAACTTGCTTGTGAATATGGAGGAGAAGAAAGTGTTGAGCACTTCAGCCTTTTCTGCGTCCTCTGTCACAAGATTTCCTCCCCCATTTAGAAAGGGACCCACACTTTCCTTGATCCCTCTTTTGCTACCAACATACTTCTAGAAACCCTTCTTGTTACTCTTCCCATCCCTTGCTAGCTGCAATGCCGGTTGCACATTGGCCTTCCTGACTTCATCCCTGTATGAATGCTTTTATACCCCTCCCTATTTATTCGTCCAAGTTTCCACTTATAAGCTTCCTTTTTTGTGACTTAGTTTGCTGAAGAGTTCCCTGCTAAGCCAAACTGCTCTTCTGCCTTACTTGCTAGTCTTTCTGCACATTAGGATTGTTTGTTCCTGCACTCTCAGTAAGGGCTTCTTTAAAGTACAGCCAGGTCTCCTGGACTCCTTTTTCCTTCAGACTGGTTTCCTAGGGGATCCTGCCTATGAGTTCCCTGAGTGAGTCAAAGTCTCCTTTTCTGAAGTCTAGGGTCCTTACTCTCCTGTTCTCCATGCTTCCTTCCCTCACACTGACCATGCCAGCAGCATCTGCAGGAGCTACCATTTTACCATCACCAGGCTCCTGCTGCTGCCACCAGCGCAGCTATGCCTCCCAGGGGCAAGCGTTGTTCATGCCTGAACTCAATCATTTTGTGGTCACTGCTGCCAAAGATATTATCTACTATTACATTCCCCACCAATTCTTCTCTGTTTGTGAGCAGCAGGTCACAAAGAGTATGGCCCCTAGTTGGCTGCTCCAGCACTTGCACCAGGAAGTTGTCACCCTCACTATCTGAAAACTTCCTGGATTGCCTATGCACTGCTATGTTGCCTTTCCAGCAGATGTCAGGGTGATTGAAATCCCCCATAAGAACCATGGCTTGTGATTGGGAAACTTCCTGCTAGCCATTTGAAGAAAGCCTCATTCACCTCCCTCATTTGCTTCCAAGGGAGGTGCTCTCCCCTACTTTGGGGGTCTTCAAGAGGAGACTGGACAAGCATCTAGCTGGGGTCGTCTGACCCCAGTGCTCTTTCCTGCCCAGGGCAGGGGGTTGGACTCAATGGCCTACTGAGGTCCTTTCTGACCCTAACAGCTATGAATCTAAACCATTTCCTCCTGGTCTGGTGGTCTATAGCAGACACCTACTACAACATCACACTTGTTGCTCTCCCCTCTAACTTTAACCCAGAGATTTTCAACAGGCTTATCTCCAGGTTGTCTCATTCTTTAACATTTCACTTCCTGGTTTGAACTCTTTTACTTTGTGGCTGTGTGTTTGTAGCTGGTAAAATTATTCCTGTGTACATTCATTTCTAATCCAGTTTAGGATTCCCTGACCTGAAATAACTATAAAATGTTGGGGCATTAATGCTTTACTTGACTTCAGGCATATTAATTATTATTTGTATTGCAGTATCTCCAGAAGCCACAATCAAGGTTGGTGCCTCATTATGCTGGGCACATAATAACGACTTGTAGCCCGTGTTGTGAACTGCTCTCAGTGACTGCTCTGTGACTACAGCACTTCACACAATTGGAAAAAAGCAAAAAGCATTGGAGTTGAGGCTGCTCGTCAGTTTTTGACTTGCAGAATAGCAGCCTTGAAACTGAGTGAGATCTGTCAATTTCAAGGCCACTGTTTAGCAGCTGAGAAACTGGTTAGCAGATGATTGATTGAGTCTGCCAGTGTTCTGGGTGGCCAGGTCGCTCCTTGGTAACCAGGCCTAAGGAGATGCAAACAGCTGAGCATATTCTGTGTCTGCCTGAATCAGCCTGTGGCAGAACGTCACCTCTGTCTCTCCCCAAAAACTCTGCTATGAGACAATTTGGTTAACATGGTCACTGCAAAGGGAAGACATCCCATGGGCTCTTTAGGTAACCCTGAGTTGTAAACTGAGCTGGATACATTCTTGAGGGAGGGGGGAAAACCTGCTCCCTCTGCCCACGTGACTGGCATCACATACCTGGGGAAGGAGCTAGAGACCCTGCCAGGCTACCTGGCAACCAGTGATGCATTGCAAATTGTTTGCCTGGCAGCCAACAGCTGCTAGCCTCCAATGGACTAGGTAAATGAGGTCATAAGGACTGCCCAGGAGAAGTAGCCATGATGAAAACTTAAGCTGAACTATCTGAAACTGGCTTTCTCTTGAGTCTCATGATCAGTGAGCTGCCTGCCTCCAAAGGGAATCTCCACCTGCCTCTGGATGATACTCATGAGTAAGCTGTCTGAGATCTATTAGTTATAGATATATAGCTTGCAGTAACTCAGATGCATGATCAATGGCTACCTTGTTTGCTCTTTGGGATTTCTTTAACATTGCTCTACCCTGTACCCTACTCCTTGTAACCAGTAAAGTTCTCCTGTGTACCTAGTGTGGGAGACTTATTGGGAGTGGGTCTAGCTTATGCCTTGGGGTCCTCTTGGTTTGGCTGACTAAAGGAGACTGGTGCTTCAGACTGAGGGAAGCACCCCAAGTTCTTGCAGTGGGTCGAGTACCCTCAAGGACTGTTAGGCCTGTGTTTCCCAGGGGCACAGGGCCAGGATCAGTCCAGACCCTGGGTAGTGGCAGCATTATGCCAGGGTAGTGGGTGTGCCTCTGGGAAGGGGGTCGGCTAGATGTGAGGCACCACCAGGGAGGCACTCAGAGCCTGGAAGATGGTTAGGCATAGTGAGGTGGGGGGCTCAGTGCAGTGCCCTACTGGCCTGCCACACAGCCAACATACTAAGTGCAGTTTAGGTGGTGCCGTTAACACTGACATCAGTGGGAACTGGTAGATGGCTTGCAGTGTCTGCATGTCTGTTAGCGATGGGCATTTTTAAGTGGCTTTGACTCTACAGATGTTCTTAGCGGCAGATTCTCAGCTATGCAAGTTTAAATTCCTCTTGGCTTCTCTTGCAGCCAACTGGAATAAAGGTAGAACTGGACATTGGAAGCTATGGAGCATTGGAAGAGAGACCAGGTGCATCTGGAGAGGAACTCTGATGGAGATGAAAAGTAGATTTCAAGGCCAAGATCTTGTCTTTTATTGTGGACACCTTTGCTGCTAAAATAGAAAAGACTGCAGAACTGGACAGTGAGCCAAGGCACTGTTAGGATGAGAAGAGAATTCTGTAGTTCCAGTAAAGTGGTATTGAGTCCATCACTGCCCTACCTCAGGTGCTCCCTTCTCCAGTGTGACTGTGCGATCGCAAAGAGATTTCAAGGGAAAGCCTTTGTGGCCTGGACAGGTGCAGCATGTGTGGCTGCAGTGCTTCTCTGGAACTCTTAGATCCATAAACCTGTTGCCTGGGGTCTTATGGATCAGCAGGAGAACTTCTGTCATTGTGGGATCAGCAGAATTCGCTGACAGCTCTATAAACCCTTGCTGGTCAATGACTTCTATTTCTTCCCTCCATAACCACATGCTGCCGGATCCCAGAATCCTTTGGAGGGGAACCTCTGGGAAGCTTCAAGGAGGAATACGAAAGAACTGGGCCTTCGAGAGCAAGAATCCTGTCAGCTCCAACAGATGGTGATGTAAACACTTATCACGGTAGAAAACAGTTGTTACAGCAAGCTTCAGGTGTCTGTCTCACCCTGCTTATTCCTCAGCAGAACTGTAGTGGACATGGGCTTCTAAAGGAAAGGGACATGCATGGCACTCAAGTGTTGCAAATGTTTGTGATCGAACTCTTTCTACATAGTGACTTAATTTGAGTGAATGGATGAACAGGTTAATGGGAGACTGGAAGGGTTGAGTGAGCAACTGAGGGGAATGAAGCATTGCAAAATTAAAGAAGCTCTACTAACTGTCCATGGAATACTATGAAAAGGAGACGATTTAAAGCGTGCATACACATCCATGATTTGAATGATTTTATTGCCTGTATTCATGGAAATCCCATTTTTGCTATGTACCAAGAAAATAAACATGTTCAAATAATAGTCACAAAACTGTACCAATCACATGCTCTCAGTCTGTCCTTTGGATGAGAGGGATAATCCTGGTGCAGTACTGCAAGAGCTCAGTGTCACTGTGTCCTCATGCCCTGGATGCTGATTGCCATATCCCAAACAGTGAGTTGAAAATGAGAAAGGGATAGCATGTAGTCAGCTATCCAAATAGGAGGAAAGAAAGAGAGAAATATGACTGTTATTAGGGATTATGAAATCATCATGGGGCTCTGATTCAAAAGATTTGGAATAAATTCTGAAGCAGAGAAGGCTTAAATAGAGGCTAAAGGACAGATGCTGATCAAGTGAACCCTGGCTGTACTTGTGCAGGGCTATCAATCTTAAGGGTTGACGGTAAGCTGCTCAGCGGCTGCAGAGGGAAGAAATTTTTCCTTGGAAATTTAGGTCAGTGCACCTCTCCTGGTAGCATTTTGTATTTTGCTCTGAAGCAACTGGTATGGGCTACTGGTGCATTTGAGAAACATCTCTGGCACTGCTTCCTGCCCTGTAGCTTGCTCTTCAGGTAAGTAGGAGGGAGAGGTCTCATGACAGACGGTCCTGAGCCATCTGTATTTCAAGCACTTTGAAGAGAAAATGCAGGGTTGAAGTGGTGCATTTGTTTTCAGACACAGGACCGTGAATTCCTCGGTGACACTGTGGAAAAGTTTGACTTCCTGCTAAAGACAATTTCCCCAGTGCTGACTAGCAGAGCATGGCGCAAGATAGCTGGTGACCTCAGTGTCATCAAAAGTATGTCATTTTTCATCTGGGTGCTCAGACAGGGTCCTGCTCTCCCTAAAGAGGTGATGCCTCTTTCTCTAAACTGCTCCTTGATCCTGCTTGTGGACTTGGGCGGTGGTCACTTGGATGATTTCCAATCTTGACTCCAGCAGTTGGAGAAAGGCATGGCAGGCTCCTCTTGAGGTGACAAACTGCGGAAAACAACCCCAGCTGCAGGAACTGGCAGCCGTGGGCAGTGCCACTGCAGGCAGGGAGCCGCAGCCAGCGCGGGGGCTCCCAGGCGGAGGGCGCAGAGCCAGGCCAAGGGCTTGGGGACCACCTTGGCACCGCTGTGGGCTGCGCTGCCTCCTCTGCCCTCCAGGGGCGCTGCAGGGGCGGGGCGGAAGCCGCTCTACCCTGCCCCCCCCCATTTCGCTTGCCTCCGCTCTGGCTCCGCGTCTCGGTGGCAGCTGCCCGCCCCTGGGCAGTTGCCATAGCGCCGCCGCCGCGCGGGCGGAGGAGGCCGGGGTCCGCGCACCCCACCTGGGGCCGGGCCGGGCCACGCCACGCCACCAGGTGAGGGAGCCGGGGGCGCAGTGCCCAGGCCGCCGGGGGGACGGCGGCTTTGGGGCAGGGCCGAGGACGGTCCCTGTGTTTCGGGGCAGGAGTGGCTGGCCCGAGCCCAGCCCCGCGCGGCACGGCCTGGTGCGGTACCCGGGACCTCGGCCCTGGCCGGTGGGGCCGGGTGTCCCGCTTGCGGCCGGGCGCGGGACGTCGGTCCGGGGCTGTTTGGCTGTCCCGGTGTGGGGCCGCCTCCAACCTGCCTGTGGGCACAAAGGACGCCGCTGCGCTGAGGGAGGGGATCCGCCTGCGGGGCCGCCCGCCGCTTCCTTGCGTTGGCGCCTGCCAAGTCCAGGGTCCGTGTTCGGGGATCATCTTTCTGCTGTCGGCGGAACAGGGGCTTTCTTCTTCTTCCAGTAACCCCATGGACTGCAGATCCACGGGACGTCGAGGGAAATGCTGGTGGTTTTGTTTAACGCTTTCTCCGTGTTGCATTTTCACGAGTGCTGTCATCTTTTCTTAGAAAACTAACCCGACTGAGCTTGTGTAAGTCTTAGCTTAAAAATAATATGGATGAACTGCGTGTATGTTAAAAGCTATTCCTGTTTTGTTGCTTTTACGTTCTTTTATGTCCTGACGTCTCCGCTTAGGCAAACTGTCATGCACCTATAACTTGTGCTGTGCTGGCCACCTTGGTGTGGGGAGGGGTTTTGTGCTTACAGCTGGGACTGACCTTGAATAAATGTAAGGGTCCAAATGGAACCAGCTGAAACAAAACTAGTTGGGTCCAATGAAACAAAATGGTCCATCTAGATCAGTGTCTTGTTTCTCAGGAAAGCAAATGTTGGCTGGCTGCTTCAGATGTGTGAAGCTATTGAACTATAAAGCAATGCGGTTTCAAAGTGCACTTAGTTTGTTAGTAGTAATTAGGCTTTAACTGAAAGCATAGAGCAGTTTCATTGTGATTCATGACTGTACATAAGGGGTTAACTGCCTGGGCCATCGTTAATTCCTGAAATGGAATTAACAATGAACTGAACTTGAATCCAGATTTCCTCTGGGGGTTCCTTCTTTTGAGCAGAAGGTACTAATATCTTTTCTTCCTATGCTTATAAATATCAAAATTAATTAAGATGAAAAAGAAGGCAAAGACATCTTTAAATTGTACTGTGGACTTGTTGACATGCTAGGTTTTTTAATCCCTTCTTCCCCATCCCAGACTAGCTGGCCTGCTTTTTATTGTCTCTGGCTTTAAAGACATACTTCTTAATTTCAGTATTTGAGCAATACACTTTTTATTTGTACTTGTGTAGCCCTGTAACTTCCTCCAGCAGTTTCTTGGTTTCATTTACATGTTGTAATCTAGATCAGTGGCTTTCAATCTTTTTTCATTTGTGGGCACGTAAAAAAATATTGAAGGTGCAGACTCTTTTGAATTGTGAGTGTGGGTGTATTTACATACTTTCCATTGATCATAGCAATCTTTTGTATACCCCTTAGACAGTCTGCAGACCCCCACAGGTTTAAAACCATGGACCTAGATTATAAATTCCTTGTGGCAGGTACCAGCTTTTCAATAAGTGCTTCTGCAGTGTCTATATTTTAGAAGGAATAGTAAACTTCATGTATCAGGTCGTGGCCAACCTCTAATTATTTGAAAATGTGACCTCTTGGGGAGCTTGTAGATTTTCTTACATTTGTCTGCTGAGGGGTTTTCATAGCTGCCTCTGACAGACTTGTTGGAGAGAGTCTTTTGGATTAGATGGACATTGGGTCTGATCTGGTGGGGCAATAGCTGTGCTCTTGTGTTTGCTTATGGCAGTAGCATGTCATACTGATCAGTAGTTAATGGCTTTACCAGAATACAGAAGAAGGCCCATGCCCTTATGCCTGCTTTGGGCATGGTGTAATTATTTCTGAACTGGGTTTGAAATATACCCAGTATAGCAAAGAAGTTTGGGGGAGTGCCTTTGTAAGGCATATAACCAAGCAAGAAGAAGAATGCAGGGCTTAATCCAAAACCCAGAAGCTGATGAGAGTCTTTCCATTGAATTCCCAGGGCTCTAGACCACTGTGGGTGAATGGAAAGTACAGAGGTTGGAGAAGGAAGGCAAGAATGGTTTTGGATATAAATTAAACCAGTGTTTTAACACATAGAGGCTACAAGTATGCGGTTTCTGTTCAATTCAAACACAATAACTTGTGAACTGTTGTTTCATGTGGCTTAGGTATAGGAGTGACAGGGCTTCGAAGCGTCATTTAGCAGCATTGTTTGGTTGAACCATGGTCAGGACTTGGCTTCAGGCTATCAGGTGGCTTTTTACTTCCCCTTTTGAGGCCTCTTGCTGGTACTAATCAGAGAGGATGTAGCCAGGGAGTAGTGAAAGAGGGTTGACTGGCAGAAGGGAAGAGAGCTTGGTACATGTCTCTGGATATGTGTACAGTGTAGTCCACACTGTGGCTGCAGTGTTGTTTAGAGTAAACAACCTGATATGGCTTTTAATTAGCTTGAGTATTTGTAGCTGCCTAGCTGCATCACCATGAAGCATGGAGCTCATTACCGCATGGAGCTCGTTACCAGAGCATTACTCATCCAAGAATGTAGGAATTGCTGACACAGCAGTATAATCGTGGCAGTTCAAAATTCAAACAGTAGCAGTTTTAGTTATTTTAAAGGTATATATCTACCCTGCCATCTGACTGACTTCGGACTACCAGGGCTAACTACCTCTCTCAGCTGTTTTAAAGCCAGGTTTAGTATGCCTACATGACAGCAATGACTGCAGTATAGACCTATGGTCAGACATTCCCAGACCAATGACATGCTTTACTGTCAGGTTCTAGGTAATTTGACAGAAAACACTCCTGTTAACACTTTCCCATCTCTGCTCTTAGACAATATGCCTCTGTGCATCCCCATAACAGTTTTCTCCAGTCTTCTGTTAAGGAATAGTTTCAGAAGCTTTTTTGACATTGCAGGTAAACAGATACTTTCAGCTTCCACTATCCATCATCCAAAGAGCTGTAGGCACTTCACAGTGCAAGTGTTATCTCTGTTTCCCAGAAGGGGAAAACTGCAGAGCTAGAGAGATGCCAATCAAACATTGAGTTAATTGTAAAGTTAGAAATAGAATGTTTATTTTCTTTTTTGAATTTCTCTTCTAAAGGTCAGGCAGCATAGCCTCTCAGAATCAGTGTGTTCATTCTGTTTTTAGGGAATTTTGTGAGGTTATGGAGGTATCCTTAAAGGACCGGGGTATAACACTGTTATATGAATCATTTATATATACCCTAGCCTGGCTTTAGAGACTGGTTCATTTTTTGCAAATCTGAGAGCTGAATTTACTCTCCCTTCCCCTTTCCTACCCTTATAATTCCTGGAAGACTTTCTTGATTTGTGTGTTTTGTTTTTGTTTGTATGGACTTGCACATTAATGACCTTTCAGTCTTTAGAAACAGTTGCTACTTTTTGAAATGCATCTTTTTCAGTATCTCCAATATCTTTGAATGCTTGGTAAGTACTACACTTGAGATTCTTGGTTTGCTCCAGACTACTAACTTCTTTGCGATAAAGCTATGCTCTGACTTCCTATACCCAATAACCTTGGAATAGACATTTCAATTACCACTCTTCAATAAAAAAATAAAATATAAATTTAACATCAAAACTTCATTTTCCCCCTCTATTCCTCATGTTTTGAAATTTGCAGGTGTTTTGCTTGAGAGAATATTGGTAAATAATCAGCATAGTGATTTTTTTTTCATTTTATCCTTTAATCTGCTGTCAGTTTTAATATCCACTGGTTTAAAATGTAATTTATCTCTTACAAGAATCAAAGCTAATCTTTTATAGTAACCACTGTTATAGATGGACAGAATAGGAGCTCCTTTGGGTGTTGTCTTCTGTGTTTTACAGAAGATTAAGGACTTGTCCAGGCACACAGGTTGCTGTAGTATATATAACTACACCCAGTAGACATCGAACCAGTTATGAACAGAATTGCATTGGTTTGGCTTTCCCCAACAGCTAGACTAATGCCAGAGTGCTCTCCTACAGAGCTACAACAGTTTAGTTACGCTGGTGCTAAACCACACCTTTAGTTAGATTCATAAAACTTGTGTGTATTGATCCTATCTTCCTCCTTTGTCAATGTCAAAACAACTTGCCCTGAAAACAATGGCTTCTGGCTTGGTAAATAGCTTTCACGTGTGAAACCCTGATGTCTTATTCACTCATTTGCATTTGGGGTAGTTAAAATCACCCTGGGGTAATATTTATTTGTAAGCAGTTATTTATAGTGCTTCTGTTTACATTTTATGATGACATCTTCTGCAGGCTTGCATCATGCATTCAGGGGTTTTTTACACAATCATGTCTATTCCTTTGGAACATTTTCTTCTTCAGTTAACAGTGGCATTCTTGGGATGGGAGGGGTCACTGGTAGCAAGTTAGAGGAACTACATTACACAGCACATACTGATATATCACAGCTGGACTACAACTGCAGCTGGTAACCCTGCTAGAGTCCCTGCTAGGAGTCCTTTCTAAGTAGAGCTGAATTGGTTAGTTCCTTTGTCCTTAGAGCTATTTTGAATGAGCTGCTTTTATTGATCCAATGGAGTAGATTGCCAACAGGTACCTGTCTTTGTAGCTTTTAACACAAATGGGCCTATTTTTTATGTTCGGTACATTATATTAAAGAAAGAGAACTAGGTTTTATTTCTGTTTAACAACATTATTCTTCAGGTTTGAATGCTGGAAATTCCTCCCATATATGCCAAGCATTCTGGGCTAGCTGCAGAAGCTAGTGAAATGTCAAGCTTGATGGATTGGTAGAGTTGTTTTTTGGTGGGTAAACAATAATGAAACTGTTAGATGTTTGCAGAGAAACACTGCTGCCTGTGTGCAGACTTTGCACTGGAGAAAGTTTCAATTGTTCCAAAGCAGGGCTGTTTCTAAAATGCAGCTTCTGTGGCTAGTTACACAGCTGTCTAAATTGGTCGCTGTCTTCAGGCCATTACACAAGCATTACAAAATACTTTTGAAAACTATTTATTTTTCTGATTCCAAGTAAAGCTGTCTTTGCCATCCATTCCCATTATGCGATCAAAAACCTAAAAATTGAGAGCCGACACTTTATGATATTTTGAATTCAGAGAATGTTGGGATTGGGAACTCTAGCTTCTTTGTACTGGAGGCTTATGCTCTCAGTGGCTGTGCCTTGTAGTTTTTAGAAAAATTGAGGAACTTGTCAGTTGTTTCATGTGATCACTTGCTGCCTTATAAGGCCAGTCAACTTCTGGTCTGTGTTGCTGTTTCATATCCTTTCTATGCAT
This sequence comes from Caiman crocodilus, assembly GCA_030014935.1. Taxonomy (NCBI): domain Eukaryota; kingdom Metazoa; phylum Chordata; order Crocodylia; family Alligatoridae; genus Caiman; species Caiman crocodilus. Next base: position 898,685 of record JAGPOW010002118.1, on the reverse strand, counting down.
AGGACTCTCCATTAGATGTCTTGGTGGCAGAGCATGTTTGGTATAGAGGCTCTTTTTATACAGAAAATAATTGCAAGGCAGTTAAGCAAAAAGCACCTAATTTAAATGTTTGCTTGCTTTACACTTTGTAGTAACGTATGCCAGAGTTTTCTTCCTGACAAGAAAGACTTCATTGGAAAGCCACTATATTATGCCATCAGTGTATCATAATCATAGTATCGAGGGTCAGAAGGGGCCTGGAGCAGGCCATCTAGTCTGACCCCCTGCCGATGGGAGGAACGAGTGCCAGGGTTACAGAACCCCAGCCAAGTACCCATCCAATCTATTCTTGAAGGTGCTCAAGGTAGGAGCAAGAGCAACTTCCCTAGGAAGCTGGTTCCACATCCTAGCCACCCTAACTGTGAAGTAGTGTTTCCTAATATCCAACTTAAACCTGCTCTCCAGTAACTTGTGACCACTGGTCCTAGTTAGTCCTGGTGGTGCGCAGAAAAAAAGAGCCTGGCCTATTTCCTGCTGTTCTCCCCTCAGCGGTTTATAGGTTGCCACCAGGTCCCCCCTCAGCCTCTGTTTACTGAGGCTGAACAGGTTCAGGTCCCTCAGACGCTCCTAGTAAGGCTTATCCTGCTGCCCGCATATCAGTCTAGTGGCCTTCCTCTGGACCCTCTCGAGGCCGTCCACATCCCTCTTGAAGTGCGGTGCCCAGAACTGGACACAGTACTCCATCTGCGGCCTGACCAACG
>JAGPOW010002118.1:857235-897845 GCA_030014935.1 Caiman crocodilus | reverse complement strand
TCTCAAAGATCTTCCCCAGAACCAAGGTGAGACTGACAGGCCTGTAGTTCTCCGGGTCCTCCTTCCTCCCCTTCTTAAAGATGGGAACCACACTGGCCAACTTTCAGTCCTCTGGCACTTGTCCAGAGCTCCAAGAGCACTCGTGTAACCGAGCCAAGGGTCCAGCAATCACCCCTGCCAGCTCCCTCAACATCTTTGGGTGCAGGTCATCTGGACCCGCCAACTTAAAGACATCCAGCCCTTCCACCAGGTCTACCCTCACCCTTGGTCTAGCGGTGATTTCCGAGGGGGAATTCAAGCTTCCGGCAAGAGGGATGTCCCGGTCCCCCCTCAGGAAGACTGAGGCAAAGAGCCCATTGAAGATCTCAGCCTTACCATCGGCTGCGAGCATCAGGTTGCCTGACGAGTTCCTCAGGGGCCTGACGTTGCCCAGGGCTCTCTTTTTGCTCCCCACATATTTGAAAAAGGACTTCCTGTTGTCCTTGATCCTAGTCGACAGGTGGAGCTCGACTCCCGCCTTGGCCTTCCTAATAGCCCTCCTGCACTCCTGAGCACAAGAGGAGTACTCCTCCTTGGAGACAGCTCCTCTCTTCCATGGGTTGTATGCCTCCCACTAATAATGGAAGTTAGTAGTCACCAAATCAGCATTGTAACTTCGTTTTGGGAAAGAAAGTAAGAAATAGCTGAAAAATATATATATATATTCTTTAAATTTCCAGTAGCATTGTGGCAAATTGTCCTAACAAGATATTAAGTATTTATAAAAATTCCTATTCATGCATTCAAAATATAGAAAAAATGTGTATTTATATATATTTTGCAAATAATGCACTTGGGGTTAAAATTGTGGGTTTTTTAAAATGGCAGAACTGGCTTTTAATTACCACTAATGATGTCTGTGGGTTTAGGTTGTAGCCATGTTGGTCTAAGGACATAGGCAGAAAAGGTTCCTTGGGTGAATTTGATATCTTTTATTAGACCAACCCAAATGGTTGGAGAATAGTTATTAAGCAAGTTTTCTATAGCATTTTACAATGGTATAAAAAAAATCTCTGAATTCCTATTTTATTGATCAGAATCCTATTTGTAATTTAGACTGACATGTATATCATCTACAAAAACTTGAGATGTCAAGATTAGTAAATTTTATATAGCTTAACTATTTCAGTTCATCTTTAAATGTATTGCAAAATATAATTATTTAATGTACTATGAAGAGGAGGGCAGTCCGTAAAGGCCCTTAAGAAAGCCATTTCATAAAGTAGAACATACGGAGAATTCTGGATTAATTCACAAAGGCTTTATTTTGTTTATGACACAGCAAGCTAATACTCTTTGGAATGTGTCCTATCAATCAATCATTCTGTGAAGGTGTACGGGGCTTGGTTAAAACCATGTATACTTAAAGGTTTCTGTTGAAGTGTAAAACTGTTTTTTCTTATGTTGGTGGTGTGTGTGTGTGTGTGAATTCAGTAATTCACACACATACCACCAACCTACACATACACACAGGTGAGTTCCTAAGTTGGGTGTTGTGATGTGCATGTATGCATGTGCTTGGTGTACTTTGGATACCTGGGGAAAGGTTAAGGTAAGAAAGTAGAAGCGTAGGGGAGTGAAAGTTACTAGAAATGAAGGTCACTGGGACTGGGATTAGAACTGGTAGACTAGAGGGGCCTGGACTGAAGAACTGAAGCTCTGGGGTAACTTTAGGTTAATTGATCTTAAGTGATTAAAAGATAATGCCCAAAGCCTGGAGAACAGGGAAGCATGCCAGCACGGAGGCCGGGTCTGGAGCCAGAGCTACAGGGAGGCTGAAAAGGTAGATGGGAAGAGGGAAAAATGGGACTAAGGGAAAGTGTGGGTGTTAAAGAGGGGCTCTGGGTGTGGGGAGCCAGAGGATGGCTCTGGGGCAGCTAGAGAAGTAGTAGGTGCTGGGAAGCTGCCGGGGGGGCGAGTCTGAAAACAGAGAGATGGACAGCAGAAAATCACAGGAAAAGCGGCAGAATAGACTGAGAGGCAGCAGGGACAGTGGGAAAGCTGAGAAAGGCGGCAGAATGTCACCGGGAAAAGGCAGTAGGAATTGAGAGGAGATCGTGAAACTAGTGGAGAGGGGTGTGGGCTGGAATTTAAGATAAGGAAGGGACTGGGATTCAGTAAAACATGACCCAACTCGGGGTTGCAAATGACTGGTTTTATTGAACAGGGGAGATGGTGACACAATGCCAAATTGTTTTTTGTGCACCTGCCCACACACAGCCCCACATGCACACAATGGCAGAAAGAGTTAAAGAGGCTTGGTACAGAGACTGAAGTCCAGGAGGAGAGAGAGAGAGAGAGAGAGAGTACAAAATGTAGGAGGAGATATGCAGGTAATGTCTACCTATCCAGGTTGGAAGGGGTCCTTGTCCAGTAGGTGTTGTCTAGAGGGGGGGTTGCGGGCAGGGCCTCTGGGTGGGTAGGTGGTGTGACATGGTGCTGGTCCAGATGGAAATGGTGTTCCCACTGGGTCTGTCTTCACTGCCCCTTTTTATAGGGGCAGACTTTGTGTGACCCTAGTGACAGGAGGCATGCCCAGGCAAGGGTCAGCCCCTGGTGTACTGAGCATGTGTGCTTCATGCAGGGATGTGCAGTTTTGGGTGTCAGGTCCATGGTTCCTGGGTGAATCAGTGTGAGGTGATGACCCAGTCATTACAGGCCATTCAGTAGAGGCCTGCTACCATTGTATTTCAGTCATTCCCAATCACTCTCATTCATCAGGGAACCAATTTACATAGGAGGGGTACGTGATTCATACAGTTGCAACATGGGATGCCCAGGTAGATGACAGAAGATGGAGACTTGACATATAAAATGGAAACTTGATGAGACTTTGGTTCACTTACAAACACAGGCCTAAACCATACACTATCCATATGAAGCAATAATAATCAGTATGAAAATGATAATACAGTATACAACAATAAAAATCAATACAAACCTAATAATAATACAATATATAACAGTGGATATCCAAAACCAAAAACTTGCTACCAAAATAAAAATCTTTAAAGTTTATCCTACATCTTAGCTTACTTATACTTATCTATAGGGAAAAGAGAGGAAGAGAAAAAGTCAGAAATGATTGGGGAAGGGGTGAGAATGCATTTTAAAATAAATAATAATAAAAAAAAACCTGGGGGTTTTGCTACACTTGTATTTTCCCATCCATTTACTGATGAGCATTTTAAAATTAAAAGATAAAAATCGTCCTAATATTGAAATACAACTTGCAGAGTGGTTTGGAGGCTTTTACTTAAACTGAGAATATTATTCTAAAGATGGCCTATAAAAGGTCTTAGAAATAAATGGAGTTTTGCTACCTTCTAGCTTCTACATACTATATAAAGAAGGCCTGAAAATCTATCTTTATTTTTCTGTTTTTTTAAACTTTAAATTGTCAGGAACTTCCAGTCTGGGACTTAGTCTGTTGCTGGAGAATTTCTTGCGGGGAAGGGAGGGTGGTTTAGATGTTGATTGTGAGCTCTGAAAGAAAAGAGGTACCAAAACTTTAACAAAAGAGATTTCTTCCAAATGCTTGACATACTGGCTTTGAATAGGTATTAACAAAACAGAGCAGTTTCAGAATCTTGTAGGTATGTCAGCATCTTAAAAAAAAATGCAGTACCATTGTGAATTTATTGTGGCACCTGCAATGACCTGGATGTGTGTAAGCATGAGAAGGCCTGGGACCTGGCCAAATAGGTCTTATATTGATGGGGTCTTTTAGGGCAGTGGGGGCCAATCTGTTTGGCAGGCATGCCACAAATTAGTCAACACCCTCCCCAACTGCCATTCTAATTCCCTTCCCCTGCACGATCAGCTGCTCTGTTTTCTGCCCCCACCCTGTGCTTCTTGCCTGTTCTGCTGCTCTGCTTTCTGCTCCCTGCTCTATCTTCCACTGTGGTGCATGTCCCCTCCCTGCTTTGCCACGGACCACACAGGCACTTGTGGCACCTGAGCCACAGGTTGGCCACTCCTGTTCTAGAGTTTGCTACTTGCGAGCTCAACTGGTTTCCCTAGGTGTTGCCACATTTTAGATTTCACCAGTCTTCTAATCAGTTTAGTAGAGGTCTCATATTTCTCTAGCCTCTAAGTTTTAGAAAGTTTTTTTCCTGTTCATCATAGTAAGAAAAAACAGGCAACAAGACAGCACATCTCAGCATACAGAGAGGAGGATAGAGATGGCTACCTACACCTTTCATATAGGAAGGTGCAATATGGAATTTTTTTGTCTTTATTGATATTGTTTATCCCCGTGGTGTTCATTGCTGTAAATATGATTTAAGAAAAAAGTTGACAGCTGATGCCAGTGGATAAGCTCATTATTATACTTAAGCTCATCCCTTGCATTCTAGATGCCATATTAATATTTTGATAGAAAGCTAGATAGATAAATAGTACTATATAGTTGCAAATTGCTTTGTAGAAATTGATTCTTAATTCCACCCCCTCATCCCTGCCGCCCTTTCCCTCCTTACCTCCCATGCTACCTGTATTTTATAGCCAAGGAAATGGCAGCCTGGAGAACTGACTTCTTATTGATGCAGAAGAATTGGTGACAGAACTAGAAACTGAAACCAATCCTGAGTCTGTTTACTGCCATGAGTCAGACCACATTCTTTTCTGGTAACTGAATTTAAAGCAACTGTCTTACAAAATTTGCAGAATTTCAGGCTCTACAGATAGGTGTACTTATTCTGATGGATGCCAAAACAAGTCATTACTTACGTTAAGTCAAAAATAGATGCATGGGTTTGATGTGAATATTCCCTTCTATGAAAGTGAGCATTTCTTAGTTTACATGCACTTTTTGGGCTTTGTCACATGTTCACTTAGAGTGTTGTGATGTATTGCTATGTGTTAGTATAGTATCACACATTTAACTTCGACAGTTGCAAATCATTGGGCTATAGTGACCTATTAAAGTTAGGGTAAGTTCAGGAGATAATCTGTGTCCGAGCAACTTTGGCAACTCTAAGGAGGCACTTATTTAACTGCTTAATAATATAGCTGCTTGCGTTTCAACTACACTTAGGAATAAGTTGAACATTTGGTGCTACCCTTTGACTTCTGTTTTTTTTAACTTCATATTTCTGCGCCAGGGGTCGGCAACCCCAGGCATGGCACATGAGGCCATTTTGCTTGGCACGCCACGGCCAGCCCTGGCTCTGGGTATCTGCTGCCAGCAAGAGAGCCTGGGCTGCTCCCAGCAGGGCTTGCAGCATCCCAGCTGCCTGCTGGGAGCAGCCTGGGGTCCCGGCTGGCAGCACCTACCCAGAGCTCGGGTCGGATGTAGCCAGGAAGCTGCAAACAGCTGCTCTGGGCTCTGGAGCCCCGGCATCAGCTCTGTACCTGTGCATACAGGTACTCCTCGGAATGGGCGGTGGGGGAGGGGCTTGGGGCAGCGCAACCCCGGTCTCTTCTGCTTCCACCACAGAGCTGGTGACTGGGCTCCAGAGCCTGGTGCAGCTGTTTGTAGCCAGCCTGGGCTCTGGGCAGCTGCAGCAAGCAATGAGCAGGCTGCAAACAGTTCTGCCAGGCTTCAGAGCTCTGGCATCAGCTCCATGCTGGTGGCGACTGGGTGCGCACCTCAGAGTGGGATGTGCTGCCCTGCTGTCCACTGTGAGGTGCACGTGCAGTTGCTGCCAGCTTGGAGCTGATGCAGGAGCTGTGAAGCCCAACGTAGCTGTTTGCAGCCTTCCTGCTGCTTGCTGCAGCCGCCCAGAGCCCAGGCTGGGGGGTAGGGGCTTTGGGGAGCAGAGGCCTCTGGTGGGGGGCAAGGGACACAAGCAGGGCATCCTGTCATGTACCCCCTGCCCTCATTTTGTTTTTCTGGCATGCTGGCACTCCGGCGCCTTCCAAGGTAGGCATTGTGGTCTTTTTCGGCACTCCAACCAAAAAACATTGCCTGCCCCTGTTCTGCTCATTTGTTGTGGAAAGGTCACTGGCTAAGGGGACAATAAAAGGGGCAACATAACAGAATTTTTTGGCAGAAAGAACTTGTGTCTCATTTTTTGTGCACAGATGCGAGAGAATACCATTTGTAAACCACAATAGAGTGTTTCTTGATCCCTGGTGTGAAACTACTGAGCACAGAAAAACATCTTCAGAGAATATGTAATCTCTCAGAACTCTTGTATTCGTCTGTAGTTTATATCGGGTGGAATAGGCAGAAATTTTCTTTGCAGGTCATTTGAACACTCACTTCAGATTTTATTATTAATATTAATATTTACTTCCTTTTGCCTCTGCTCACTTAAGGACCTTACTGAATAAGCCAGGGAGATATGGCTGGAGTGTAGCCTCTCATTCCCATTCCTTGGATTACCCAGATGGATGAATTCAAATTCGGGTTGCATTTTCTTTCCCATTTTACTGAAAACCATCAAAAGATTAACTATAAGTGAACATGCACTTTTTTCATTTAAATAGAAACCACCTGTCAAAGTTGAGCAATATGTGCTCTACCATAAAAGAAAAATCTGGTGGGGACTGCCAGTGGAAATGACTCTAGTGTCTTTGTCTGTGGTAATGTATACCATATACATTGAATAGCTAATATCATGTTTTTCTCAAAGGAGGGACCTTCTTCCTCATCCCTCCCACTAATTTTGAATTATGAGACAGAAACTACTAGCAAGATCAGCCATTCATCATGATCTTTTTTATGCTGAAATCTTTAACAGTTCAAAATTATCCATTTGAGATGCCAGATAAAATGACATAGCTCTTCTTTACAATCACATACTGCAGAGAAGATGTTTAGTTTGTATCCTTTTTTTCTTCAGTAAACAAGCAGGGGGGAAATAGTTTTATGCTGTTTTTTCTTTTTTTTGTATTGCACACTTATTTTAGCATGATTAAATGTTGAACTTGTCAGAAGGCTCTAGGCATCATTCTGTTGTACGGAGAGACTCCTTGGGATGTGAAGGTGTCTCTTCAGAGACTCTTATCTGACCTACTGGTTTAGGATACGGCATTCTTAGAAAGCTCCTGGCACATGTGGCTATCAGGAGAAGTGAGCAAGTAAGCAAGCCCTTGAGGCCAGGCCAGGTCCAGAATAGTCTGGGAGTAAAGAGCTGTCCTGTGTAACACTGAGGTGTGTGAATGGCTTCATTTATCTCAACAGTGTGTAATCTAGAAAACCTACATATGTCTGAAAACAATATTAGTGTTTGTCCAGCAGTTTATTCCTTGCTTTTTTTAGTACATGAAATGATCAGCTTTGTTGAAACTGAGGTAGTATTAGTGATTAGAGAATGCACATGCTTGCCAAAGCTGAAAAATCTGTCCTCTGAACAGAAATTAAGGCCTTTGCAGAAAAACACGCAAATAAGATGCTGCAGTTTTGAGAGAGAGAATTTTTTGACACCTCCATCTGAAGAAATATTTCCACAACCAAAAGGAATCCATTTTCAACGTGAATTCATCTGGTGACAACATTGATTAAAAAAATCAATGCCAAAAAATCCCAACAAACCTCAGATTGGACACCTAACAGTGGATGAAATTTAAACCTTGATTGCTACATTCTCTGCTTCAGAGAAAGAATGAACAATTAAATACTCAACAGCAAACACCACTATAACAACCTCTCCCTCTCAGAAAGAAGGGTCATAGAATCTCTAAGATTCAGCCACCAAAATAGTAATGAAACCAGCATATAAAGAAGGAGCTATACTTATCCTCAACCATGAAGACTATGTAAAAGAAGCCAACAGATAACTCTCTGACACTACCTACTGTAAAAAACTACAGGAAGATCCTACTCCCCCTTTTTCACAACTCAAAACCACTGTCACATCATTTCCATAAGAACTACAAGAAAAACTTCAGACCCTGATCCCTCCACTACCCAACCCAGGGACTTTTTACCTGCTCTCTAAAATCCACAAACAAGGAAACCCTGGCAGATCTATCATTTCTGACCATGGAACCTAACAAAATATAAATATCAGGTTTTATCTAATCCATTTTAAAACTGCTCATCACCCAAAGACTGAGTTTCATCTGAGACACAACTGACTTCCTGTGAAAACTCAAAAACATAGACCACCTTCCCAGCACTACTTTCCTAGCCACCATGGATGTCACTAGCTTATACACCAAAATCCCACACCAAGATGGCATCCAAGCCCACTTCGCATATTTACAAGAACAAGATTACAGCTCTGAGTACAGACCTCAGGATATCACTGAACTCATATACTACATCCCCACATGCAACAATTTCAGTTTCAATAACCAACGCTTCCTCCAGACCACGGGCACAGATATGGGCACCAAAATGGCCCCTCAATATGTCAGCCTTTTTATGGCCCACCTAGAAGAAGATTTCCTCAAAGACTGTACCAGCAGACCCTTACTATTCCTGAGCTACATAGATGACATCTTCATCATCTGGACCAAAACCCTGCAGTCTCTGATTTTTACCAAAAATTCAACAGTTATCATCCCTCCATCAGACTATTGCTTGAATACTCTAACACCAGCATTTCCTTTTTGGACACCGTGATCAATATCCAAGATGATTCAAGATGGTAAAATTCAAAATAAGAAACCCATACATACATATCTACACAGAACCAGCAATCGCCTTAAACACACCAAGAAAGCTGTAATTTACAGCTAAGCTCTCTGATACCACCAAATTTGCAGCGAGGAGAATACCCGTGATCACCACCTCACAAATCTGAAAAGGGCCTTCAGCCAACAAGGACTCTCCTCCAGAGAGATCACACTTTTGAAAGTGTCACCTCCTGGATACCATGTGAAGATTTGCTGCAGTACAAAAAGAAATTCCCCAGAAATCTCACACCATTAGTTATGACGTATCATCCTTCCCTGGAACCTACATGGAACATCCTCAAACAGTTACAACCCATAATAGAAGAAGACCCCATTCTTAAAGAGATCTTTCTGGAACCACCCATCATAGCCTTTAAACAAGCACCGAACCTTGCTAACCTCATCACCAGAAGCAAACTCCCAATGACCCAAACCACACCCAATGGATCCAGACCATGCCAGGACAAGAAATGCAAAACCTGCCAACACATCTCCACCACCCCCACAATTACTACACCCCACAACAGAACCATCACCATTTCTGGATCTTACAGCTGCTCCTCCAGAAATGTTATACATCTCATCCAGTGCACCAAATGCCCTGATGAAAAATATGTAGGAGAAACCAAGCAACAACTGCGCACCAGAACGAACGTGCACCAAAAATCTATCAAAGACAAGAATACCCAACTACCCGGGGGGGCACATTTCTCACAAGTAAATCACTCCCTCTCCTATCTCTCAGCTCTAATCCTCAAAGGGAACTTACAAAACACCTTTCATGGATGAGCCTACAAACTTCACTTCATAAATCTACTGGATACAAAAAAAATCATGGACTCAATATAGACATTGGATTTATGACACATTACAATCTGCCTGGCATCTGATTCACCAGATACCTGCCTGGCCTGACCTCTTACATTCTTCTTTTCCTATCTTTTCTCCTTTCCCTTCTACTTTTCTGCCTTTTGGTCTCCCAGATTTCCAGCTATTTCCTTTTTCATTGTTAGCATTTTTTTACCTTGTATTATTACCACTCTAGTGTTTCCCTTTGGTCTTGTTATCCTCTGCCGCCTTCTCCCCCCCTCCACCCTCTTTCCTGCTTTACGTTTTGTTTTTCTCATTGCTACCTATTTTTATTTTCACCAACATCCTGTCACACTTTTAGGTTCTCTGACTCCTGTTTTCCTGATCACATACTATTTCCTTTTTCACAGACTGCATCTTTTCTACTTTGTATCCTGTCACTGCAGTGTCTCCCTTTTGGGTTTTTTTGCTTGCTATCTTCCCCCTCCCTTACCTTCTTTACCTTTTGTCTTTCTAATTTCTACCTATTGACATGTTCATTGACATCCTGTCATGCTTCTAGCTTCTCTCTTTCCTTGGAGTCTCAGACCAAGTAGAGACCCCCTATGCTAAAGAAGGGTGACTGCGCCTGAAAGCTTGTTAGAAAAAAGTTCTTAACTCCTGAGTTGGTTTAATAAAAGATATTACATCTACTCAAAGATATCGCATCTACCTTTCCTGCCAGTGATTAGACAAGACATTTTATAGTACAAACTTCACCCTTCCTAGAAGCTGTCAGCACATCAAATCGTTGAAATATGTAGAAAATCTAGGAGAAAAATACTATGCTATTTGTTACTAAGAGCTCAAATTTAAAGTGTCCATCTCTGATGCTAGGAAACTATACCTTGTCATGAAAAACATATAATCTTGAGGTGGTAATATTGTAGTATGCTATACTATACCTGCTATACTGCAGGAGCTACTGGTACAAAAGTTCTTCAATTCATCTGTATTTCAAGGCTCCACTCCTAAACTGATTGCCATTCACACCTGGAGAGCCCAGTACATCCTGCCATGGTATCCTACTTTTGATGGCTTTTCTACCACCAGAAATAAGGACTAATACTTCCCTCTAGGTTGCTCCTCTGCCTGAAGCCATTGGCACCATAAGGGTTGCTAGCTATTTCTCTCCACCCACCTTTGCTGTTAACAGCTGCAGGTAATACCATCTACTGTTGTAATGGTAGCAAATCTGGCCTAGTCTGACCTGACTCAGAATGCCAGTGCACTGGGATTGGTTCTCAGGGTCCTTCATGTCCCCCAGCACTGGGATTGGGCCCTGGGGCCTGGGACCTTCCCTGCCTGGTGCAGCATGCAGAGCTTGGGGCTCTCCATGGGTCCAGATATTTGGCAGTGGGGGAGCAGTGTCACCACTCTCCTGCTGCCAGACTTTTGGACCCTTGGGGAGCCTTGTGGACTGGATGACGTGGTGCTATGAGCTGGATATGGCCTACAGGCCTAGGGTTGCACATTCCTGCCATAAATGGATATAGAGATGCAGAGACAGCTGATGGACATAAGGAATAGTCAAGCCTGTTGGACCAGGCTAAGTGAAATCAGGTATGAATGTTTAATGGGTTCTATAGCGAAATAACACTAAGTGAAACCATATTAAGAGGGGGTTCCCTGTATGTAACAAATCCTCCTTTTAGCCGGTGATCCCTCCTATGCCAAAAAGCTGTAGCACAAATTCTAGACTTGGAGAAATTCATAAGGGCATTCAGAGTGTGCAAAACAGACCCCACAAGGAAAACTTTTGTATTATCACTGACTTTTCCCCAGAAGGAATTTCATATCTACAGTGAAAAGTAGTAAAGGTGCACAAAGCATGTTCATAAACACTGACAGTCCTTATGGTGAATGATCTCCCACATTCCATTTAGTAATGAATGCAGAATATACATAAATACTGTATAGCAAAATTTTTCCCTCTCAGCCCAGTAGGTCATGGCACTGTGCAAGCAATGCCTTGCATCACAAACCACCCTAGACAGCTTGGGGTAGTGGGCTGGATGCTTCTTGGAGACATTACGACCTTCCTTTTAAGTAGGTATATAAAGTGTCCTTGATGACCAGTGAGCCAGGTTTTCCATTCACTGCAGGAAAATGCAGATTTTCTTCTTTAATGGGGAAAAACATGGATTTTTTTTCTTTTAAAGGAGAAAAACACAGGAAACAGTGGGTTCTCCTTGCAGGCTGACAGAGTTCTAGCTTGCAAAGGGCTGCTTGGGGTTAGGGGGAGCAGGAGGAGAGCGATCACAGGCAGGAGGACGCCACAGGCATGTGCACATGCACATACATACATAGCAACCAGGCAGTGTGGAGAGCTATAGCAAGGAGAACCCTGTCCACCTGGCAGCAGCAGGCAGCTCATCTCTCTACCCCTTGCTGCTGCTGGGTGGGCAGAGGGCCCCTTGCTATGGCAGCGTGGCTGGCATGGGGCTCCTGACAGCAGTAACAAGCCTGTTTGCTTCACTGGCACTACAGATGAAAGGGACTTGGGGGTCATAATTGACTGCAGGATGAACATGAGCCTTCAATGTGATGCTGTGGCTAGCAAAGTGAGCAAAACGCTGGCTTGCATCCATAGATGCTTCTCAAGCAAATCCCAGGATGTCATTCTCCCATTATACTCGGCCTTGGTGGGGCCGCAACTGGAGTACTGCGTCCAGTTTTGGGTTCCACAATTCAGAAAGGATGTGGAGAAGCTTGAGAGAGTGCAGAGGAGAGCCACGCACATGATCAGAGGTCAGGAAAACAGATCTTATGACAACAGGCTGAGAGCCATGGGACTCTTCAGCCTAGAAAAGTGCAGGCTCAGGGCGATCTGGTGGCCATGTGTAAGTTTATCAGGAGAGTTCACCAGAATCTGGGGGAATATCTGTTCACCAGAGCGCTCCAAGGGATGACAAGATCAAATGGTCACAAACTCTGCTGGGACTGATTCAGGCTGGACATAAGGAAGAACTTTTTACTATCTGAGCCCTCAAGGTTTGGAATAGACTGCTGCTAGAGGTGGTTGAAGCACCCACTTTGAACCCCTTCAAGACACATTTGGATGTTTATTTTTCTGGGATCCTATGATCCCTGCTGACTTCCTGCCCCTGGGTATGTTCAACTGATGCACACGCCTACCCACCCACACTTACACTTTTATATGTCTATATAAAAATAAAATTAGGGGTGTACCGATAGAGATCTTGGGTGTTGACACTAATAGCTGATATTTAAGGAGGCATATTGGCTGATACCAATCTGATACAGCTGCCATCAGGTGGTAAGTGTGTTGTGGTGGAAGGGGGGAGGGCAGGGAAGACACGTGGAGGGCAGAACAATGCCCGCCATGGCGAGGGAGGGGGCAGCAGCAGGTGCTGCCCAGGGATGTGGGGGTGCTCAACGGAGGTGCAGGTCATGGGGGAGGGGGTGGCTCCCACTGCTGCTTGGCCTGTGGGAGGCAGAGGGCACATGCTCCCGGATCTGTGCAGGGCAGGCTGGAGCCAGTGCTGTGCGGGGCTCTTCTCAGTGGGAGTGGCCTCAAAGCAGGAACCAGCGATGCTGGAAGGGGACTGTAGCCAACCCCTTTTGCCACTGCTCTGCCTCCAGCCATGTAGTGCAGCCCCCTCGCAGCGCTGCCAGTGTCTGCTCTGAGGCTCTTCTGGCGGGGGGTGGGCTTGGAGCAGACACTGGGAGGGGGCTGCAGCCACCCCAAATTTCACTGGAGCTCTGCTCCCAGAACTGCTGGTGCTGCCACTTGCCTGTTGCAGTCTTGGCTCTTCCCAGTGGGAAGAGATGGGACATGGAGTTGGACTGCACCTGGTCATGTAGGGCTGGGAGTGGAGTTGTGGCAAAATTTGGGGTGGCTGCAGCCCCTCCCAGTGCTGCTGGTGCCTGCTCCAAGCCCACCCCACCAAGAAGAGCTGTGCAGTACCAGCTCCAGCCTGCCTGCCCTGTGCAGATTCATGGGCAAGTGTCCTCCCCCCACACCCTCCTGGTGTGCAAGCTGTGAGGGGAAGGTATGTGGCTGGGTGTGTGCGTGCATGCGTCTGTGAGTGCATGCATCTGCACATCTGCATGCGTGTCTATATGAGTCTGCACATATGCGTGTCTTTGTTCAGGGCAGGTAGAGTGTAGTTGTCTCTGTGTGTCCATGTGCAGAGAATGAGTAGTGTCATCTGCGTGTGTGCTTGTGTGCGTCTGTGTGTGCATGCATGTGTCTGTGTTCATGGCAGGAGGGGGAGCGTGTTTGTCTCTGTGTGTCCACATGCAGAAAGTGAGTAGAATGCATGCCTAGAGATATGAAGTTCCAGGAAAAAAACAGAAAAATTTGGAAAAAAAACAACCTCCCCCCTCCCCCCATTTTTTCCAAGGGCTGCTTTGTTTTTTTCCAGAAAAATTGGAAAAAATGAAAATTTTTGGAAAAATTAAAAAACCTTATGAAATATTTTCTTTTAGAATGATGAATAACATTTTTAAGACAAGGTGTTCATATATTGCTACCATTTACTACCCCAAAATGTTTTCTAATAACTTTTATGTAAGCCTCTTTACCATATCAGATCATTACAATTCCTGTATGCTGAGGACAAGCAGTACAGTACAACTCTCAAATGCAAGAGTAAGATGCACTTCTGCCCTCAGGGGGCACTGCCATTTGCAAAATAGAAGGAATAAGGATTCAGTGCCACCTTTGCTTGTGGACTTCCTCTATTGTTGACTTTTGATCTAGAGGTTGGTGGATCTGCCCCTGTCCTCATGACTAGGCCTCAGAGGACTGGGAGTGGACACTGGCAGCAGCATCCATTTGTTCCTGTAGAGATTAGAAACAAGGAGCGTATTGCCCTGCTTGCTTGAAAGCCTCAGGAAAGGAGACGGAGCAAGTCTAAAGGTTTTGGAGTTGGAAGGAACCAGCTGCCTACTGGTCCTATGACCTTGAAATCCACAGAAGTACAGAAGCAGCACAAAAGAGCTGAAAGAAAGTATACTAGTTTATTGAAAGGTAAGAATTTAAACTTCTCTGAATTCAGTATATTAAACTATATTTTAGGTGCATTAGTATATTTTCATAACTGATGTAATTCATAACTGAATTCCTACTAATCTGATGTTTTGTGACAGATCGCCCAACCTTAGTAGTGAGGTGTGAGGCTTGTAGGGTAGAGAAGTTGTTCACACTTAACTCTGAGGAGGCCATTCCTCCATCTATTACTAAATTTGCACATGCTGTAGCTTAATTGTTTATGTATGCAAACTAACCACTAAATTACATTTTTCTTTTTTCTCTTTCAGCAAAATTATGCTATGAACTTCTAGCATATGGACACATTTCCACATTGCAAGTTATTTTAAGAAGAAGGAAATGTGATTTTCAAATACTGTCAAATGAAACATGCATTTCCAAATGCTACTAAGATGATCAAACACATCCTTGTATGTAAGAAGTGATCTGCAGACATTAAAAAATCCTTCATGGGTGTAAGTGAGGAAGAGGTAGATCAAGATGATGAAAGTGCAAGTAGTTCTTTTCAACATTCTCAATCCAGAAGTCCTCCTGTTGCTGCTGCTTCTTCTATAACATTAGCATCACAAAGGGTTGTCCAATCAACATCCTCAGTTAACCAAATATTGCAACCAACTGTATACAGAAGTCTCAATAGCTTCATTTGTAGACAAGATGACACTTGAAGATCAGGAAAAAGTTGACCAAGAGCAATATGTTCTTCATAGTTAATAACAGAAAATGCATACTGGCAAGAAGCTTTTAAATGACTACGACCATCATACCATTTGCCCACCAGACATTCTTTGAGCAAGCCTCTTTTAGAGTCAGAATATGAATGTGTAATGCAGTCTGTACAAGGAAATATCAACAAAGCACTGTGTCTTGCAGTACTTACAGATGGAAAGACAAATGTGTGAGAAGAAGGAATCATAAACTTAGTGATAACAAAACCTCAACCATTTTTTTACAGAAGCATTGAAACAGGAGAAGACGCATACTGCAGAGTATATCAGTAGTAAAATATGTTGAGTCCTACAGAAGATTGGGAGTGGTAAAATATTTGCTTTGCTGACTGACAATGCAAGTAACATGGAAGCAGCATGAGAGATCTTAATGGATAAATATCCACATATTACTATAGGATGTACATCCCATGGGCTAAACTTGCTTCTTAATGACATCATGAAGTTGGACACTGCAAAAGATCTATAGAACAGTAAAAGAAGTTATAAAACATGTAAAAGCTACTCGTATTGTAGCTGCAGTCTTTAAGAAGAAGCAGGAAGAAAAGAATGCAAAGAATAAAATAGTGACATTCAAACTGTGTAAAACTAGATGGGGTAGAGTGGTGATCTTATTTGAAAGTTTACTAAAAAACAAAGAAACTCTTCAAGAAACAGCAATAATTGAGCATCTTAAAGTACCCAGAAGTGTAAGGAACACTGTACTTGATGAGGATGTCTTCTGGGTTCAGCTGCAGAACTCCCTGGAGATTCTAAAGCCAATTTCTTCAGCAGTCACTGCATCTGAATTAGACAGTGCACTTTTGTCAGACATTTCTTACCAAATGGCCCAGATAAAATCAACTATTTTTGAGAATCTAAGTGTATCTCTGCTTACAAGTATAGAAGAAAGAAAAGTGAAAGACTATTAACAGACGAGAAGAGTTTTGTTGCCAATCAACTCATGCTGCTGCAAATCTCTTGGATCCAAGATTCAAAGGCAGAAATGTTAATGATGACAGTACTGCATTTGACTGGTTTACAAAACAAGCAGCACGCTTAAGACTTGTGGAAAGGTACTTTCAAATGTTGCAGAATACAGACAATCTTCAGATATTTGGTCCAGGAATGCAGTCTGGGACTCTGCCAAGCATATTCCTCCTGAAAGGCCTTTGCATGACACAGCCTCTGATTCCTCTTGCTTCTCGCCTGCTTCAGATTCCTCCATCTTCTGCAGCATGTGAAAGAAACTGATCTATGTTTGGAAATACACGCACCAAATCAAGAAATAAACTAACATATGAAAGAATAGAGAAGCTTGTCTCAATCCAGGCAAACCTTCAATTTTCAGAAGTCCATGAAGATGATAAAAATGAAGGATCAGAAGAAGCAGAAACTGCTCATAGTGATAGCTCAGAAGATGAGACTGATTAGACAAAGTTTCATGTAGCAAAATTTGTATTTAATGAGTTGTCTGCATGTCTGTGTGTGCGTGCATGTCTCTGCGTGCATGTGTCTGTGTTCATGGCAGAGAGAGTATGTTTGTGTGTCCATGTGCAGAGTGAGTGAGTAGAGTGCACGCGCATGCATGTGTGCGTGTGCGTGCATGTGTGTGTATGGCAGGAGGGAGAGTGTGTTTGTCTCTGTCTGTGTGCAGAGAGTGAGTGAGTAGAGTGTATGCCTGTCTGTCTGTGGCTGGGTGCATCTGTGTTCATGACAGCAAGAATGTTTGTGTCTGTGTGTGCATGTGCAGAGAGTGAGTACCTGTCTGTGTGCACACCTGTGTGCCTGTGTGTTTGGCCATAGTGTGGGAGGAGGGGCTAGATTGCAGGTGGGCATGTACCACCCCCACCTCCAGCCTGGCAGGGTCCATCCAGCCTCCCCTGCCAGTACCAGGAGGGGCAGGGGCCCCACGCCCCCTGTAGCCCAGTTCTTGTGGGGGCAGGGGCCTCCAATTTTGTGTTTGTCCAGGGCCCCAGTACACATTAATCTGCCTTTGGGAGGGAGGGAGTGAAGGGCTGGACATGGAGGGGCTGGGGGGAGGAGGGGTACCGAAATAGGCTGTGAGCTTTGCCTATTATTGCAAGACAACTAGCAAATTCCATGTTTTCAAAGCTATCAGTAACATTCTCAGAAATGGTTAACCTTCAGCACATGGCAAAGGTATCTTTTTACTCGGGGTGGATTTGATTTAAATCAGATCAATTTAAATCATGATTTTAAGCACTGGTCAGGAAGCCTCAATTTAATTGTTGTTTTCTAAAAACAAACCCCACATTCTTGTTGTTTGATATCCTCTATTCATTTAACTTCTTGAAACTTTGCACTTTTAGAGAGTGGTAAGGGCTTGGCTGTGTACACAAACTTGCAGAGAGAGAATATGGCTGATGGGTAGGTAATCAGGTCTGTTATCTCTCATCTCCATACAGTGCTGTTAACATGGATATTATCTCTAGAGACACAAATCCAGAGTTTGAGGACTAAAACTAAGCATCACAGAGATGCTTAATGGGACATTCTAGATTGAGCACTGATCGAGTCCCATTGGGTAGAGTGGTTTTCTTTAATTTATAGAAAAACCTCTGAGAACCCCATAAGATTGTGCCCCTAATATAATCCATGGCCTGTTGTGACCTATTTATAAAACTTCTGAAAAGGTTACATGAATATATTCTCAAATAGTATACAATTAGAAGTTATAATCCCTATTTCATGATGATATCTTTGAGCTTTAACATAAATTAAAACTATCTTTGTATAGGTTTTTTTAAAGAACCTTAACAAAAAATTTTAAAAAACGATTAAATTAAAAAATCTGATTTTAAATAAAAAATATATTTAAAAATATTTCAAAAAATAAAATATACATTTAAAACATTCAATATTTTTAATTGTTGATTTTTATCTACCCTGTTTTTACTAGCATTCACGCTTTCATCAAAACAGCACCAGCATTTGGTTTGTCCATAGTTTATTGTTTAGGAACTAACCAGTAGCAATCAGGACTGTGAACTTCCAAATGCTGACAGCCACACATTTCTGAACAAATAAGGTACCCCTCATCCTGGTGGTTTGCAGTTGTGGTGTATGCACTGCACACATCTCCAGGAAAGCCAGAGATATTTAGAGTTTGGTCACCGGACATGGAATACAGTGATTTGCAGGTAGTGACTTCAATTAGTAACTCAGCATGAGCTATGACAACAATCCTGCAATGCAGAGCTCCTAGCAGTGGTGCAAAGGAGTATAGATGCCTGCCTACAATGCTGAGTGCATGCTTCAGCAGAAACCCACATTGGGAAAGTGATGACTCCTATCAAAATGAGTTTTGCATGACATGGGTATTGAATATCAATACAAAGCAATTCCAGTGAAGCATTTTATTTTCAAGTAAATCTCTTAGAGATATATCCTTCCTAAATTTAAACTGGTGTGACTTTGTGTGTGTTGATGCTTTTCAGTTAGTTTAAACCACGCCTGTATCAATTGAGCTTGTACCTATAAAGCTGAAATGAATGTCCATGCTGGGGCTTGCATCATTTAACTAATATGTTTTTAAAACAATGCAACTTCTGTGTATGAACAACCCCAGCAACTTCATTGCTTATACTAATGTGACACCTTATAACTATAGTTATAGTAAATCTTATAACTATTAACTATTATTTGTAACTAATACCTAGGAAATAGATTAATATCTTAACATCTCTACTATCCTTCCCACAATGTTAAACTGGTGAGATTTGCTTTAACGTTAATTATGAGACTAACAAACTGTGGGTGCAAAACTGTAACCATAGGAATACAACATTTGGTCAAGATGTATAGGCAATGGAAGCAGGGGGCAGCCACCAAGGAGCAATATATCTCCCTGGTGCGCTGTTGCAAGGAATCAGACAGGCCAAGGTGGGGCTTGAGTTCAGGCTGGCTTCAACAATCAAGGACAATAAAAAGTCCTTCTTCAGGTATATAGTGGGCAAAAGGAAAGCTCAGAGCAACATAGGGCCTCTGCAGGATAAATCAGGACAGTTGGTGGTTGACACAAGGGAAAAAAGCAGAGCTCTTCAACGAATTCTTCGCTTCAGTATTTCTATGACCGACCAAGCCAATTCCCCCACCTTGATCAGTGACAGATGTCCACATGGCACCAGTCTGCCTATGGTTAGTTCTGAAATAGTTAAGGAGCTCCTGGAGGAGCTAGATGGGTACAAGTCAGCAGGCCCAGATTACCATTCATGGCTGCGGAAAGAATTGCCCAGTGTAATAGCTGAGCTGTTGGCACAGCTGTTCGAGCAGTTGTGGGAAAATAGAGAAAATAAAGAACACATTTGTGCAGGCCCAGCAGGGGAAACAATACTGAGGGGAAACCAGCACGGGTTTTTCACAGGTAGATCCTGCCTGACAAACCTTTGTAGCCTTCTATGACCAGGTCACACGCTGCCTGGGTGAGGGAGCCAAGGCTGATGTCATCCATCTTCCTGGACTTTAGGAAGGCCTTTGACACAGTTTCGCACCCTATCCTCATTGGGAAGCTAGCAGACTGTGGAGTGGATGCCTACACGGTCAGGTGGGTGGCCAACTGGCTTAGGGACCGGATGGTTCCTTCTCGTCCTGGGTAGTGAGGTCCCGCAGGGTTCGGTCCTTGGACCAGTATTTTTTAATATCTTCTTCATCAACGATTTGAATGAGGGTGTGGAGAGCACCTTCTCCAAGTTGGCTGATGATACCAAGTTATGGGGCAAAGTTGGTACACCGGAGGGCAAGGAGCAGATTCGGGCTGACCTGGACAGGTTGGATCAATGGGCAGAGAGAAATAGGATGCAATTTAATGAAGATAAATGTAAGGTACTCCACATGGGAAGGAAGAACCCCCAGCACACCTATAGGCTGGGGAGTGTTCTTCTCAGCAGCTCAGAGGCAGAGAGGGATCTTGGAGTCATAATTGACTCCAAGATGAACATGAGCCGGCAGTGTAATAAGGTCATCAACAAGACCAATCGTACCTTGTGCGTGGATTAGCAGGTGCATGACTAATAAAACAAAGGAGGTGATGCTCCCCCTCTATGTGGCACTGGTCAGGCTGCAGTTGAAGTACTGTGTCCAGTTTTGGGTACCACACTTCAAGAGGGACATGGTGAATCTGGAGAGGGTCCATAGGAGGGCCACTCACATGATTAGTGGCCTTCATGATAGAACCTACAGGGGGAGGTTGAGAGAGCTGAATCTCTTCACCTTCACAAGAGATGGCTGAGGGGAGCTCTTGTGGCTGCCTATAAATTTATTAGGGGTGGTCAACAGGGAAAATAGGCAAAGTGCTGTTTACTAAGGCACCCCAGGGAGTGACTAGGAATAATGGGTGTAAACTAGTTGAAAATGGATTTAGGTTAGATATTAGGAAGAAATTTTTCACAGTAAGGGTAGCCAGACTCTGGAATGGGCTTCCAAGAGAGGTGGTGCTATTGCCTGGTTTGGAGGTCTTCAAGAGGAGGCTAGATAGTCACCTGGCTGGGGTCATCTGACCTTGGTCTTCTTTCCTGCCAGGGGCAGGGGGTCGGACACAATGATCCATTGTGATCCCTTCCAACTCTACAATCTATGAATCTATGAAAAAGGATAAGAGCCAAATAAAGGTAACTGGTATACTTAGATTGCAAGGTTTTTTGACATGGGCCTTGTATCCCAACATCTTTCAAAAGTTTCTAGTGTACCATTGATGTTGTGTTTTGAAATAATTTGTTTTTAGTCTTGCATCATTTGCCACAATCATCAGTGATTTCTGCTATAGTGACTGCATTAATGTTTCATGAAAAACTTTTTCCATTATGTTCTCACTGATGAGCAAGCTCATGCTTGGTGATGCTGTAGGATAATACAGTATTCGATGATGCTTTGATCATTCCAGCATTATTTCAAATTGCCAGAGTTTTGTTAACAAGAAAAATGTTTTCTTCTCCCATATCTTGAGTATTTATGACACTTCCAAGTCAGAATATAATTTCAATTGACCAACTGAACTGCCTGAATTTCTTCTAGCCATCATTGGATGAACTTAATATACATTTTCAAATGTATAATAAGTTGTGTCCCAGCTGAAACTTTCAAAATTTAAAAATCATCAACCTGAGTTAGCAAAAGCAACTCTCTTACATGCATGCTGTATTGCTTTCTGTTCATTTATTGGACCCCCCCATGATGAGATCATCAGGTCCACCCCCCTGCCATAGGCAGGAAGTCAGCTGGGATCAAGTGACCCCAGCAAGAAATATATCCATCTCTTTTTTGAAGGCATCCAGAGTAGGTGCTTGCACCATGTTGGGGGGGGTGGGGTGGAGTTTGTTCCATATTCTGGACACATGCACTGTAAAGCACTTTTTTCTTATGTCTAGTCTAAAACAGCCTCCCTGGTATTTATGGCTGTAAGACCTTGTTATCCCTTGGGGAGGTCTGGAGAACAGGTGTTCTCCCAGCTCCTGATGTACCCCTCTTATGTAATCGTAGGCTGTCACCAACCCCGCCCCCCCCCGAGCCTTCTCGTCTCCAGAGTGAAGAGTCCCAAGTCCCTCAGCCTCTCTTCAGCTGGGCTTCCCTCCAGGCTTTGGATCATACGAGTGGCTCTCCTCTGGACTCTTTCAAGCCTCTCCACATCCTTCCTGAAGTGGGGGACCCAATACTGGATGTACTATTCCAGCTGTGGTTTCACCAGGGCCAAGTAAAGTGGGAGGATGACTTCCCTGGTTTTGCTTGAAATGCATTGGTGGATGCACGCCAGAGTTTGGTTAGCCTTGCCAGCCACAGCATCACACTGGTGGCTCATATTCATCTCATAGTCAATCAAGACCCCCAAGTCCCTTTTAGTCATGGTGCTAGCAAGCGTAGCATTGCCAAGCCTGTAAGGATGCTGGGGGTTCTTCCTACCGAGGTGCAGCATTTTGCATTTCTCTGCATTGAAGGCCATCAAGGTTTTGGTTGGCCCACTTTGAGAGTGTGTCCAAGTTGGCCTGTGCATTCCTAGCTTGTCCTGCGGTGTGACCGCCCTCCTCTGTAATTTGGTATCATCCGCAAACTTGGCCAGTTCACATCTGACTCCTGAATATACATCATTGATGAACATGTTAAAGAATACTGGCCCAAGTACCAAGCCCTGAGGGACTCCACTGGTAACCCTGTGCCATGATTTACTCCCTTCAACTAGTACTCTTTGGGTCTGACCTTGTAACCCAGGGGCAGGCAATTATTTTGGATAGAGGGCCACTTAATGAGTTTTGGCAAGCCATCGAGGGCTGCATGGCAGGAAGCTGGGGCATATAAATATTAATTTTCTACATTTTTAGGGACCCTGTGGGCTAGATAGAATGGCCTGGTGGGCTGCATCTGGCCCATGGGCTGCATTTTGCCCACTCCTGCCCTAGGCAGTTGCCTAGCCTTTGGACCGTATGATGATCAAGGCTACAGTTCCCCAGCTTATCCATGAGGACATCATGGGGAAGTAGGTCAAAGGCCTTCTTGAAGTCCAGATACGTGACGTCTATGTCATTTCTCTTGTCCAGAGCACGTGTTACCTGGTCATAGAAGGAGATGAGGTTAGTCAGGCAAGATCTGCCAGTCACAAAGGCTGGCATTCAGAAGTTTGCCTTCCACTAGTCTGGCATTGATGGATCCCTTGACAATTTTTTCCAGGATTTTTCCAGGGACTGATGTCAGACTGATTGGTCTATAGTTCCCTGAGTCATCCCTCCTCCCTTTCTTTCAGATAAGGACCATGTCATCTGGGACCTTGCCCAAGCGCCATGATTTTTCAAATCTCTCTGCCAAGGGGGGGTGTAATGATGTCTGCCAGCTCTTTCAAGACTCTTGAGTACAATGTGGCCAATTCATGGTTGCTGTCACCAAGCTTCCCCTTAATTCTCAAATTGCTCACCGGGTCCTTCCCTTTGGCTAGGACCAGATCAAGCAATGCCTCTCCCCTAGTCAGTTCTGGGTTAGGTAGAGATCATTAATGCACGTGAGAAAGGTACGCGACCTGTCAGATTTGGCCATGCGCTCATCCCAAGAGATGTCAAGGAAGTTGAAGTCCCCCATGATGATCATGCATTGGGAGCATGTAGCTTTGACCAGTTCCCTGTTGACTTTCCGATCTAGATCTTCCTCTTGGTGGGGAGGTCTATGGTAGACTCCTACAAGTGAGTCGTCCTCCCCATGTTCTCATAACTTGACCCAGCGGGTCTCAAGATGCCCTTCCTGGTTTGGAAATTCAGTTTGCAAAGAGGTGAGCTGATCCTTGACATCACCCCTCCATCCCCCTTCCCCACTCGGTCTCTCCTATAAAAGTTGTAACCCTCTACTGCCACCAACCAATCATAGGTGGAGTCCCACCAGGCCTCCGTAATTCCTACAAGGTCATAGTCATTATTACATAGGAGAAGGGTGAGTTCTTCATGCTTATTTCCAAAGCTCCTGGTGTGTGTGTACAGGCAGTTAAGTCTGCCATCAGAAGCTCAATGCTTAACTGAGGGGTTAAGTGGGACCTTTCCTTGGGCTGTCACCAGAGCGGGTTCCCTAGGGTTGCCCAAGTTATTGGTTGTGTGGCTGACGTGACCTGGGCGAGACCTTTTAGTAGACTGCCTGTCCCCCAGCAGTCTCAGTTTAAAGCCCTGTCAAGAAGGTCAGCTATTCAGAAGGTTTATTCTGTGGGAACTAAGTATGTGGAAGAAAAACTAAAAACTGAGAATGGAATGCAAGTGAGAAAAAAGCAGTTATGAAAAAACTTAACTTCCCCTCTTCCCTTCAAGAAAAGAGAAAACAATCAGTTGGAGGTATTTTTTTATTTTGATAGTAGAAGTAAGATTTCATAGAATCATAGAAAATTAGTGTAGGAAGGGACCTTAGGAGGTCATCTAGTCCAACCTTCTGCTCAAAGCAGGACCATCCCCAACTAGATCATCCCAGACAAGGCTTTGTCTAACTGGGTCTTAACCTCCAAGGATGGAGATTTCACCACCTCTCTGGGTAACCTGTTCCAGTCCTTTACTACCCTTATGAGAAAGTTACTCCTTATCTCTTAAACTTCCTTTGCTGTAACTTGAGATTATTGCTCCTTGTTCTGTCATCTGCAACCACTGAGAACAGTCTAGCTAAATCCTGTGCAATCAACCTTCAGGTAGTTGAAGGCTGTTATTAAATCCCCTCCTCAGTCCTTCTCTTCAGACTAAATAAGCCCAATTCCCTCAGCCCCTTCTCAGAAGTCAGGTGCCTCTACCCTTTAACTAGCGGTGCGCTGATACGTTAGCCCAATATTGGATTGGCACAGTATAAAGAAAATTGACTATATCAGAAATTGGCCCAATGTAGCCAATAATTTGGCCAATAAATGCCTGTGTGTGTGTGCATGCAGCTGCAGCACAACACACAGGCAGTGAGGAGCAGAGCTTGGCAGTGTGCAGCTGTTAAGCCTGTTATGGTGAAAGGGAAGGGGCATGGAGGGGCAGATCAGCACCCCCTGCAGTGAGGGAGTGGGGCAGGGGCTGGGGTAGGTGCTGCCTGGGTGGGGCGGGATGGAGCCATGGTTCGTCTGGGGGGGTAGGGGGAGCACCTGCTGCCACTGCGTGCCACTCATCTGGTGGCCCATCTGGAGCTTCTGCTGCTGCTCCTGCCACTTGTGCAGAAGGGCACAGGGGGAGGGTGTGTGTGCCCCCAGATCTGCATGGGGCAGGTTGGGTGGGCTGCTGGGGCTGGAAGCCACACTGTGCTGTGCTCAGGGCAGGTGGTGGTGGTGCTGGGAGCAGGCTACAGGGGGGCTATGGCAAAATTTGAGGTGGCTGCAGCCTCCCATTACCCCCATTCCAGTGCTGCCATGGCCAACTAAAGCTCAGTGGTGTAGCCTGCCCAGCCCACCCAGCACAGATCCAGGTGCACACACTGGCTGTACCCCTGTGCCCTCCCAGATGAGCGGCAGAATCAGCAGCGGGAGCCACCCTCACTTCCCTGTGCCCCCCCTGGTTGAGATGCAGCTCCATCCCACATCCGCCCTGCCCTGGCTAGGCAGCACCTATCTCAGCCTCATTCCTTCCCTCAGTGCAGGGGCGTTGAATGCCCCCCCACGCCCTTTCCCTCCCCCTTCTCTTTTCACCACAACAGACTTACCGGCTGCACACAGCTGTATTGGAAATTGGATCGGCTGATATGCCTCTTTAAAAATCGGCTTTCCAAATTGCTTTAAAATTGTAAATATATCAATAAAACATTGTGTTCAACTGATACATACATACATACATACATACATATATATATAAAATGGTGCTTCATTTTAATCATGGAAAAAACACAGATTTTGGGAGTTTTAATCAGAGAATTTGGGTTTCTTCTTCTTTTATGTTTTTATTAGAGGGTTTGGGATTTTTAAACAGAAAACCAGGATCTCTGACTGCAATGTGTAAATATTGATGCATACGTTTTTCTCACACATGCATGCTCATTTTCCTGGTTACAGTTCTAATGGAGCATTAGTGGCAGTCTCTTAGAAAAATAAACATTTTCTTTAGGGGTAACCCATTCTTTGTCTGATGTAAATGGATACAACATTTATTAAAATGAGTAAAGCCTGTTGTCCCTTTAAATAACTGATTTGATAACTGATTTGATATGCATACATTTCCACATGTTAATTGTTCCAGTTTAAGACTATTTCACTATTTATTTATCTGTCTATTTTTAAATGCATCACAATCTCAGTTTTGAAACTAAGTACAGCTACTCCTTGATTAATGTCGTACTAATGTCCTTGAAAAATGCGACGTTAAGTGATACAATGCTAAGCTAATCCAGTTATGTCACAGTAGTTGCCTACTAGCAGGTGGTGGCCAAACAATGTTATAACTCAACATTACTCAATTTTAAACAAGTGTGTTGTCTAATAGATCAGGGATATGATAATAAAACAACGTTAACCGGGACAATGTTAAGTGAGGAATACCTGTAGATGGTAATGATGAGGGTGTGACATTGTTAGTTGACAGTGTTATAGTCCTGGAGAAAGGCTTATTTAGAGAAATAATTGAACAGTGTAATAATGATTAGGAAGTAAATATTAATATCCATTAAATATGAAGTGCTCTTTGGGATAGCGTGTAAAGTAGAAAATGATCGACTAAACTTTGAACTATAATTGTTCCATCAACCGTGCTGTGTAAATCTTAATTTTCTGCAGTAATATTTGCCAAAGGTATTGTCAGTTAACTCCCAGTCACTTAGTTTGAGAGCTGCTGATTTCCTTGTATGTGTTTAATGGAAAGTAGGGCTGTGCAAATCTTCGGGTGCTGATTCGATTCGGAGGAGATTTGGCCCAATTCAGTGGCCGAACCTCCAAATCCAGATTGAATTGGGACCAATTTAAAGGTGTGAATCAATTCAAAGCTCTCCGAATTTTCAGAAAAGATTTGGAGAGCTTTGATGGTTCAGGCAGTCCCCAGTGGCTGCAGCAGGGAGCTGCAGCTGACTCCAGGCTGGTAAGTGTTAGGGGCGGGGAAGGGAGGCAGGGGAGAAGATCATGGGGGGACCCCTGCCAGCCCCCTGCCCACTCTCCAGCCCCCCATGGCTGACCTCACTCACCCTAGCTCCTTGTACTTCAAAGAAAAGCCCCGGTGCTCACTGGGTGCCGCCGGGTAGCAATCCCCGCTGCCCCACACTGCATGGGGGGCTCTGCCATGAGCCCCCTGGCCCCACCCCCTTGCTCCCTCAGGCCCCCCACAACTGGCCCGCCCAGGACAGCTCCAGTCCTTTAAGAAAAAAAAAAGCCAAGAAAAGCCCCAGGACTCGCTGCTCCTGCAGTGGCCTTGGGGCTTTGGGGGCTTGTGCAGAGCCCTCACATGGCACAGAGCAGCAGGGGGCAGTGGAGATCGCTCCTCTTTGACAGGAGCTGGGAGTTTTCTTGGGATTTTTTTTTTCTTAAAGGACCAAAGCTGGCCTGGGCGGGGCACCCATCGAGGGGTTGGAGGGCTTGTGCAGAGCCCCCCATGTAATGGGGGGGCAGCAGGGATTGCCCCCCACCCAGCAGCACCCAGCGAGTCAGATTTTTTTTAACAAGTGCGAGAAGCTGGGTCAGGTAGGGTAGCCATTGTTGGGCTGAGAGAGTGGGCGGGAGGTGGGCCTGACCTGGGTGACTTGGAGATTCGGCCAAATCAAATCGGGACAGTGATTCGAATCACCAAATTAAATCACTGTCCCCCAAATCAGCCAAATCTGAAGCAAATACTAGCTGCTTCACACAGGCCTTTTAGAAAGCATTCTCCTTTGGAGTGTTTGTATGTCTAACCTCCTTTGTCCTCTGTGAGTGACTTTTTATGGAGAGGGGTAAGCTGCCATTTTTTTATCTTTTGAGCAAGTCTTCAGTTTATTGCCCCAATCCTGCCCTGATTTTCTACAAGATTATAAATCAGTTTTGTTATCATTGTGGCATCCAGCAGCAGGTAGCACTACTACTAATTTGTGTTACCACTTTGCCTAAATTGAAAGCAACGTTTATTTAGTATGGGGTAGAAAAATAAAAAATGCAAACAAAAATATTGATTAGAATAAATACACAGCTGGACTAGGACACTTCAAGGTCAAGGACTTCAAGGATACTGAAGCAGTTTAATCATGGCCTTGTAAGTATGTGCATAGAAGACAACACTGCCCTCAGAAGTTTCAGTAGAACAGATATTTCAGTGGTATCCTAGCCCCCTTTAACTTTTGTACAACCATGTTGCAAAAGCCCAGGTAGTAGTAGGTCTAATTACGCCAGCATAGAATAGTTTATGCTGGTATAATTTACTTTACTTGCTGAATTAGTATATGCTATACCAGCAAAAAACATGTTTAATGTTGGTGCAATGAGGGGAGTTTTGCTAGTAGACCTATGTTGGCAGAACTTCTTAGTGTAAAGTAGCCCATATAGAAGATCCCTTGCACCAAAGGGCTCTTTGATTGATTGAATAAAAGAGATAAGATCCAGAGGACAGAATTTAAGTCAGCAAAGTTCAAATTGGAAGTTAGATGGAAATCTTTGTGTGTAATTGACCACTGGACAGATTATCAAAGGATGTGGTAAACTCAGAGTCATATTGTTTGTCCTTCTGAAAATGGGTCCTCCTAATTCAAAGGCAGATTGGTTTGTTTTGATGCACAGGTCATTGGATAAAATTCCATGGCTTGTGCTATGCTGGAGGACACTCAGGGTGTTCACATTGGTTTCTTCTGGCCTTGAAATCTGTGACAAAGCTAGATTCTGAGCTTAGTTACTGTGTATGTTGGATAATCAATGGGAAGCTTGCACCTTACAAAGTTCTTGGTCAATCACTAATACCAAGTTGATTTGTTTGTCAGTGGTAAAGCAAGAGCAGACATCCTTCAGTTTTGTTCCAACCTTTGTGCTTTCATATTAGTGTGTGTGATGGCAGTGTGCCGCTGCCACAGGCATCGGCAAAGCAGGAGGAGGGTCACGGGGCCGGCAGGCTCACTAGAAGCCCTCGAGGAGACCTGCTTACCTGCTGGAGGGCCTACAGCGCCGGAGCCGGGAACACGGCTGCAGCAGCGGCCGCCGCTGTGCCGGGTATTTAAACAGCTGTTCCTGGCAAGGGGAACAGCGGAGCCAATCGCAGCAGCCGCAATGGCTGCTGCAGGAAAGTTTAAAAGCCCCAGCAAGCCCTGTGGCAGGGGGCAGATAGGGGAGAAGGGAGCAGGCAGGCAGCACGCCAGTGCGGCTGTAGCTTCCCCAGAGGCTGCCTCGTAGGCAGGCAGCCTTCTCCCAGCCTGGAGGCTGAGGCGGGCAAGCGGAGCCCAGGAAGGCACGAAGGATTTAGTTTCTGAGGAATACTCGGATCAACACCCTGCCCCAGGGTGCAGAGGAATACTATTTCTGAGGCTAAGAAGGGAAGTCCCACTATAGTGGGAGCACAACCGGGTCTGAGGGTGCGCTAGCACAGAGCCAGTTTCAGCTCCGACCCAGGGACCAGCAACACTGACTGGCAGACAGACCTGTGTCCACCATTGTGGTCTCGGCCATCAAGTGACCGGTTGACGTGTGGATGGGGTGTAGGGGTGGCGGAGCCCTGTGGAACATCGGACTTCACAACCGTGAGTACCCCTCAGCGGGAAGTCCCCTCCAATAATAAGATCTCCACTGAACCCCTCCTTTGAATACCTCATTACATCAAAGTCGTGGCAGGTGAGACGAGGGGGAGGGGCTACCCACGAGGGGTGTCATCGAGTGTGGTCCATGAACGTCACAGTGTGGCTTTGAGAAACTAGCATTTTCACTGACAAATTATATTACTTTATCATTTAATCCAGGTATCAGTACAAAAAGAATGACAGTTGAATGTTGAAACATATTTGATTAGGTTTATTATTCCTTTCTGCTCTGTAAATAATCTTTATTTTACAGTTTTCATATTTAATCTTTTTCATATAGAAATTCTTTATATTTATTTGTCCAAGAGATTAATACATTGGAATCTTGCCGTGAGTGGGCCTGAACTTTCGATCTTCTCCCCACGCTGGGATCTTACCAACCTCTGTCAACCTCTCTTGCTTGCCCACCACATCTTGCTGGTTTGATTTTCTTTGGGAAGGTTTGGCAAAGATCTGCCTGGCAGGGTCACAGTTCTTTGGCAGGGCTGGGCTTCACCTTCCCTACATCTTGCCTCTTTCCTCTCCAGGCCTGTGATGGAAAATCTCTTGGTCTAGAATGGGAATGCCTATCCAGGTACACTCTCCGGACTCCTCTGGATTCTGTAGTCTGCTTTTCACAGGTTTGTATTTCTTCTGCTGAATGCCTTCCCACCTGAAACTTAGAAACTCGTTTAACTTATCCTTGAACCAACTTATTTCTTTTTCTCCTGGTCTTTCGTTTCACTTTACCTCAGCATCTCCGAGGGAGTTACATTTGAAAAGCCTGAAGTAAAGGCAGCAGAACTGTTTCTAATCACAAATCAATCTCCTCTGTGCTGCTGTTTCCCAGCTGTAATTCATTTCACAGTGATAAAGTAAATCATGGCTTATCCTTAATCACAAACACAAATCCACTAAAATTTCATGACATAATCCCTCTTTCTTCAGGTACTATATTATACATCAGAAAGGATGCATTAATAAATCCTGCACTATTCTCCTGCTCTTCCTCTGGCTTACTGGGCAAATCTCTCTTTTGCCTCCTCTTGCCTTGGCTTGGTTCTAATCCCTACCATTCCTGTCACAGTCTGTCCTTCCCTTACTCAGCTGGTTTCTGCCATCTGTCCTGGGGAGTGCCTCCCTCCTTGCCTTGTCTGAAAGGTGGCTGAAGTGACCAACACTGCTCTGGAGTTTGCTTTACTTATCTATGGCAGCAGAAGTTTGGATCTATATTTGGAGCTTGTCCAGGCCTTGGTGACTCTGGTTTGGCAGCCTGGGTCTTCTTCCTGCCCCCAGATGATACAGCTCCTGGCTTGCCTGGTTTCTCCCCACTCTGGGAGATGCTGAACACCCAGCCCCCATCTGGCATCTGTTTTAAATGGCCCACTCTACCTTTTGGGCCAATCAGAGCAGGCTCCTTGGGGCACGTGGTTCTGTGTCTGCCCGCCTTCGGTTCCCCCCTGGGGCCCTCTTTCCCAGTGCACCAGGGGTGTGCTGCTGTCCCAGACCTGCCTTGGTAAGTCTTGCGCTGGCTTGACTGGCATTGCATTTCCATAGCAGGGGCTTGACTCCAGTCCCTGTTGCACTTACCTCCTTGTGTGCGTCTCAGCGCAGCTGGTCTTTAGATCAGTTTTTCTTGGAATCTTAACAGAAGCTTCACAGTAGAGATTTACTGTTTCCTGTCTGGAAAAGTAAAGATGGTGGAAAATTTCAACATGCTGCTTTCCATAAGCAAGTTGATTTCACATTGACTGGCAAGATACTATATCAGCTATCTTTGCAAATTGGTTCCTTCTCTCTCGAACTTGCTGTGTAGAGCTGTTGTAATTATGTCAGTCTGTAAATCAGAATTTAAGGTTGTTTATGCTGCCGTGATTCTAAACATTAGTTTGGTAATGAATATTCTTTCTGTGCCTTGGCAGGCGAAAGCACTACAAAATAATTTCTTGGTTAACTACCTAGAGGTTATGTACTACTTACGCTCTATATGTTACATAGTTCCTGCTAAAATAGTTACTTTTTCTGGCTGAAATTAACTTCATCTAAGCATAAGTGTGTTTTGTGCATCATGAATGCTGAGCCTTGCAAACTAAAATATTTGAACTGAAGTCTGAGGGAGCATTAGATGAGAATATTCACACTTCAGAATCTTTGTGTTTGCTTGCTGGGTTTTCCATGTAGCCCTCTGAAGGTTCAGGTGTTTTTTAAAAGATCTCATCTTTTTTCTTGGCATTTGACAAGTGTCCTGAAGAGGGCTCTCAAATACTGAATTTTTGCAAATATTTTCTTCTCCGGGTTTATTTGCAGGGAAAAAAAGTCTTTCCTCCCTAACTTACCTTCTTTCAGAGCAGCCTGTCAGTTTCTTTCATGTTAAACTCCAGAATTCTTCTTGCTGATTATTAAACTCTTGGCTTACTATCATTAGTGTCAGTGAGCCCCTCATTGTGTACGTCTGGTGAATATTCCATTACAGTCAGTCAGCATTGGTTTTCAAATTTTGTAATTCTCTTTCAGGTTGAAAATAATCTAGTATTATATACTCAAATAGAATGAGCTACTATTGATCATTTCAAAATAAAAGCCTATTTGCTTATTTCCAAGTTTTGATTTCATCTTATTTTATAACACAGAGCTTTTTCTTTAACTTTTAAAACTAAAGGCTATTTATTTCAATACATTTGGAGAATGGACTAAAAGCAGGGAAACCACAGTTCAGGTTCTTTTGGAGTTTATAAATTCATTTCTAGGTATTGAAGTTTCTGAGATGATTGGGATTATATAAAATTCAGAGAGCTGTAATGCAAAACTCTCTCTGAACTCCTGTTATTGAATGTCTGAATTTTATGCTGTTGGACAACATATGAACTGCAGATTTGTTTATTTTTCTAGGTACTTGTAATACAATTTATATTTTTTCCAAAGGCTGAATATGAAATGCTAATAAAGTATAAATCAAAATGCTTCAGGGGTGTCGGTTATAGCTGTGTTAGACTGAGGGCATAGGCAGACACAAGGTTCTTTGGGTAAATGTGATATCTTGTATTAGACCAACTAAATAGTTGGAAAAACTGTTCTTTGCAAGCTTTTAGGCAAACACACCCTTCTTCAGGTATAGGGAGAGCCTGCTAGTGTTTGTATTCTCTCCTGGGTGACAGAAGTTTAAGCCAATATGCAAAATGCAAGTCTGTGAAAATCCGTGGTAGGGAAGATCAGAGGGGATGAGAGTTAATAGGTGCAAGACAGGAAGGTAGGGTTGAGGGCAAGAAGAGGGGAATGTTGACCTGGTGATTGAATGTAGTTGGTAAAATGTAGCACACCGCACAAACTTGCACGCTGCCTATCCAAGCTCCATGCTCCCACTGCCCCCCTGGGTGTGGGCTCCATGCTTCTACCACCCCAGCCTTATGCCCTGCTCTCCTGCCCAGCTGTAGACCCTTCCCCCCACCCCCTCCAGCCCCTGCCACTTCTGTACCTGCTGCCCGGAGTAAGCACTACAGCAAGGACAGGAGGAGGAACCCCTGAAGGCTAGGGAAGCTGAGCAGGTACCCCAGTGGTTTCAGCAAGGCAGCAGCAGACCTGCCCAGAAGCTGTGTGTGCTGGCTGGGCTGGGCCTTTCTGTGCACGAGGATTGGAGCAAGGTGTGTGGGCTGGGTAGGGTACAGTTAATTGGTGGGTGCCCATGGACCGGATGAAATTGCCTGGTGGGCCAGATTTGGCCCGTAGGCCTGCCTCTGCAATAGATGCTTTGATTACAACATTAGGCTAATATAAAAAATTAATCTAAATTAATTTTGTATTATGGAACTATACCAGAGTCTCTCACTAGTATTTGTTGAAAACTACATGTCTTTTATATTGGAATGAGTAGCATGGATATAAAATACAGAGCAATGGACTAGCTCGTTATAGCTGTTCCACTATAGCACTGGGACTTGGACCTCACAGCATGTCACTAACAAGTTTTCTTGCTTTGTATTGATTTTTTAATTTGTGTATAGTTCTAAATAGAGTCCTGTCCTTAAGGTTAAAAACTTCTAATGCTATTTTACACACTTGTGATGTTAACCAACCCACATTCTCTAGTGGCCTATATGACCATATTATATTTGCAATTTGATGCTTACCCTGAAACATTTTTTGTGTGATGAATCTCCATTTCTTGCCCCTCAGTGTGTTGTCTCATCTAAAAATATCTGGGTTAATTACTTATTCCCCAGCATAATTCAGAGTAGTTTCGAATGGTACTGTATGAGAAGTAAAGTCTCTGCACCTACAAATATTAATTCTTTCCATCAATATTAGAGCAGGTTTTCTGAACTAAGTGAGGTACACAGACATAAGCACAATAGACTCATTCATGTAACCCAACATTTTTTAAATTGCATGTATCATGTTTTCCTTATAAGGTCAGAAGGCCAATAGCTGTACTAGTTATGCAGTTTACTTCATTGCACACTTTTTGAACTACCTCAATGTCATCAAGACACTCGCTTTTCATTTAAATGATAACATTTGCTGAACCTGCAGGGTAGTTTGAAAGTTCATCTGTAAGCTCATCATTGTCAATGCTGAAAGGCTTGTGTCCACAGCAATGACAGTGGTAACTTTGATAAGGCAAATTCTGCCATGGACTGAAAGGATTAGAAACTCCACTAGATCTACAGATTACGGGAACTGCATCAAGCTGCAAAAGCTTCACTGTTTAAAAACATCAGTCCCAAAAGATTGATAGAGTAAAACATTCAGTGACTCATTATAAGCAAGCACATTATAGCAAATGCTCATGAGAACTCTTGATCAATAGCTAAAACAGAGCTTAAATCCATGTCTTAAAATAACAAGGAATGTTCAATTCCAGAAGCTCAGAAAGTTGACTTGATACACTGAGCTGCTACATACTGAAAATGACAGATTAGACTTCTCTGATTTCGCAGAAGTATAAAAATAGTCCAGGAACTACAACATGAATGTGAGGAAGCAGCTTGTGTTATGCTTGCTGGTAAATAATGACATGTATCACATGCTCTAAAACTGAAGGCCAGATGAATGCTTTTGACTTGTACGCTTAGCATATAATAAACCTCATTCTGCTGTGTTACTTTTGTATGTGATTTTGTTCAGAATGTGCCTTATTTGTGCAAATACAAGATGAAGTACTTTTCCCAGATGACATGGGAAAAAAATCCTTCATCTTATATTCACTTACCAGCAACCTTCCTCCCACCCACTGCAATTAAATACACTGCATATCATTAAACTGCTGCTAGAAACAGCATGTGCTTAGTCATGGAAACCAACTATGGAGTTAATTGAATGTAGACCACAATGAGCATGCCCTTAAATACTTGGCCCACATTGGGAAAAGCGCTGATTTTTTTTTTTTTTCTTTTTTGGAAAAATATCTATCGATGGATTGATTCATAGATTGTTAGGGGCTGGAAGGGACCTTGTAGAACATGAGACCCAGTCCCCCTGCACTAGGCAGGAAAAGATGATGAGTCAAGTGACCCCAGTGGGGTGACTATCCAGTCTCCTTTTGAAGATTTCCAAGGTAGGTGACTGCACCACAACTGGAGGAAGTTTATTCCACAGCCTGGACACCCTAATTGTGAAGGAATTTTTCTTGGAATTGAGCCTGAAGTGGTCTTTCAGGAGTTCATATCCATTGCTCCTGGTCTTCCCCAGGGGTGCCCTGGTGAACAGCTGTTCACTGAGTTCTTGATCTACTGCCCCAACGTAGCAGTAAGCCGCTACCAAGTCCCCTCTCTGCCTTCTCTTCTGTAGGCTGAAGAGGCCCAAGTCCCTCAGCCTCTCCTCATATGGTTTGTTTTGCAAGTCCCTGATCATATGGGTGGCTCTTCTCTGGGCTATCTCAAGTTTTTCCACATCCTTGTTGAAGTGTGGTGCCCAGAACTAGATGTACCGGTCCAAGCACGGACCTCTGAGGGACACCACTGGCCACTTCTTGCCAGGATGACACAGATCTGTTCATGAGAACTCCCTGGGTCCTTGCAGCCAGTTTTCCACCCACTGACTGTTGAGCAGGTAAGCCCACAATCTTCCAGTTTATCCACAAGGATATTGTGGGATACGAGATCAAACACTTTTTGGAAGTCTAGGTATATAATGTTGACCTTTTCTCCCATGTGCAGGTGGCGAGAGACTTGTTCATAGAAGGAGATGAAATTGGCAAGACACGACCTACCCATGATGAAGCTGTGCTGGCTGTCATTCAGACTCTTACCCTCAATGAGTGTATCATGCATAGATTCTTTAATGAGTTTTTCCAGGATTTTCCCTGGGATGGAGGTTAGTCTGACTGGCCTATAGTTGCCCAGGTCCTCTCTCTTCCCCTTCTTGAAGATGGGCACAATGTTCCAATCTTCAGGGATCTCCCCCATGTGCCACAATTTCTGAAAGAGTTGTGCCAGGGGTTCTGCAGTGACCTCAGCCAGCTCCATCAGCACCCTTGGATGAAGTCCATCTGGTGCTGCGGACTTATAAATGTCTAGCTTTTCTAGTTGTTTTTGCACCAGCTTAGCATCCACAGTGGGGAGGCTATCATTCCCATCATGCCCTCTGTGATCCTTATCTTGCTCATCTTTCCCCTTGGCTCGGTGAAATACCAAAACAGAGTGGGTATTCAGGAGTTCATTTTTTTCCCCTAGTGTCCATTACCAGCTATCCTGAGGTGTTAACCAGGGGCACCATGCTTCCATTTGTTTTCCTTTTGCTCTTTACATACCTAAAGAAGTATTTCTTATTGTCCTTGACTCCCTTGACTAACTTAAATTCAGTCGCCACCTTAGCTTTTCTAATCATTTTCCTACAAGTGCAGACCACTGTTGTATAGTCCTCCTTGAGGACTGTCCCTAGCTTCCACTGTGTGTATGCCTCTTTTTTTTCTTTTTCAAGAGGACTGCAATGTCTCTACTGAGCCAGGAAGGCTTGCCTTTCTGCTACCTTTCCTTTTTATGGGAATGGTTTTCTTTTGTGCTTTGAGAATCATGTCCCTGAGGAACAACCGCTCCTTTGCACCCCATTCACCTTCCGTCCCTGGTCCTGCATCGCCTCCACTACTAGGGCTCTGAGCCTGTTGAAGTCAGCATTTTTTTGAAGCCCAGGACTTCAGTTCTGCCAGTTGATTTGTCAGCCCTGTGGTGGACAGTGAACCTGATGAGCTCATGGTTGCTGTCACCCAGGCTACCCTTTGTGTTCAAGCCACACACCAGATCATCTTTGGCCAAGACCAAGTCTAGGAGAGCAGTACCTGTGCTTGGCTCTTGCACTTCCTGAGTCAAAAAGATCTCCTTGATTACAGTTGAGAAGCTACATGACTGATCTGACCTAACTGAGTGTTCCTCCCAGTCTATGGGTAATTGAAGTTAATTGACAATCAAGTCCCTTGTGCAGCCTCTGTCAGTTCTTGAGAGAACTCCAGATCCAGCTCCTCCCCTTGGTTCAGTGGTCTGTAGTAAATACCCACACTTAGGTCTCTCTTGCCTTGCCTCGCCTCCCCCTCCCCCCCAGGCTTGACCCAGAAGGTTTCAAGCTGCTTATCTTTGGAGCCAACGTCAGCCTCCAGCGAGATGTACTGCTCCCTCACATAGAGAGCTACCCCTCTGCCTTTTCTCCCTGCTCAATCCCTTCTGCTACACTCAATCATGTGAGGAGTCCCACCAGGTCTCCATGATCCCTACCAGGTCATTTTACCCCACTAGAAAGCAGGAGGGCTGGCTCCTCCTGCTTGTTCCCCATGCTCCTGGCATTGGTGTACAGGCAGCTGGTGCCCCCAGCTGACATCCTCAATTTCCTGAGATGCTGTGGGAGAACCATTCCCTTAGCATTTTCAAAAACAGTTATCTTAGTGTCCTCCATGTGGGAGCTTTCCTGTGTGCCAATCCCCAGGCATACTCCACTTTGAATTTCCCCATCCCCCAGCAAAGGGGATCAATCGACCCACTCCAGACAGTCCCTAACATGCATACACCACTACACCATCAACTCCCCATTACAATAACTGCATTCATTGCTATCACCTTTACCCATTACAGTCATACCAAACTGCTTCTGATCCTTCTGCCCCCTGCCTCCCCCCACCCCAACCTCTCTGTTCCCTTTTGTAGTACCTCTGTATCTCATTCAGTCTCATTTTGACACAGTCTTTGATTGAAAGATTTGTGTACTTGTATATAAGTAGGCTCCTGGTCTTCAACAGGGCATTCCTGAAGCAGGAGGCTAACTAGTTCAAGTGTGTTATCAGGGTCCCCTGCCACTTGATCAAGTGCCTGAACAGCGCTGCCTCTCTGGGCAATGTCTTGACCCCTTTCATCATCATGAGGAGTAAGATGTCTTCTACATCTCTTGGTGTATGGGCAGTACCAAAGGAGATGGTCAATTTGTTTCTGCCTTCCAACAGGTTTGGCCAGGGCAGTTCAGCAGACTTTTCTGCCCTTCTCTGTTTCTCAGTACTCACATGGAGAGTGCCTGGTAGGTTACTTGTCTGTTCAAGTCCCTGTGTTCCTTCTGCAGGTCCTTATAGAAGACTTGTTTCCACACAGTCTTGCTGCTATGCTGGGGAGCACAGCTGTGTTCGACATTCTGTCCTTTGCTCTTAGCACCTGTTGTATCTTATGGTGGCTATTTCTGGGTTGTTGGGCCTTCTTTGTAGCTCATACGTACTTGTAAAAACCCTTTTTGATACCCTTGGAGTAAGAAGATGGAGGTGGTGATAGAGCAGATGGAGTGGAACTCGCTGAGCCCAAAGAAATGGGACAGGGTGACTAGAACAAATAGCACTGAGAGAGGTCCCTGGTGTCACACTTCCCCCTATCCTCCCTGCCTGCAAGAGAAGCCTAAAGTTAGAACGACCCCGGTAGGCTGGGGAAAAACCTGAACCTAAGCCTGAGCAAAGAATCAAAAAGAGCAGAGAGTGAAAAGGCAAGGTGGTAGCCACTCCCCCCACCTCTCACAGCATTTGTAATGGGGACACAAATAGCCTGGGAATGTGAGAACTTTAGCAAAGAAAGAAAAATGGGGCTCTATTCAGCAATGTTTCAACCACCTACAAAGAGACATCATTTGTCTCCAAGAAGGCAGCCTCCCCAGCCTCAAAACTTACACTTTGGGCAGTGAGAAAACTGACATTTTGTTGCGTGATAGGCCATTGAAAGTGTGGTACAGCTGTGCACTGACAAATGCATGGCTTCAGAGAACTTATGAAATGCCCATACGTGTGACAAATGAACGAACCCTCATTACAATTTGCCTTAGCCCGCACTCTCAGCACTGCTGCCCCCCACCCCAAGCACAGCCCCAGCTCACCCCACCCCACACTAGGAAGAGCCTGGCACCACCCTGGCCCCAGTCTGCAGTGGTAGTCTGCCCTTGCCCCATGCACAGATCTGAGGCACACACCCCCA
Organism: Caiman crocodilus; assembly: GCA_030014935.1. Classification (NCBI taxonomy): domain Eukaryota; kingdom Metazoa; phylum Chordata; order Crocodylia; family Alligatoridae; genus Caiman; species Caiman crocodilus. Next base: position 859,095 of record JAGPOW010002118.1, on the reverse strand, counting down.
TGCCCTCCCGAGGTGTGTATAGTGGTGGGAGCTGCCCCCCTCCCACATCCTATGAAGGAGCCACTCACAGTTCTGTCCCCTGCTCCATCCCAGCTGTGCACCCCCTGCCCTGCCCCACCTCAATAATAATCGATCATAATAACTTTGTTATACAGAAACGAGTTTATGCAAACACTTCATTAAGAGCTGCAATATTGTTTCCTATTATGTACTAATCCAGCAGCATACCAGGACCAAACTGTTGTGGCATAACTATGATATATATATTTAATGCATATATTAATAATGCATTTGATGTTAATTAGTGTAGCCTGCCTTATATCATACAATTGGTAACATTAAAAACAAGTACATGAGCTGAAACTTGGAGACAGAAGGGGTACACTTGTTAAAAAAGGTTCAAAACCCTTGAACACATTATGTGATAAGGTGATGGTAATGAGTGCACGGGCATGTGGGAATGTGGGTGCCTGGTGCAGTTTTTTTGTAACAAGACTAAGAATGATGTTACTGTAAAAACTGTTTTGGACTGTCAAATGAACCATAACTGTCACAAGACAGGTTGTTAGAGGTACAGTTAGATATATCTCTATAGATAGATATATCAATAAACATTTTTACAAAAAAAAAAAAGAAACGTAGTTTGTATTCAGTCTTTGGGTCAGATCAAGTGAGACTGGAGGCATCTGAACCCCAAAGTCTCCGGGCCTGGCAGGATGCCTGCCTAGATTTGGAGAGTTTCCAAAGCTCCAGACGGATGGGTCTGAGAGAGAGGATACTTGCCGTATGGTAGAGCCACGCAGACTTGGTGACTGAGCTCTGCTCTGTTAAATTTTGGAATTGGACTATTGGACTTTGCTCAACTGAATTTGTAACTGATTTGGCCTTTGAAACGAAATGAAAAAAAAAAAGTTTGTACTATGTATAGATAGGTTCAGAAGTGTGTTTATGTAGTACCTGTACTAAAACTTGCAGCAGTTTGCAACAAGATAAAATGCATGTATAGGTGCCAGTAGTAATTTGCATATGTAAATGTAAAAGGGCATGTTTATTTCAAAGTCCAGTTTTTTGGCCCCTTGCATTTTAAATCAAGGGGAAGCGAGGAGCAGATACTTGCTTCAGGTCTGGGTCAGGGCTAGAGTCAGGCCTGCAGTTATCTGCTGCCTCACTCTGCTTGCCCTCTGCAGCTTCTTCCTACCCCTGTGTCCCCCCCACCCCCCACCCTACCCCCTTACTGTCATGTGCAGTTCACTTCCACATCCTGCTTGGGAGGAACAGAGCTGGAACAATGCCTGACAGTAATGGGTGGGAGTGGGGGCAGGAAAGCTACAGGGCAGGGGGAGGGCAGACAGCATTTTCCATATATAGAATCAAATTGTTGGGGAGTCATCTTACATTCAGGGACATCTTATATTTGAGTAAATACAGGAGCAAACATTTTTCATTGTATACCCAGGATTTTAGGAATAGGTGAATATCCAACTAGCAGAACTTCAAGGAAAGAGATAGGAGGCATTTATGAATTTTTAGCATCTGGCTTTGCTATAGTTAACTGTTAATTCTAAATGTAAGTTAGCAGAGGCTAACATTATTCACTGTAAGGAAGTTTCATGTGCTGGCAAGGCAATTTGGGCACCTAGCCACATGCAGAGAGGCTGCTCTGACATGCTGCAATTACAGTGTGTTAGAACAGATGCGATTAATTGTAATTGCCCTGCTCCAGCTGACTCCAGCACCTCGTGTATTAGCATGTGGGTGTGCTTGTACGATGAGCTTTAGTTAAAGCACTCCTGTCGCCATTTTTCAGCATGGGGTTGCTAATACATGAGATGCTCTGGCTGCTTTAATTAAAGCACCCAG
>JAGPOW010002118.1:813936-857135 GCA_030014935.1 Caiman crocodilus | reverse complement strand
TTGTGTGTGTGTTTTTTTTTACACCAAACCTGTGCCAATTTTTACACAGGGGGTTTTTAATAATTTTTTTTGTTGGGGTGGTTTAATTAAACCCGGGACCCCCCCCCCCCCCCCCCCCCCCGTACCTGTATAAATGCCTGTTATGGTCACTGACCTTGTGCCATTTAGTTGTCCACTTGTCTAAGATGAAGACTGAAAGCTGAACTTTAGCAGCACCTCCATTGTCATTTTCCACAACCTTTTTATGTGATAGCTGAAGTAGCTCTATACATAGAACCTAAATGTAGCTAAAGGGGATCCAAATAGGGTCTTGCAATTAGTTCTACATAAGCAATGCATGTGTGGGAACATGGGTCCTTCTTTCTCCATGAGGCTTAAATTCCAGTGCCTCTCAGTTTTCCCTTCTTCACAATAACAGTGAGGCTTAGAGGCCCTGCAGAATATCCATAGAGGACAGAGTGTAATTTAAACTTAATCTTCCCTCTATCCTAATGAGCAGCTTGGAAGAATGCTGATAACATTCATTCTCTTTAAGGGTAAAAAGCTTGTTATGTTTTGCATATATGTATGTTTTTGCATGAATTTAACAATTTTCTGGGGAAAAGATTGTCTCCCTGCTATTCAGTAAGTTAATAAAAGAATTATAAATATTTTGTGCCTGGCCCTCACTTTGGTAGTAGGTAGGTGGCCTCCTGTGTGGTAATTTTTTTTTCTCCTCTTTCTATTAGTTACTATGTGGGCGTCCTGTTGTAACTGGTTTTGTTTGGATGGACAACCTGAAGAGATGCAGCAGCAGCCTCAACGGGGTCCCAGATCCCAGGCATATTCCAACCCGGGTTACAGCTCCTACCCTTCTCCTACAGGTTCTGAACAGAGCTGCAAAGGATGTGGGGCACACTTTGAAAATTCATCTAGGAAGGTAAGTAGTGAACTCTAGGGCTGTGCGAAACAGCACCACTCTGCTTTGACTTCTGTTTCGACATTTTGTGGAACAGTGTTTCGTTTTGAGTTCCATTTGATTTCATTGAAACTTTGCTGTTTCAATGCTGTTTTGATGCTTTGCCTGTAGGCTATAATGGGGAATCATGCAAATGCCTAAAATGTTGTCATTTCTTGCCTGATTCAGATGAATCTTCTGAGATGGCAGCAGCAGCCTCCTGTGATCTGGCAGACAGATTGGGGGCCCATGTCCCTGGGAGGAGTCCGGCGCAGGCCCTGCAGCCCGCTTGGGGGTGTGGGCCCCCGGATGTATGTGCCGGATGACAGCACAAATCATCTTGGTGGTTGGCACAGGCTGTGCCCAGCACTGGTCCCAGCTAGCAGCAGCAGCCTCCCGTCATCTGGCAGGCAGATCGGGGGCCCGCCCGCTGTGTGAGGGGCTCCATAATGAGCCCCCATCCCCTGCCTGCTCTCCCAGCCTCAGCTCCTGGCTCTTTAAAAAAATAAAAAATAAAAGCCCCTGCTCACCAGCTCCTACCAGGCGGGGTGATCCCTGCTGCCCTGTGCTGCGTGAGGGGCTCTGCCACAAGTCTCCAGAAACCCTGAGGCCACTGCAGCAGCTGGTGAGTCTGGGGCTTTTATTTTTTTTTGAAGAGCTGGGAGCTGGGGCGTGCAGGGCAGCCATGGGAAGCTGGTAGAGTAGGCAGGGGTTGGAAGGTGCTCAGAAGGGCTGGGGGAGCAGGCAGGGGATGAGGCCTGGCAGGGGTCCCCCCATGTTCCCCTCATGCATCCTCCAGCCCCTCCTTCCCTACCCCCTACTTACCAGCATGGAGTTCAGGTCTAGCTCCCTGCAGCAGTGAGCGGGTTTGCCCGAATCTCCGAAGCTCTCAGAATCTTTTCTGAATTATTCAGAGAGCTTCGAATTGACCTTTTAATTGGTCTCCCTGTTCGATTCATTTTTGGAGATTTGGCCGCTGAATCGACCTAAATCTCCTCCGAATCGAATCAGCACATGAAGCTTCACACAGTCCTAGTAGAAAGATATACCTCTGTTCCTGAGGGGGCAAGTGCAGCCCCTGCTGCCACAGCGGCTCCTATAGGGACTTACACTCAGGGACTGGAGCTGCTTTCCCCTTTGGTCCTGGGAGAATAAGAGAAGCAAGGGGAGGATCCAGGTCAAAAAGCTTGGCCCCATGTCCCCCACCCTCTTGAAGCAGAGTGTGCTGTCTGGAGCATGGGAGCTGGCAGTGGCAGGGGTTGCCCACTCTGCCACAAGGAACTGGGTGTGGTGAGGAGTGAGCATTTACTTCGCTACACAAGGGTCAGGTGCTGCAATACCCTTAAAAAGATCTCTCGGTTGAGAATCACTGGTTTACAGGAAGCCAATATCAAGAGCTTGCAAAACATGCAACAAAGGAGGAACTTGATTCAAGGACAAAATATAACAATTAGGATTAGTAAATAATAAATAGTAAGTAGTAAATAAGTAAATTAAAATTTACTTTCCTTAAATATTAGCTTTTCTATCACAATCAGCTGGCACAGTTGAAAATAATTAGCAGCTTAAAGACTGCCTTCCAAATAGACTTAGGTGTTTTATATACTTTGACAAGGGAATGGCAAGCTCCTTTATAGTGTGATAATAAGGAGTAGCAGCTTGAAAATGTATTGTCTACTCTTTGTTGTTGACACCACCGAAGACGATTGTGAGAGAAGGATTTTCTAGATTGCCTACTTTGTATATTTGACAGCACTTCATGAAACCTCTGTTCTCTTTGTAAGCCTTTCACACAGCAACAGGCTAGAGAAAAATACTTTAGAAATAAAAATCTCATGGCAAAATCACAACAGTTTTGGGCAGGTGTCATACTTGAAATCACTTTATTATTTTTAAATTGACTAGATTTGGAGTTATGCATTTCCCTTTTGAAAAGAACAGATGTGGCAGTAAGTGAAATCCACTATGCTTACAATGAAAAGGGAAAGAATTTTTAAACAGTACATACCAGCTAAAAAGCCACAACAATTTGAGAGGACTGATATGCCAGTTTAGAGTAGCAAAAGCAGAACCTTCATTTTTTTCTTCTTTGCCTATCTGTTAGCCTCTTCTGTGTACTCGATTCTTGTGCATTTTAGCTGGCACAGCTATTACTGTTACAAGGTTCATAATTAATCAGTAGCCTTTGGATGGGAAATTATTTAAACTGGGAGCTTCCCAGAATACTTCCTGAAGAGTGTTCAGAAGCTGGTTAGAGTCCAAGCTCTGTGGCTCAGCAAGTGGCCAAACTGTAGCAGATTACCAGAGTTAAGGTAATGAATAAAGAATAGAAGCATTTGACCTGGATAAAAGAACCTTTTAAAAAACTCTATTTTAAGGTATCCCAGCATGACCCTGTTTTTTAAAAGGAGCTACAAAATCTACAATATACTTCAAATAGTTATGGAGTTAAATCTACGCCTTATTTCTTTTTAGGCATCTTGTATTTTAAATTGAGAAACTGAGAAAAATGTCTTTTCATATTTAGTTTCCTTTTGGATTCCTGCTTGTGTGTTGAAAATAACACTTCATAAAGCTGCTTTATTTCTCTTTCCATAGAAACGACAAACATATGTATGTATTTTTGTAGGGAGAATAGTCCTTTGCTTTAAGGCCTATGTTGAGGATTAAAATTTTTGGGAGAAGCTTTTTTTTACCCCTCCATTCCTCCCTGCTAATTCAGGGGTATATATCAACTCAGTGCTCTGATCTGAAAGTAGGCAGCCTGTGTATATAATACTGAATTAAAACAAACTACTGTGCAAGGCATCATCAAAACATTGTCCTGATTTAAAGAGCATTCCTCTACAAAGACAAAGGAAAAGGAATTATTCAGTTAAGCTTTTACTTTTCTGTGCAGTAGGAAATAGCAGATGTAGATGTGTTTTGCTACTTGTATGAATGCTTTTGAGGCAGCTGCAAGTTCAGGTATAGTACATTATCTGTAAGGAAAAATGTATTTTATAGAAATGTGGTGGGGGGGGGGAACCCTTAAAACTGTGACCTACAAAAACCATGTATTTAAATAATAGTATTCTCAAAGTGGCGGCATGCTGCTTTGAGTCATTGATAGCATTCTATAGAGCTGAAAATGATTTGATGGAAAGTAAAATGCATTTGAATCGAACCTCTCAGGTAACTTGGTCAATAGAATAGGACTTCAGACTACCAGTCTACTCCCTTTTTTGTTTAGGATTTGCATTTCTAAATAACAAGCAAATCTGTGTAGTGATTTGAAGGTTTTATACCTTACTTGCATAATATCAGTGGCATATGGATAAAATACCTAATAAATGGTACAGCTTGAATGGTTTTCATTGGTGGCAGCCTAAAAGATGTCTGTAATCTGATTCTGGTGCAACAGGATCAGAGAAAACTGCATTGTATCCCATAATGGGAGAAGCAGCTTGCTTGAATCGTGGTATCCAATTACTATTTAAATCAAACTACTTTTTATATAAAACACAATGGTCATAAAATGAAGTCCATTTAGATTGTGAGAGTAAGAGACAACTGAATTCTGACTGCTTAAACAATAGTTTTCAAAGTATTTCTCCCCTTATAAATATAGTATACTCTTAATATAATGTAGCGGTCACTTGTTTTAAACGGATTTGTACAGGCGAAGGTGAAAGGGATTGTAATGAGGGAAGTACTTAACTGTTTTGTTATATCTAATAAGATAATTCTGCAAAACTGCTGAAGTATCTTTAAAGGAGTAAAAATTGTTCTTGCAATCCTGCTTTTCTCCAGTTCTCCAGCTAGCTTCTAACCCTGATTTCCTGTCATAGCCTTATTTCATAAAATGATCTTTAATTCAAGACAAGTTTTACTCATTATTCTTTCTGCCATTAACAAGCTATGCCAGGCATTTTTGGGGGAAACTGTCATGCTGTTCTTTCCTCCCACACCCCCTGACAAAGGTTTCTTAAGTGTCTTAGAAATTGGCTGACATTTTCAGGATGATGCTTTTCTCTGCAGACTTACTGAAAAAAACTCCTGGCAAACTTGAGTGTAGAGCAGAAAATAGTTGCTGTAGTTAAAGTTTTACTTCTGACATTTTTTCACTTTTATCTTGCACAAAATGCTGAGCCAAGTAAGTTGAAGAGAAATTCTAGAGTCTGGCACCCTTGCTGTTAGAGCAAACCTGAGTGTTCACCCTATTATTTGCAAAGATTACACCCTGGTCAGCCTTTTGATTTAAAGTATTATACTGTTGTTTGTCCAGGTTCCAGTTTGTAACCATAGATCTTCATATTAGTGTCACATATCGTGGTTCCAGGGATGGTCGTGACACCATGTCCCATGCCTTGCTGATGGCATCCTTGCAGATGTTCTGCTAGTCACTGATACAGTCCCTCTCTATGCCTCTCTCATCCCCACTCCAGGCCTTGGAGTCCTTGGTCTCTCCTTTGGCTCCTCTCTGGGCCCTCAGACCCCTTAGTTTTACCTAGCCACTCCCTGGGCTACTAGGCCCCTCAGTTTTTTTCCTGGCCTCTCTCCAGGGTTTCAGCTCCTCTGTACTTTTCTGGCCTGTCTCCAGGCCCTTGGCCCCCTCTAACCCTGTGCTCTATTCCTAGCTCCTTATTGGGTCGCTGGACTCTTCCTGCTCTTGGTCTTTCATGGCCCCTCACTGGTCTATTCCTGGTCCCTTGCTAGGCTGCTGGACCCATGTGGTCCTGGTTTTCCTTGGCCACTGGACCCATGTAGCCCCAGTGTTCCCTGCCAAGTGCTTTTTGTTGAGGTGTGCTCCCCTAGTCTTCCCCCTCCCTGGGGCACCCACAAGGCAGTGGGAGCTGAGGCTTTCCAGTGCCCATCCTTGCCTTTCCCTGGAGGGCCCATGCATGGCATTTCATGAAGGTTGCCCTGCCATAGGCAGCCCCACCACACCAACCAACTCCAGTAGGGTAAAGTTTTAGGTCTTATCCAGGACTTGTTTTCAGACATACCTGATCTCACATGTCCTAAGCCCTTACTGGGCTGCTAACTGCTGGACCCCCCTGGTCCTGGCTCCATCTGCTACCCTGAGTCCTCCATCTCTGGCCCTGACTCACTCTTGGACCTACCAGCCATTGTCATCCCAGGCTGCTCGTCCCTTGAGCCCTTCCTCTCAGCTGTGCCCTCCCCCCTGGGACCTTTGGCCTTTCCTAGGCCCTGGCCCTACTTTAAGGCCTGCCCAGCTCTGGCCATCTCTGCTGTAGTCTGTTTAGCCTTCAGCCCCTCCTGGGCTGTGGCCCCTGTGCAGACCAGCTGAGATTATCTGGGTCAGTCCTCCAGCTGTCCGCTCCCTCATCTTCGGGTCCACCATTTTGGGCCCCTCCATGGATCACTCTCTCTGTGGGCTTGGAGCCCTCCATAGGTCTTTCTACACAGCCCCTTCCTTCTCTGGGCACAACCTGGCCCTTCAATAGGCCACAGACTCTCAGCCCCTCTCCCAGGACTTGCCTGATCTCTCACTAGGCCCCTCTCTCTTCGGGCTCATGTGGCCTCTCAACAGGGCCCAGGCACTCGGCCCTTCTCTTGGGGCTCTCCTTGTCCCTGAACAGGCCCATACACTCTCAGCCCCCTTCTCAGGGCTCTGGACCCCACACTGGGTCCCCAGGAACCTGCTCCATCCACTTAGTTCCTACCCAAACCTCTGGATGTCTTAGCGACAGCCTTCCTGCTCAGTGGTGTTCCTCAGATGCCAGCCCTGCTCTCAGTGTCTGGGCTTTTACTTAGTCTATGCCCAGCCCTCCTCCGACCAGGAGACTCCTTTGATTAGGCCTAGCCTCATCTGCTGGCCCCTGGGTCAGCTGACTCTGCAGTTAGCCCTGACCCCACCTGCCCATGGCTCAACAGACTACCTGACCTGTTAAAGTGGCAGGCACATCAAGTGCCCTGCCACAACCGGGTGTAATGGGCCTCATTTTAAACATGGTTTTCCTGTGTTCCAAATAGCAAAATATACAGTAACCGTTTTCAAAGTAATTGTTTTGGTGCTCATATTTTCACTAATCACTGCCATTTCTGTCTAAATATGTGTCACTGATCAACAAATACATTAGAAGCTTTGGACTTCTTTTATAGAAAGTTGGTACGTTTAATGCTTAATCTTTTACTGTTTGTATCTAAATACTTATTGCTCAAATACAGGGTAGGAAAACTGTTTCTTTAAGGGAGTGGTGAATGAAATACCAAGGATATATTTATTCATAAAGACCTCTTCCTCTGCATCATTTGATAACTAAGATTCCTTGAAATGTTGCTCCTGATTCTTTGGCTTAAATAAAGTGTACGATGTATCTCTTGTCCTATGCCCACCATTATAGTATCTGAACACTTCTGCATTTTTGAGAGCCAGACACAGTGATGCCATATCCCAGTGATTCTCAACCAGGGTGTCACCAGATATTTCAAAGGGTGTTGTGAAGTATAAGGAGATAAACAGATAAATTAAGCAGGTTAAGTACAAAGTCAGGCTTTTCCCTGTCTAGACAATCTGCAGTGCCAGGCCCTTCTGCAGGAAGCAAAAGCAAGCACTGTAATCTATAAATTAGTTTGTTGAAATAGGATGCTATTCAATTCACAAAAGTTATGGAGGGGTTCCTTGAGTACAAAAAGGTTGAGAACCACTGGTAGTGGAGCTTTGTCTGTGGAATATGTTCCTTGAAACCTATTTTGGCAGCTCCTCAAGGCCTGGTAAAAGGCTCATATTTTCCTGTATAATATTCTAATATAATAAAGGGCTTAGACTGGGGGCGGGCAAAATATGGCCCACCAGCCCAATCTGGGCTGCCAAGCACTTCCCCTCCAGGCTGCAGAGCCCTCAAAGCCTAGTAATGGCGGCTGCCTGTCTAAAAGCCTCCAGTGGCAGCCGGCAACACTAGCCTCCGGCTGCAGCACCTCGGGCTGTTTACTGGGTTCAGGTTGTGAGGCAACCATCCCAGACCTCAGCCTGACCCGGCTGGCCTCGCCCCGCCCTGGCTTAGGCCACCTTGAGAGGGGCAGAGGGGTAGGGGTTGGGCCTGATCCTGTGGTGCCAGTGTGGGGAAGGAGTGCCTGGGCTGGCTTCTGCCTCCTGCACAGGACTAGATAGGACCTTGTCGTGCAGGTAAGCCCAGGAGAGTGGCTGCTGGGCAGGCTTTCCCTGTGCCATGCCATGCTGCTCGGGGCATGCCAGGTCGAGCTGGATTGGCACTGGGGAAGGGAAGCAGCAGCTGGGCCATCTGTGCCACTTGGGACTGGCTGGATGGGCCAGCTGAGGAGAAGCTGCAACTTTGCCTTGTGTGGCTTGGGCTAGGATGGGCTGGCATCAGGGAGGGAAAACTGCTCCAGGGCCAGTCTTGAGTGGCACACGGTTCTGCTGCCGCTTCTGCTGGCTATTGCTGACCTGGCTGGGCTTGCCCTGTCTGCAGCAGCACATGGGGAAGCCAGCTTCTGCTGTATGCTGCTTTTCCTGGCTGAGGCTTTCCCATGTGCTGCTGTACTTTCCCCCTACCTGTGCCAGGTGGTCCCAAGAGGCAGGAGGCTCTTCCACTGCTTCTGCTGGCCATTGCCAACCCAGCTGCGCTCGTCCCCTCCCAAGCAGAACATGAGGAAGCTGACCTTGGCTGCATGCTGCTTTTCCTGGCCAGTGCCGACCTGGCTGGGCTTGTCCCATCTGGAGCAGCATGCGGCTGAAGCCAACTTCCCCACCAGTCATCCTAGTGCAGTTACTGGCACACCTACAAAGTTCCCCCAGTCACCTGGGCGGTTGTTATAATATCCCTAATCTTAACACTCCACAGAAGAATAATTTGGATATGAGCACATCAAAGAAGAGGAAGATAGATGTTGAATGTCGAATATTCAACAAGAAATGGACCTCTAAATATTTTTTTACTGAAGTAGGTGGAAAAGCTGTGTGCTTAATTTGCAAAGAAAGTGTGGCTGTATTCAAAGAATACAATTTGAGACCAAGCATGCATCCAAATATGAAAACTTACCAGCCCAAGAAAAAGCAAAGAAAGCAGAGGAGATGGTTGCTGCAATGCAGAAAGAACAAAGTTTTTTCACAAAAGCATTGGCAGCACTGGATGGAATTATGAGAACGATTTATGAGGTTGTACACACAATCACCAAGAGGAGTAAACCATTCTCTGATGAAGAGTTTGTAAAGGAATGTGTACTCAAGTTAGCTGCAAATTTGTGCCCAGACAAGAAAAAGCAGTTTGAAAATGTTAGCTTGTCAAGGCGCATTATTGTGAGACATACTTAAGATATCTCTGAGAACCTGCATCAGCAATTGAAAAGTAAGGTAAATGATTTCTCATACTTCATATTGACACTCAATGACAATTGTGATGTCAAAGACACAACCCAGTTGTTGATTTTCATTTGAGGAATCATTGAAAATTTTGAGCTTTCAGAAGAATTGGCATCAATGCAGTCAATGAAAGACACAACAACTGGAAAAGATTTATTGGATGCAGTAAATCTGTGTGTCAAAAGTGGGAATGGACTGGAAAAAATTGATGTGTGTGACCACTGATGGAAGCCCAAATTTGACATGCAAACAAGTTGGATTGCTCAAAAGAATTCAGGATCAAGTCAAAGACACAAATCCAGAACAGAAAATTATTTTTTACACTGTATCATTCATCAAGAGGTCCTCTGTAAAAATGTTTTAAAACTAAGCACAGTTGTGGACACAGTTACAAAAGTGGTCAACTACATTTGAGCAAGAGGATAAAACCACAGGCACTTTGTAACTGTTTCAGGAGTCAGAATCTGAGCATACAGATGTTTTGTATCATACTAATGTAATCATACTAATGTTCAGTTTGGGTAATGTTTTGAAAAGAGTGTGGGAACTGAGAGCTGAGATATTGGTTCATTTTTAAACATGAAAGGAAAAGATTTGGATTTCCCGCAGCTGCATGATGCAGATTGGCTCTGTGATTTTGTATTGGGCTACATGAATGATCTGAATTCATGACTGCAAGGGAAGGGGCTTTTTGCTAAAGAATTGCATTCCAGTGTCAAGTAATTTATGACAAAAGTCCTCCTTTTCTCCCATCAGATAGAAAACAAAGATTTTGGCCATTTTCCTACATTGCAACAGATAATGGTTTCTGATCAAAACCTAAAAAAATATACATCACTACTAGTGCAGTTGCATGCTAAATTTTCTTGCCGATTTGAAAATCTTCAAATAATAGAAAAATACCTCTTTGGTCTCCTCACCTTTCACATTTACTGTTGACAGCGCTCCATGTGACCTGCAGCTTGAGCTTATTGACCTCTAGTGTGGTGTACTGCTTGCAGAGCAATTAAAATCAGTTCCACTTCCTAGCTTTTATGCCTCTCTCAATGAACAGAAGTTTTCAAAGATCAAGGCTTATGCCCAAAAGACACTTTTGCTGTTTCAATCTACATACGTATTTGAGCAGACATTTTTTGTAATGGAAATCAATAAATCGAACCTTAGATCTTCAATTAGCGATGACCACCTTGCAGCAGTGCTCCTCTGCATTGCAACAAAAGAGATGATGCCTGATTTTGATTTTCTGGTTAATGCACATCAGAGGCTTCATTCTTCACATTGAGCTCCTTTGTTTGTCTTTAAATTAATCAATTAAGTTATTTATATTATGGTTGTATGTTTGTCATGTTTTCAGAAGCATTAAGTTAATCACTACTTAAAATTATTTTTTAAAAAACATTAAAATCTGTTATAGTAGATGTTTGATTTTTAGTGTACAATACTTTATCTATACTTTTTAAAAATGATTTGTTCTGAAAGATTTTGTGTGCAGTTCTTGACTCAATTGGTTTGGCTCTGTTGTGGGGGGAAGTCTGATGCCCCTGAAACCCTACTGCTGGGGCAGGATGTTTGAGGGGTCACACCCTTTGCTACCTGGTAAGTTGTGCCTGTGTGTCGTGGCCCACAGGGCAGAACTCTTGGAGCCCCAGGAGCAGGCCACGCACTGTGAGGGTGGGCCCTGGTGTTGGGCAGTGTTTCCCAGTCAGTGGGTACGCCTTCTAATGTCAGGGATCACGTGATGAGGGCAGGAGATTCTGAGACCGATAGAGCGAGTCAGGCAGCTTGGTGTTGGGTGGGTGGCTCTTATGACACAGACCATATGACAGGGTGTAACTTTTGATTCCAAGGTCACCTCCCCAAAAGGAGGACTTCCAGGGGCAAGGGGAGGGACTTCCAGTGGTAAAGGTCAGGGGTTAGGGATGGGACTTCTGGTCCCAAGGTGGAAACCAGGGGGCGGGGCAACTGTCAAAGGCAGAGCTACCAATGCAGCCCCCGACAGCTCACCAACACTCATCAAGCGGCCCTCAGCCTGAAAGAATTGCCCGCCCCTGGCTTAGTCCATCTGTGTCTGTCTGTAACGCCTTTGGTGCACTCTGCTTGGTTACTGAAACAACCAATCAGAGTGCTCCAAGAGTGTTATGGACAGGAGGCAGTGGTGATGGTTTGGAGGAGCACCGCCATGACAGAGGAGATAGAGTGATGGGGTGAGGCTAGCACCACTGGCCTCATCCCCTTCCCCCCCCCCGGCCCTTCTCCCTGGAGGCAGTGGAGCACCACTGTGAGAGCAGGGACAAAGTTGGGGGGTGGCATGAACAAGCTTTCCCCCCCCCCCCCCGGTCCTGCTCCTTAGAGGCAGCGGTGGTGTGGGGTGCTAGCAGACGGCGAAGAGGGGGGACGGCAGGGCAAGCTTCCTTCCCTGCTCCTGGGAAGCAGCGGTGTGGGGTAGGGTTAGGGTTATCAAGCTTCCCCCCTTCACTTGTGCCCTACCCCATCATTCTTGATGGGCAAATTTGCGAGAGAGAGAGGGAGAGAGAGAGAGAGAGAGAGAGTGTGTGTGTGTGTGTGTGTATGCTAGATGCTTCTAGCCCACCTTTTCTGATTGCTTTCTTGTTCGAGGGAAGGAAAGTATTGCGACTATTCTCCGTGAATTTTTTTTGTAACTTGTCTAAATGCTACAGTGATAAATTGTTAAAATAGAAAATGTTTGGAAATGAATGTTTTCTCCATCAGTCTAGACCAAGGGTGGGCAAAATACAGCCTGTGGGCTGGATGCAGCCAGTGGAGGTACTTTGTCCAGCCTGCAGCAGGTCTCTCAGTCCCACCTGGCCTAGGCATGATTTGGCCCATGATGCATCCCATCGCCCCTCTGGGCACTCGGGCTGGGGTGGCTCTGCAGCTAGGCAGCCCAGGTGGTGGCAGTGGCTCCTTCCAGCTGCCACCGCCACTGCCTTAGCCCTGATGGAGACCCATGAGCACAGCCTCGACCCTGGCCTGCCTTGCGACCAGTCTGGACTTGGCCTCAGAGCAAACCAGCTGGAACCTGCATGTGCAGCCCTGACCCTGGCCTGTCTCACATGTGCTCCAGACTCACATGCCCGCAATGAGCAATAACAGAAGCTGTTGCTGGGTGTGGAGGAAAAGCAGCCCTTCTCCTTCACCACTGCCAGGCCCATCTTGCTGCAGCTGCCCAGAGCCTGTGCCTGGGCTGTCCTGTGGCTGCTCTCTGCCTCTGCCACTGTCACTGCTGTGTCTGGGCTGCCCAGTGGGGGAGTGGTGGCAGTGCAGAGGATTTGCAGGGTGTCACGGGCTCTGGGCAGCTGCAGCAAGAAGGGCCTGGCAGCGGCGAGTGGGAGGGGCTGCTTCTGCCCAGCTACTGCTGCTACTCATTGTGGGCTGGCAGTCTGGAGCAGGCACGGGCCAGGGGTGGGGCTGTTCCGCTCTGGCTGCAGTGAGTATGGGGCGTGCGAGGGTTGGGGCCAGGGCTGCACACTGTTGGCAGTGGCAGAGAGGAGCTGCAGGGCCTGCAGGCTCCAGGCTGTTAGAGGGTGAGAAGGGTGCTGGTGACTGGCCCGTGGCAGCTCTCCAGAACTGCCTATGTGGCCTGCATGTCCAAATAATTGCACTGCACTGCACTGAAATATTCTTAATGGATCAGATTCCTTTAACAATCCAATGTCCAAAAATATCAAGCAGTAACATTTTACACAATCAAACTGGGGAAGGCTTTTGAAACGGAGTAGTATGCAGAAATGGTCCCTCTTGGAACAATCTGCGTAGATAACGAACTTGTGAGGTTCTTGTCTGACGTATGTGTATATAAGTAAGTGATCTTCTAATGAGATGGATTATGTAATTCAGTCAATAGGGTTCATGGCATCAGATTTCAGGTTTGTTCTGCCATATTTGAGACATCTGGGCAGAGCTAATGGCAGTGGAAATTTTTCATGTACTGAAACTTTTCTGGAAGGAAATTATACTGATTTTTCACAAAGCCACATAAGCAGGTCTTCTACAATGGCCCTAAACACTAATCCTTTAGTGTAGCTAGCTAAGATTCAGATGAATATTTACTTTTTAGTAGGAGGAAAGCAGTGATGTAGGTGGAGAAGGAGGTTATGTAAGCTCGTGTAATATTTACACCTTTCAAGGTGTTATCTAGAAGAGGAAAGTACTTCAACTGATCACGGTGTTAATTCACATTTTGACTTTCTTTCGTTTTGAATAGGTGGCCCAGGAGCACAAATCTATAAATCTTTTCTTTGAACTTAATACACCATGGAATTAGAGTTATTATTTAATTACAGAAGTAATCCATAAAATAAAGAAAATATTCATCCTTGATTTAAGAGCTTATGCTCTTGTTTCTAAAGTCTTTAGTTTTTATTTCTTCTTGCCTGGCTCTGAAGAGTCAAGATAGAAGTTTAAATTATAGCAAATTTAAAAAGGGAGAGAAAGCAAGCCAATGCCTGAATGAGTAAGGGATTTAGAGGGACTAATAGTAAAATATAAATCCAGTTTAAAGCTGTAATGACAGAAAATTACCTGAATGATATGGTGGTTTATGTGAAATAAGTTTTTAATCTCAGTTCAACTCCTGGTAGATTAGTGACTCCACCACAGAAAATACTATTCATGACTGCAGTCTCAGGAGACAGAAGCAAAGTACTGAAGTAGCTTAAAGAGTCACCTCCCATGGACATGAATAAGGGTGAGGCATGTTGTCAAGTGAGGGAGGGGAGGAGAGAAAGTTTGTATTTTCCTGCCTGTGTGGTGCTTTTGGAAATGCTGAGCTGCCTAATGCCACTTGAAGTCAAAAGGAGGTGCATGTGCCCAGAACACCAGAAAATCAGAATCCTGCATGATGAAGGCAGTATAAAACCATAGTGATGAAGCACTGGAAACAAAATAGTTACCTGAGGCCAAGTTCACCAAGGAGAACATTTTTTTCCCAGAGCTTGCAATAAGCAGCACATTCTGTTGTGACACTTTACAGCCATATTCTCATGAATTTAGCACCTAAAGCTCTATCCAGGTATGCATGGTTCCTCTGAAAATTTGGCTACTTTACTTTGCTGCCTAGATGGAAGCTGGGTTCCTTTGACAATCTGGCTGCAGGTGTAGAAATTGGTTTCATTTTCTTTTCTTTTTAGGGAAGGCAGCAATTAGGGGAAAAGAAAAATAATAAATGAGAAGAAGAAAAAAGGAGAGGGCAATCACTATTAAAGTTATGAAGTGCAGAAAATTGAAGAGGGAAGCTTATGGCATTCGTGTGCATGAAGTATGCTACCTGCAATCTATGCACGCACTTAGTTGTGATTTACTTTGGAAGGCTTGTTACTTTACCTCATAGACCTATTTATTAGTTTCATCTCTGAGTTAATTGTGTGCATTCAGAATTAGACCCTTGAAAACTATTGCAATTTAGGGGAGAATTAATTTTTTTTAACTTTTTTTTTGGTGATTTGCATAATGAATTTTAACTTATGTTTTTTATTATAAAAATGTGCTATTTCAACAATGAGTGATCAATAGAGTATCTTTTGTCAGGCAGTAGCATGCATTGTATACTTGATAATATCTTTTGAAAATAAAGCTTGGATTTGTCTTGCATGTGTGGTATTAATTGCATGGTGTCATCACCTTTCATGTAGCATTAACTTCTGCATCACCGTTTTACGATTCCTTTACACCCTCCTGACTAAAGGCTCTCTTGTCTCCCCTCTTGTCTTTGAGCAGCACATCTGTTTGGACTGTAAAAACAATTTCTGTCCGTTGTGTTCAAACCGGCCCGAGAGTGGTCCTCTTCTCTGCCACCTCTGTCAGCGATTCCGAGCTACAGCATTTCAGCGGGAAGAGTTGATAAAGATGAAAGTAAAGGATTTGCGAGACTATCTGGCACTCCATGAAATCTCCACAGAGACATGCCGTGAAAAGGAGGAACTGGTATTTTTGATCCTCAATCAGCAGCCAGTTATCACCCCGGAGGATAGGCTACGAATACCTCCGCTTACCACTGGCACATCTGGACAGGAAGGCTTTGTTCTTCTCCCACCGCCTAGCCCAGCATCTGCTACCTCACATGATGCCTCTCCAGTGTCCATCTCGAGTGCACTAACTCAGGAACATCAACAGGTATTTCTCAGTCCCCACGTGGAAGCACCCTGTCCTGTACTCATTCATCCTTGTTGTTGGCTTAATTACTGGGATGCTTATTGTTTCTTATATCTTAATAAAAACTATGCAAATAAAAATTATATGTGAAGCTTTTGTATAAAATAACCAACAGTACTTGAGCTACATTTCATGTATCTATTGTCTCCATTTGACTTTGAAATTTGAATAAATAACTCAAGACTTCCCTAGAGCATCATTAGAAACTAAAGGCAACACTTCCATTGTAATTAATGGATTTCTCTGTTAATGTTGGTCATGTTGATTGTGATGGATGGGGTATTTGCCTTTCCTCCATTAATGGAAGTTAACTTTCTTTAGATGTTCAAATTTACTTGTGAGTCTGGTTTTAATAAGCCAGATATGATGCTTCTGTCATGGTTCTGAGGTGGGCTTGAACACTGGTCAGTGTTTCAGTGAATGGTTCCATCCTAAGATCAGCCTGGGACACTCCTTTGACTAATGGGCCATGTGGATATTTGCTGTCTGTAGGGCAGGGGAATGTCTTTCTTTTCTTTGTAGCTGAAATGTTGCTAAGTTATTACAGCTACAAGCAGCTGTTGGGGAAGGCCATTATTCTCTTTCTCCTTATTTTCTGAGCCATGAAGCAATCAAACATGTGATCTTGGAGATGATACAGCTGAGGGAAGTCTCCTGGTGTCTGGTCAATGATTGATCTGAGCACAGAAAAAGCTTTGATTGAAGCCACAGTGTGTTACTAGTCTCTGATCCAGATACTGCCCAAAACTATCTGGCGGCACTCTTTCTTTCAGAGTGAATTTATAGTCCAATTACTTTACTTAGACATGCTTTGTCTGTCTTTACTGACTACTGTGCAAAGCCTACTTAATGCTTGACATTTACTTTAGGTCTTCCTGTTATTAAGTGAATGGGTGTGCTTAGTTCTGCAGGGACCAGGACTGAGAAAGTGCCCCCTTGTGCTTTCTCTATTGTCTATTTTGTATAGAAATGCATGGCAATTCCTCCAGATTTCTTTTACATACAATGAGAGAGGCTTTTTTTATTCCTTTGGAAGTAGTGCATTGCATCACTTTGTGCCTTTGTGCTCTAACTTTTCTGCAGAAAATATTTCAGCTGCTTTTCTCAGTTTCTATTTCCTCTTTTGGGAATTCTTAGGCTTTCAAAATCCCTTTGATTTTTCCTAGTGTTTCACAAATATAAATAAACCACAGCTTTCTTCAGTAGGAAGGAGAATATTGTCTCAACAGAGAAACTGAGACAGTGACCAAATATCATACCCAAAGTCACAGAGAGGAATTAATGGAAGCTGGGATTACAATTCAGTTTCTTTTACCCTGTGCAGTGTTCAAAACTGTTACTCTCCCTCTACCCTGCTTTAGCTGCTTTTGTCTGCTGCTCCTTAGCTAGCCCCATCTCAGCCTCTCACCCTTACCTGCCTCCACAGAGCTCATCCACTAGGAAAGATCCAAGGCAGCTTGCCTGGTGGCTAACCCAAATGTGAACGGTGTTCTGGGGGAGGAGGAGGAGGAGAAAAGATCTGTTTCTTGCTTAGTTTCCAATCCAGTGCTAGCACTTGCACAAGAAGAGCACTGTGCTTCTTTCTGGTCATTGCTCAGATTAGTTACACAGTCACGGTGAACTACATCATTGACTGGTCTCAAAGAGCTACACAGCTCTTGCCCTTGACATGCTGTAGAGATTGTGCAATCATGATGTCACATTGCTCCACTGTTTTTCATTGTGATGTTGTATCAATGACAAGTTTCCAGACAATGATTTTCTGATCACTCTGAACCTCCATTTTTGAGTCATTACTCTATTGGTTTCTGCCCTGTCTGGCTCCATAAACCCCACAAGAACATGTGGGGGATTATTGTACATCATCCAGTATTGTAACAAGACTCAGCTGACAAGGTGGGGCATCCAACAGCCATGTACACCATGACAGTTTCTCACTGAGATCTTGTTTATAGTTCACGTCTGTGATCAGGGGACTTTCTTTTGTCCAGCCTGGCTCCTTTTTGGCCCTGCACCAAGTTGCCTAATTCCACAGTGCAGCGTGTGCTGAACTGTGCTTTGCTGTTAAACCCACTTGCCCTCTAGACATGCAGGGAGATCTAGTATTGGTGAAAGATGTATTTCCTCTTTTAGGCAAATGGGTATGTGCCTCCAAGCCAAGACGACATGACAGGAATTGAGAATGAAGGAGAAGCACCAACAGAGGAGGAGACACAGGTTTGTATGTGCTAGAATCGCACAGAGATGGGGGGTGGATTCTGTTGAGTTGTTTTAGTCCGTTACTCAGCAAGTATAGAATTGTGACCATGTAATAAGATAATAAAATAGTTATCATAATAGAGTCACCAGAAAACTTGTCTTTATGTAGAGAGGAACAGGATGTCCCTACAGGCAGAGAACTTTGTGTCACTGGACACTAAGGGCACTTTTACATGTGCTCCAGGGGTTGGGGGGGTGGGATGGTGCTTTAAGTAGAGTGGCTCTTTGAGCCACTCTAATTAGAGTGCTGCTGTGTCTCCTGTATCAGCAGCCCTGTGCTTAAAATTGGCAGTGGGGGCACTTGAACTGAAGCTTGTTCAACAAGCTTTACTTCAAATGCCCCCACCATTTTTTAAGCATGGGGACATAGGACGCTGCTGGAGTGCGGCAGTTGCCATGCTCCCGCAGACTTGATTAATTGAATCTACTCAGATGCACTGGAATTCCAGTGCATTGGAGCACACTCTGTGCTCGTGTATAGGCGCCCTAAAATAATAAAAGGGACTTGCATATCAGAGTAGAACTTATTTCTTATAACTAGAGGGATTCATGGAATAAAGTACACGAGGGATAGTATACCTCCATGGATGAGTATTGGCTAGGAAAGTATTGAGAGCTGTTTTAATTGTCATGATATTGTGACTGCTGACAGACATGAAAAAAACCCAACACTTTACTTTCAGCTTGGTGTTCTCACCATGATGAGCACATTGTATGCTCAGAAGAAGCATCACATTTATTTGACCCGGCTTGCCCAATGTCTGTATAGATTTGGCGCTTCATCAGGGGGGTTGGAGCTTTTATCTGAAAGTTGATTCAATCAGTACGTTGCATCGCCTGATGCAACGTACAGGGGCTGGGAACCTGGGTCAAACTGGTGCACTTCCTTTTCTGGTAAAGCATTTTTGTTTCTTCACATACGTTGGTGGCCTGTGAAACCAAACATTGTCCTGTCTTCATTCTGTTTTAGTCTGTTGACTCGGAGGATAACCTGATGCAGGGACGAAGGGCCTCTCTCTCTGACCTGACAAGCATTGAAGACATTGACATGCTCTCTGTAAGACAGCTGAAAGAAATTCTTGCTCGCAACTTTGTCAACTATAAAGGCTGCTGTGAGAAGTGGGAACTGATGGAAAGAGTGACTCGCCTTTACAGAGAGAGAGACCTTCAGCATCTGGGTAAGGTGGAAGAGTCATCAGTTTTACAAGCTGCCTCAACACTCAGTAGAAGGCAGCAGGTCAAAGGAAACAGTTTTCTTATCTGTTCATTGCCAACGAGAGAATCAGATCAGGAAGAAGACAACATCATGTTGCTAAACTATATTTACTATTGCTTGTGCCAGTTGACCTGAGCATTAATGTTGTTTGGCTCTGTAAAGCGACTGCTCCATTGTGCAACAGTAGGGCTTCTTGCTTTTCTTATGGCTGCAGAGCACATGCAGCTATGTTAGACTGAACTGAAGTCTTTTAGTCTCTCATTAACTAATTTGTGGACTGAGTGCCAACAAGGTGCACCTATATGTACCATGACAGTAAAGGGGCTGCATAGGTTATTATGGAGAGGTGAACTGGAAGACAGTGGAATGATGTAGGTATTTATGCAGGTGTAATTAAGCCTGCAGGAAAGAACCCAGCTAGACTATTATATCTCAAGTGGATTTTCAAGGGTGGAGTTAAAAAACAGCTATTTACTTACAAAACGAGCTTACAGAATATCACTTTTTCAAGATAAGAAACCTGTTTTAACTTGCTGAGTTTTTCTAATCATCTGCTAAAGCTTCACGTGGAGTACTGTCTCCAGTTTTGGTCCCCACGCTTTAAGAAGGATGTGGCCAGATTGGAAAGAGGCCAGCACAGAGCAATGAAAATAATTAGAGTGCTGGGAAGCATAAGTTATCAGGAAAGGCTGGAAGAACTGGAATTATTTAGTCTGGAGACGAGAAGACTGAGGAGAGATTTGATACCAGTCTTCAAGTACCTATAATATCTCAACAGTTTTCAGTGAAACTGGGACTTAGGTCTGCCAGAAACTACTTATTTGACTAAATCTCAAAATAACAGCCCATATACATTTAAGATGGTCACCTTGCTTTGTAACATTCTAACTATATATGTTCAATGAAAGGAAAAATGTCTTAATAATCTAACCAAATAATAGCTACTCCACACCAGTTGCCCTCACCTTTCTAAAAATGTACCATGTTGGATTTACAAAATACAAAGCCAAAAGACTCGAAGCAAGCCATCTCCTAGGGAAAGGGTAGGTAAAATACTGCCTGTTGGCTGCATCCATCCTACCAGGAAATTTCATCTGGCCCATGGGCGCCCATCAATTAATTATATCTGACTTGGTCCATGGCTGCCCCTGATGCACTCCACATGGGATCAAGCCCCACCTCCTCCCACTGAGGCAATATGCTGTGCTTCTACCCTTGCCCGCAAGAGGCCTCCAGCCCTGGCCAGTGTTCACAACTTCTGGGCAGAGCTCCTGTTGTCCTTGCTGCAGCCACGCAGGTAACTGCTTGGCTCCCTTGCTCTCCAGTGGTGCCTCCTGTCACTGCTGCAGTCCTATGGGCAACAGATAGGGAAGTAGGAGTGGGCAGGAGTCCGGAGCACGAGGCCCACACCTGGTGGGGCAGTGAGAGTGCAGAGCCCAGGTCAGCGGGAGCGTGAAGCCTGGGCCAGCTTTGTTCCATTGTGTATGGCTCCCTGCAGCTCACATGCAACTCCCAGGACTCATGCCACTGGGGGAAGCCCTGTGCGATGGAGGCAGGCAGACTCGGCCCTGCTCCCTTGGCCAAGTCCCAGGAACTGCATGTGGGGCCAGGCTGCCAGCTCCATCATGTAGGGCTCTCCCCCAGTAGCGCGTAGCTCTGGTCAAGTCCCAGCAGCTGCACTTGAGCCACAGGGAGCCTGCACGATGAAGCAGGGCTGGCCTGGCTCTGCTCCTTGCTGCCACATGCAGCTCCTAGGACTTGGCTGGTGCCGTGTGCTGCTATGGGGCCCCTCCTGTGCGGGCCATGAGCATCCTGAGGGCTTGCTGCCTGCTGCTGCTGCTGGCAGAGGGGGTGTACACTATGGGGGGAAGACCTGTTGTGGGGGGGGTACACATACCTCACCATACCTGCACACACACCCCCCCCCCCACATCCCCCAAACACCATGCTTTCCCACACCCCCCCACCCACACACATCCCACACATAGTAAACAAAATACATGTATACATAGTTATTATGCAGTTGTCTCTACACTACACTATGCACTACTCTACACTATGGAAACACACATAAATGAGGACAAGAATATTTTTTAAAGTAAAATTTAAATGGAATAATAGATGTTTGATTTTTAGTATATGATGTGGGTTTTTTTCTGGTTCCAAGATGGCAACCCCCCCGCTCCCCATCCCAAAAGGAGTACTTCTGGGGGCAAGGGGAGGGACTTCCAGTAGCAAAGGTCAGGGGTTAGAGGGTGGGATTTCCCATCCCAAGCTGGTGACCACATTGTGCCCTCAACAGCTCACCAACATGCATTAAGTGGCCCTCCAGCCAAAATAATTGCCCACCCCTCTGTTAGAATTTTTCTGTTTATTGCACAAAATAATGTAACTTCTCTCTTTTTTCCCCTTTTGTATGCAGTTTCTGACACTGGTGATCAAAATGGTAAGTGGTGTTGATTCTCAAAATGTTAGTTCTGTAGAAAAATTCTCAGCACTAGGAGTTGTTGCATGCTCTAATATAGAAAAGCTTTTGTTCTAGGCAAAAATTTCCAGCTCCCTGCCAGACAAGCAGTCTCACATGGCACTGGTGCAAGCGTAGGAGCAGGATTACTTAGATTCCAGTTATGCTTACACATTATTTGCAGAAGATGATGCTTCTTAACATTGGCAATGATGCATAATTTGATATTGAAGTCAGTAATAAAGTTTGTATTCTCTGACCCATGTACTCTTGTCCTTAACACCATGATGCATTTTCCTCAAGCCTAATACTTGCCTTTTAATCTTTAGCCTGTTCAGGTAACACTGGGCTTTCTGGTGCTGAAGAGAATCTCTGCAAAATCTGCATGGATTCACCAATTGACTGTGTCCTGCTAGAATGTGGCCATATGGTCACTTGTACCAAGTGTGGGAAGCGTATGAATGAGTGTCCCATCTGCCGGCAGTACGTGATAAGAGCTGTCCATGTCTTCAAGTCCTGAGTGAAAGCAAGTAAGACCAGTGTTGCCTTAAAGCCTCATGTGCTGTTAGAGAAATTGTTAAAATCTCTACACATAGTTGAAGGTCCAAGACTAGCGCTCAGACCTCACAGGAAGTCTGAAGTTCATGAGAGGTGAGGCAAGAGGAAGCTTGAGAAATTTTCCATATTGAAGCTGCGATTGGATGCGTCCTTCTCACCACATTGCTATACACCACAGTGCCTGGACTCCTTGAAGCCTAATAACAGCATCAGACACAGAAACAACTAAAATCCTGTGGGGAGCAGCTTGATCAACTGGTGATGGGGGATAAACAGTCACTTGGCTTCCCAACACAAAGACCAGATTCTGAGGCTTGTTATTTCCTCTGCAAATAATAAATGAGGACTGAGATCTCCACACACAACAGGGTTTTTTTGTTTTGTTTTGCTGCTACTGAATGTTCCTGTTCTGCTTCTCTTATTTACTTGCTCTGTGAATCACCTCCAGTGATATTTTTATTTTCAGGGAACACAATCTTGGTTGAGCTTATTCCTTATTTTGAACATATAACTTTATTTTAAGCTCTAGTTTCTAAAGCTTGCAGGCCAGGCTGAATGTTGCCCCCCCCTCTGTTACCTTTTTCCTATTCCAAATGTGTTTAATTCTAGCTCAGCGGAATTGAGACGTGATTCTGTGTAAGACAGCAAAGAGGCACAACATCTCACCTGGCTTCTTGCACACCTGAATCCAGCGTTTTGTCTTGGATGCAAGGTCCTATGTTTTGTCTTGTGTTGGTTCCTCTTTGTAGAAGACCTGAGAGTAGTACCTTGCCTACATGGTAACTGAACTGATTCTTAGTTATCTTAGGCATCAACTTGCCCTGTGTATGCACTGCCTGAGCACAAGTGGAAAAAAAATCCACCTTCTCCCGGCATAGGGATTTTTTTCTAACATTGTAATCACATGAAACCCTGGACAATGTATTTCTGCACGTCTCATACAGTGTAGAGATGAATCTGTCAAAGTGATGCCGAAATAAGGAAAGTGTAGGGAGACATTCTCCCTGCCTTAGGAACATTCCCCTAACTGCTTTTTTTTTGATTTCTTGTTGTCTGTTGCTTCCAGTTAAAGTGATTAGCGCTGCCTAGTCTCCTTTGCTTTCTCCTTCATCTCCCTCTTAGCCACAGGATACCAGTTTACTCTATTCCACCATTCTCAAGTGCTGTCAAATATAGAGATGGTTTGTTGAATGGCACAAGGTAACTTCTCCCTTGGTAATGGTTCTATGACAATCCCAAGTTTCTGAAAACAACTGCAGTTTGGAGAGCCCTTGTGAATCCATACTGAATTGCACTGAGGGTTTCACCCTCACTCACTATGAAGTAAAAAAATCGTCTTACAAGGTATGTCTTGGGAATGAATATGCCATTCATTACTGGTTGGCAGCAAAATATGAACTTTCAGAATAATCCAGTGCTAATGCCTTAAATAACCTTTTTCCCCAGCAGTTATGGGCACACTAGTGTCTTATTCCAAATGGCCACCTGGGCCATTTAGGATTTAACTTTGCTTCAGGATATTTATCTTGCATGTAGCAGCAGTTTATCAGTGAAGTCTGTCTCAAATTTTCCTGAATTTTGAATGTAAGAACATCAGTATTGAGAGAGAGAGAGAGAGAGAGAGCGCGCGAGCGAGCGAGCGCGCGCACGTGTCTGTGTGTGGACATGTATCTATTCCCAGCCTCTACAACACTCAAGATATACTTAAAAGAAGCCTCTATTGCAGATCCATGCATGTTTGCAATAACAGCTGGCACTATACGTTATCAGCTGTCTAACTATGCAAATTCATTTAACACTGCTGTACATCAGCAGCACTGCCTCCACTCCAGTAAATGCATGGATTTGGAGGGTCTCTTCAGTTTAGAATAAGGAAAAACTAGTTCTTGGTTAGTAGCTATGCATACATACCATAGTTTAGCTATAAAGAAATTTGAGGCTGCAGTTTATGCAACATCTATGTTAGATGGTGTTTTTGGATTATACAGAAACCAGAATGATACTTCCTGTAAAGAATGGACAGGCTCCTTCCTACGTGAGTGTCTATGGTGAATATGCCAGTTGTAGCTTTACCCTTCTTTCTCTTCCTTGCTGCTACTTCTGGATATTCTGCAATTTCTGAACGCCTCTGTTTCCAGCTACTAAATTGTATTACATTAAAGATGCATGATTTTCCTAGCAGTTTTTCAATGTAAACCATTACTGTCGTTGTTGCCACTGAAAAGGGTTTCTATGGCAGTTTCCAAAATGCATGGACTGTACTTACTGAGAGGCTTGAAAACTTCTGATCTAGCAAATGCACTGTGAAAATATTGTGTGTAATCATGTTTAGCAATAAGCTCAGGACAGGGGCCTTGGCAAAAGGAATATTTCCCCTATGAATACATATGTTTCATCTACTCTCTACAAGCCATTCTAAGGCTACTATGCCTATTTTTCTATAACAGATAAGCCAACTTGCAGATCAGTGGAAAAAATGTTATTAGGAATGAGGTACTTGCGTGCAGCTTGCTTTCCTAATACTTATACTGAAACTAATTTCCATTCTTTCTTCCTTTGCAGAAATGGATTATTTAGTGTGAGGCAGTATGACAACTCACTTTAAAATAAATTAAAACTTAAAAAAATCCAGAGGAAACAGATTCATAACCCAAAAGAATATATAGTGATCAAAAACTAATAAAGATAAAAGTGTATGAACATATTTAAGTGCTTTATGTACAATGTGCACATTTGTTTAAAATATTTTGAAAATTAATTTTCTATTTGAAATGGTTTCTATTACATTTTTCTTTTATTCAAAAATTGTGGTGGGTACAAAGGTAAAATAAAACCTAACTAGTTTTGGTACAGAGTTCTGGTTTATAATTTTATAATAAAGTTGAAATTTAATTTAGACAACTACTTAGGTTCTGAGTGTTTCTCTCTTGGGAGCAGGGGTAGGTAGCAGGAGCTAAACACATGTTACTGAATGTGAAGGAGTAGAATAAGCACCCCCCCAAAATCAACTTCCAAGGATTTCAGCTGCTTAATTATCACCCATGAATGAGGTAAAACTGAAGTTCTGTTTTCCTCATGTGTTTTACCTAATCTGTTAGTCATGTTTATGCAACTGGAATCCTGTATGTGTTTGCTTATTTCTAGATCCTCTCCCCTCTTCAGAGCTACTTTTTCCTCTAAAAAGAAAATGTGAGAAAAGATCAACTTTCAGCAATGCAATTTAGTAATTTTGTAAGGCGTATAGAAAATGCGGCCCTTTTTATAGCCCTCAAGGCTACATGGTGTTGATAGTGCTCAGCCCCAACTGACATCAGTCAAAGTAGAGGGTATGTGGTATAGTCAGGTCCCTTGACTTCTATATTACATGTTTGAGAAAGGGCATCAGTACTGAGAAATATCACTGACATGATACCAATATGCATACTTCAATGCATTAAAAAAATTCTCTTTAAAAGAGAGAATTTAGAATAAAAACACATTTCAGTAGACATCACAGTTGAGTAATTTTGAATGGTTTGGATTAGAGTCTAACAAGTTTGTTAGAATAGGAATCCTATTTCCTTAGAATTACTCGGTAAGGTTAATATGTAATAGCAGGTAATTTAACATACCCTACATCTGAGTGTGAGTAGAAGCAGCAAATACTATCATCTGGTAAATCCAAAAGAAACCCAATCAAACCTCCTGGCTTACAACCAGGACACATGCTGACCCTTTGAGGGAGAGCTTGGTTCTTTATCACCCATGAAAATACCAGATACTTCAAAGTTTTGTGTAATCACTGCTTCACTTCAGGCAGAAAAATCTCCCTGAAAGGTAGAGTAGCAAATCCTACAACATGCTACTTACTGAGTGTGGATTAAGTTTAAGAAACCACTACGCCAGGGCACTTAGATTTGTCCTCTCTATGATGAAGCCATCTAGTTGGAGGCACTGACTTGTGAAGCGGGTTTAAAGGAATAGGTGGGGAGAGGGAGGCAGGTGTCCAACAGCTTATAAATGCTTCCACCTGGTTTTCTTTTGAGCAATGAGCTCATGTAAACTTGTTAGTGGAAAAACTAGAATTTTCATAATGGTACTTGGTTTAACTGGGTCCTACTTATGAACCAGTCTAGTTATGGACTATCCTTCTTTTGCAGAAGGACTAGCTGCCTTCATACAGAGAAGCCAAATGGCTGTAAACTTCTCAAAAAACCCCCAAAACACCTGCGCTGTTCTTCCAGCACCCATAGAAGGAAAGGAATTGGCACTGTGACAGCTCTTCAGACTCAGATAATTAACAACTGTTCTGGATGTACACAGCAGGCCTGTAGATGTTCCCATAACAAAATTACAGCAACCTTTATGCCCAGCAATGAGCTGACTAGGTTGTATAATTCTCCTTTGTTACAAATCCTGCACTCAGGAGTTGGAGCTGATTTCTACTACTACTTCCTAGATGAGGGCAAGTACTCCCCTCTTTGCATTCACCTTTAAAGCAACCACAGACCCTCAATGACAGCACACTAAATTGCTGCCAGTCTGCTATGCAGAGCAGATTCAAAACCTGCTATAGCCAGCTGCACGTCACCTCCCCTGCAATCCTCCAATGAGATAATGCATTCAAAGAGAGGTAACAGAAGCTTTTGCATAAGGGGAAAAAGTGATCTTCAGCAATAGAAAAAGTGAATCAGACTGATATCCCTTAGGAATATTAAGGGTACAGAAAACACCTAGGGCTCTTTGCAATAGAGCATTTCAATTGCCATGGAAGCTGGAGGTCTGCCTGTATTCTAGTCCAGCTTTTGCAAGAGGTAGTTTAGAACTTACAGCAAGTTTAGAAGCAAGCACTCTGAACAAACTCTTATCAAGGTTATCAATTCCCCACTATTACCTTAGGTAGACAAGGTTCCTTGGGTGAATTTGATATCTTTTATTAGACCAACCCAAATGGCTGGAGAATAGTTATTAAGCAGCTTTTGGGTTCAAAAACCCTTCGTCAGGTTAAGGAAGCTTCAGCAGTTGGTGTGTGCTCTTCCTGGCTGGAAAATTCATTCCAACCATTTGAGTTGGTCTAATAAAAGATATCAAATTCATCCAAGGAACCTTGTCTGCCTATGTCCTTACACCAACACGGCTACAACCTAAACCCTTGCCACTATTACCTTTGTATTTTTCTATAACATTCTCTTATATATGAGACTGGGAATAGAATAGAGTCACTGAAGGTCATTGCTTTAGGACAGTCTTCAGCAAATTCAGACTGAAATGTTGGCAGTTTCCCAGATAGGTTCTATACAGAGGTGCACTGATATAAAGAAAATTGGCTGCATTGGAAATTGGCCTGAAATGGCTGATAAATGCTCGAGCATGCATGCAGCCACACTGCAACACACAGGCATTAAGGAGCAGAGCCTAGCTGTGTGCAGCTGGTAAGTCTGGGTGGAAAGGGTGGGGGTGAGGGGGCAGATCAATGCCTCCTTCAGAGAGGCAGGGAGGGGGCAGAGGCAGGTGCACAGCTGGGGTGAGGTGTGGGGTGGAGCTGTGGGGGCAGATCAATACCCCCTACAGGGAGGGAGGAGGCAGAGGCAGGTGCCCTGCAGCAGGGGGGTATGGGTATGCATGTGGGATGGAGCTGTGGTTGGGGGCAGGGGAGCTCCCACCACTACATGCATGCCAGGAGGGCACGGGGTGGGGCATTTGCCCCTGGATCTGCATGGGGCAGGGCAGGTAGGGTGCAGCTGCAGGCTGGAGACAGGGATGCACCAGGCTCTTCTCAATAGGGGTGCTAGGAGTGGGGCTACTGAGGGGGCTGCAGCTACCCCAACTTTCACTGTAGCCTCCACTGTACTTCTGCTCCCAGCACTACTGCTGCCCACCCGATGCAGCCCCAGCTCTTCCTGGCATGTGGGTGGAGATAGGGTGAAGTAGGGCTGCACCAGGCAGGCGGCAGCAGCAGCAGGAGTGGCATCATGGTCAAATTTGGGGTGGCTGTAGCCCCCTCCGTAGTTCCCCTGCCAAGAAGAGCTTGATGCAGCCCTGGCTCCAGCTTGCAGCTGCAGCCCACCTGCCCCCCGTCATGTCTTCCCTGAGGTGCATGCAGCAGTGGGAGCTGCTCCCCCCACAAACCATGGCTGTTCTGCACCCTGGCCTGCCCCACCCTGGCTGGTTAGCACCTGCCCCCTCCCTCATCATGGGGGGCATTGATCTGCCCCCCACCATGTCCCTTCCACAACAGACTTACCAGCTGCACATGGCTGTATCAGGAATTCGATTGATATTGTCTGATATGCCTGTTTAAATAACGGTAATGGCCCCCAAAATTTATATTATGCACCCTAGTTCTATAATATCCGTATTCAGGTACTTACAGTGCCAACTCTCAGGCTTCAGAATGCAGGACTAAGCAACAACAAATATTCCTGAAGACAATGAACAGGATTAATCTTTACTAACCTTTCATAATTCCAAAAAAGTTCCAGAGTGGTGTCCTGGCATTCATTTAATGGAAACCTATTTGCCCCAAGTTTAAAATGGAACTCCTGCAAAAGGTGCAAACTGTTTCTGGATGGTCATCTGATGGACCAACTGTTTAAAAAGTTAGGACAGCAAGTCAAAATAAGAGGGGTTAAAATACTAAGTTGTATAAAGGGTAGGCCTGTGCAAAGCACCAAGTATTTCCTTAGGATTCAGATTCGGTCAATTCGGAGGAACAGGGATTCGATTCAGCGATTTGATTAAGCCAATTTGGAGATTCTGTCATAGACTATACAGGCAGTCTTCGATGACACCGGACATTGCTGCCTCCAGCTGGTAAGTCTGTTGTGGCAGATGGTGAGGTTCCTTCTAAGCTGCATGCATGCACAGCTGTGCACAGTAAAAAAATCTTGTGCAGTAACTTTTTAATGCCATGCACCAGGGCTGGTGCAGGACACTTACTGCTCAGCTGCATAGGGGCCAGGCCGTGCCACTCCGCTCCACTTCACTCACCAGGCCAGCATTCCCACAGGGAAGGAGCGCGTAGCCCCAGCCAGGCCACTGATCAGTGGGCAATCATTGTCTCTGCCCCTTCCTCCTCCATGCCTGCAAAGCAGGGCAGGCAGTGGCTCCTCCCTGAGGCAAGGCAGGGGCTAAGCTAGGCAATGCCCAGGCCCCATTGGCTCCACGGAACTGCTCCGCTCCCCAGCCTCTTCAGGCAAGTTTTGTCCTGAGCTCCGCCAGCTTCACCCTAATCTTGGCTTTCATCCCTGTGCTGCAAACCCCACAGCTTCCACGCCAAAACCCAGCAGCACCATGGGTCTTCCATGCTATGCCTGCTCCCTGCCTCTGCGTCTTGCTGCAGCCTTTGAAACTGACGCCATGTGCCTCGCTGCCTGAGCTGTCCAGTGGCGGGATGCACATGGCGCCACGCCGCTTTCAAAGGCTGCAGTGAGGCACAGAGGTGGGGAGCAGGCAGAGTGCAACCTGCATGTGGGTCTAAGAGACATGACAGGAAGGTACACACACTTCATGTAACAAAGGTACTGGAGACAAAGTCAGCTCTTTGGTAACTGAAGACAGAGTACTCAAATGCTTGCCCAGTTTTAAGTATTAATTAAGCCTTAATCTTGACCACAGAGACATGATTAAAAGGTAGCACATAGGTAGTACAGCTAGTTTCTTCTATTATTTACAATAATACAAATTAAAAGCAGAATTGAGCCTTTAAAGAAAAACATCTAACAAAATAATAGACTGAGACTAATATTAAAGAATGTATCTGGTACACGGTGTAATATTTAATATTAAAGGGGGAGAAGGGACCAATTCAGGAATGGACCAAAGCAGCATGCTCACGGATTGCTACACCTTAGAGGGAACATTGGTGGGCAGATCAATGCCCCACAGCAATGGAGGGATTGCAGTTGGGACAAGCTCTCCAGCTGGAGTGGAGATGGAGAACTCTGGGAGGGGGGACCCTCCACTGCATGCTGCTGGTCTGAGAGCTGCTTTTCTGATAGCTCCTCCAGCAGCTCTTGCTACTGGTCTGGGAGGGGATAGGAGCAAGTGTGTGCCCCTGGATCTGCATGGGGCAGGCTGGGCTGCGCTCTAGGATGCTAGCCCCAGCCACTCATTGCAGGGCTGCACTCAACAGGGTGAGTGGAGCCAGGGCTGTGCTCTGGGTGGCAAGCCCCCACTGCCAGGCTGTGCTCTGGGGCTAGCCACCTGGAGCACATCCCTGGTTCCACCCACCCTGCAAAGCACAGCCTTGGGGTGGGCAGCTGGGGCTAGCCTCCTGGAACACAGCCTGGCCCAGCTCACCCCACCCCATGCAGATGGAGGGGAACATGCCCACTCTCACACCCTCCCAGACTGGTAGCAATTGCCGGAGGAGCCACCAGAAAAGCAGCTCCCAGACTGGTGGTGCGCAGTGGCGGGAGCCCCCCTCCCCGAGTCCCCCCGCCCCAGCTGGGCAGCTTGCCCCAGCCAATCCCTCCCTCCCTCCAGAGGCATTCATTTTTGATTCAAAACTGCTGTTCTGTTTCATCATAACAGTTTTGCTGTATTAACATGTTGTCCATATATTATAATGTGGAAGTTCGAAACAGCCTATAACTTTGTCATTTCTGGCCTGAATTAGATGAAACTTGTGTAAATGGTAGGCCCTGCTGAAGGCATGATGCCTGCCACGTTTCAGGGAGACAGGTACAGGGGTTTCAGGGAAACTGCACCTCTAAGTCTTGAAAGCAAAACTCATGTCACATGTACGTGTTAAGCACTGCAGGCATGATAGCCCCTGCTGAGGCCACAAAGCCTGCCAGCTTTCAAGGAGATAGGTGGAGGGGCTTCCAGGTTTTGGGGCCCTGCACCTTTGGCTGTAGACAGGGAAAACTCATGACATGAATGTTTATGGGACTGTCTGTCTCGGGGCACAGGGGGTGAAAAGTGAAGGCATGCTAGGCCCTGCTGTGGGCATGAAGCCTGCTAAGTGTCAAGGAGATTGGTGCAGGGCTTCTGGGACCCTGCACCTCTAGCTGCAGACAGGCAAAACTCATGACTTGTGTGCGTGTAATATGTTTTAAGGTGCACCAATGCAGAAAGCATGGCAGTTCAAACAATGCTGCCTTTTACGCAGTTGTTCCATTTCTCCCCCAGAGCTCTGGGACTGGAAAAGGACCTCAAGGAAGGATCACAGTCACTGGCCAGCTAACACAGTCAATAATGAGAGCACTACTTCCTGCCCCTTCTCCTTATTTTAGCTTCTGCTTCCCTGCAGGCAAGCCCAGCTTGAGCTTCAAAACATTTCAAAAATTTTGAAATGTTGCAACTTGCCTTGTTTTGTTTCGAAGCTGTTTCATTTTGATTTCACCATTTCGAGCTTGAAACGAGTCAAAACAGAACTGCCGGTGAAATTTTACACAGCCCTTTTGATCTGCCCCCACCAACAGCTGCCTTCAGCTGGTAAGTCCGTCCTGCCTGTATAATCTATGAATGAATTGATTCAGAGGCTTTCGATCCAATTTGGACCTTTTAATGGGTCTCCCAGTTCGATTCAGATTCTGAGATTCACCCGCTGAATCTCCTCCAAAGCAAATCAGCTACTGAAGCTTCAACACAGCCCTCATAAAAGGGCACAAAATTTAGCCTCACCTTCTTCTGCTTGATTTATAGCAGTGCAGTAAGTACACACTGGTAATACATCTCTGAGGAGTTGCACATAAGGCCAAGAATCTATTTTCCATTTGGATACAAAGCAACTCTGAGAAACATCTATGCCTTTACAGTAAGAGAAGACACTGCAGTTTTATTTATGTTTTATTTATAAAAATACCCAAACTTTAAAAAAAAAAAACAAACAGATTTGAATGGTGCCACCCTGTAGGGAGTACATTCCAGCTGGCACCAATAAAAATCAATGTCACTGCTACAGATCCTGAGAGCCCAGCTTTGAGGAACTCTGGGTGTTATACAGGGTGGTTGGTAGAAAGAGCAAGGAATCTGCATTTATTCCACCTACCTAGTCTCTGTTGGTTTCCTGAGGGCATTCCCTACTTAAGCACAGCGAAGCCAACCAAGTCAGCTGCCTTGCATTTTTAGCAGGGGGCTACCAGTCTCCGCTTGCGGATACACTCCCAGATCCAACTGGGTGACACACGCTTAGCTCCAGGGTTCTCCTCAAGGTCCCCTATCACATGCGTTGCAGAAGCTGTATCAAACTCTTGTACAAGGTCCCCATCATATGCTACAAAGTACCGCCGGATTTTGCTGAAGTTCTCCACGGAGGGTGGTAGGTACAGCCTCACCCCTGTAAATATGTCCAGCAATATCTGCAAATTTGGGAGGGTTGGGGGGGGCAAGGAGTGGAAGAGAAGAAACAAGGGCTGATAAAAGATTTGACTAGGTCAGGAAACTTCCCTAGAAACTATGCTCTGAAGGACACGGGCTCATTCTGTGCATTTGTATAGGATCTAGGACAATACAGCTGAAAGGGCCCTTGTGTTCTCCTGCAACACAAATGATGATGCAGCTTTTTTTAATAACAGCTTTGAGAACAGATCAATTTTTGTTCAAAACCAAAAATGTTCTATTAAAGCTAAAAAAACCTGTTCTTTCCAGCAGGGCCACCAATTTAGAGCCAATACCTTAAGGCTGCTTACAGACATAATTCCCTCCCACCAGAATTGCTTTACTTTAAAACTGTGTTCACCCCCACACTGAACCCAAGGGGCATTTCATTATTTTGACCTGGCTCACCCAATGTTTGTATATACCGGGTGCTTCAGTGGACCTTTTCTGGCACTTTTACCTAATAGCTGATTGAATCTGCTTTAGATAAAGGCACCAAAAAGCCCCACTGAAGCACAAAATCTACACAGATGCTGCAGAGCCAGGTCAAACCAACATGCTGCTTCTTTCAGTAAAGCTCAGTTTATTTGTTTCTCTCCCTGTGTCTGTCAGCAGCCTAAATGGCTCGCTGCAAGACTAGCTGAATGGGGAGTATGTTGGGGAAAGCAAGCCAACTCCCATCTGCGCAGACACATGCTGCCACAATGCAGCCAAAAAGTGCAGATGGGCACAACAGACTTCTAGTGGTAGAGGAGCTGATGGTGCTGCAGGCAGAGCAAAGACAGCCAAAACAATTTAGCTCTTACCAGCATCATTCTGCTGTTGAGACTCTCTCCCAGGATTTCTTTGTACTGACACCAAACTGAAAAAGGACTGACCCAACCCCGCCTGAGACCCCAATCTGTTTTCCCGCATAGTTCAAAGCCCAAGCCCCTAAAGCAGAGAGTCCTCTGACCCAGTGACTAAAGACAGGACTGCAAGCCAAGAGGATATCCTAATCCCATACCTGATGTTTGTAAATTACTCCGTCTTTGGGCTTCAGTTGATCCATCAGCCAGGGGACAACACACACTTCCTCTTGTGAAAGTCAGAGGCTGCCACTGAACTGTTTTCTTAGCCAGGCAGGAAAGGGCCATTGTATTAGCCCTAACTACTACCTCTAGGCCTGGTGGTCACATGGCTCAGCAAGCAAAACAGCTTCTGTTAAGATGCCCAGAGGGAGTTAACTTTTCTGTTAAATCAAGTAATCTGGCAGCCCTGCAGCTGGTACTTGCTGTTTACGGCAGATAAACTACTCTAGGCCTCGCAGGAAACAGTCTGAAGCCCAAACCCCAGAGCTGCTCCCACTATCTTTTCAGCAATTTGTTCCCCTGAAAACTCCTACACAGCACAGCTAGAGCATTGCCATTTCTCCACAATATCATCTTTTCACTCTGGAAGTTCAAAACCACCCCTCATGACCTGAATGGAACTGGCTCAGTTTGCTACCTCTGACATGTTTGGAACTTTGCTACCAGCAATAAATCCTTCATAGAGACATCCAGATCTTGCTCCTGATTTTTCATCATGTCACATTAAAGCTCCTTGTCACTTTTAGAGCTGTTAAAAGCTCATTTCTCACTCTTCATCTCCCATCACACTACCCTTGCCCTCTGCCAGCAATGCCAGCTGTTATTTTCTCATTAGCATGCCTGTTTTCTTCCATACTATCCCCTCTCCTTGGAATGCCTTCCCAGACTGATCTGTCAAGCTTCCACTTCCTTAAATCCCTTTTGGACCCACCTTAGGCACAGTAACCAACAGACGTTAGCCACTCAGTGAATGGCTAGACTGAAGGTAAATTCTGTAAAAGCCAAACTCTACAGGACTCTCAAATGACTAGGAACCAACTCACTGAGCACATGGTAATACATGTGGTTATTTAGGAGAACAATGTCCTCCTTACTCCCCTGGATTCATTGTTTGTTCAAACAATACAGTTACACTGGGTAACAAACTACAACAGCACAATAAGTTCCAATATAGGACATCAGCCAATCCTCCTTCCCTCTGCAACTGTCTATCAACTCTATATACAGCACTACATAGATGCAGTAATGAGAGATCGGCCTTCAAAAGAACTGGTACAGGCCACTGGTAGAGTCAGGACACCAGAGAGGGACTGCAGGTTTGCACTCAATGGTAAGCCTTGTGCTCAGCCACTCCCTGCAGCCTGCTGCAGAAACATGAATGAGGCAGAGGCACCTGCCTGCTCTATGAAAAGTAGAGTTTGGGTTGTTGCTACTGCTTTTCCCTTTCGCTCCCATTTCTAAGCCTGGCTTAAAACCAATCTAGTGGGCAAATACCAATGCTGAATTGTCAAGGCACAAAAAGTGCTACATGTGCAAAAAATGCTAGCATCTGGAACAAAGCCAGACTCCTACATGCTCTGACATGGCTTACAACTATATAGACCTGTAGACTCTCAACTAAGTCATTTTCCACCAATCCAGACAAAGCAACGAACAGCTCGCTCTTTTGCATCAGAGAGCTGAGCTAGTGCAATGAATTTTGTCTCAGTCTTTAATGAATAGCTAGCCTGCTGCTGGTAAGGGTGGCTGGGGGAGTCTTTAGCTTTTGCATGCACTTCTGATCTGTTAGCACCTTCCCAGGTGCTCAGCTTGCCTGCTGCTTCTCTCCCATGTGCCTATTCTGTAAAAACAAACAACTGCCATGAGCCATAGTTCTGACACTGGGGTCCTTTATAGCCAAGATTTTATACGTGCCTGGGGGTACCAGGCACCAGCTGCCCTGCAATAACTTTAAGGTCACTGTCAGACATTCAAAAGAAGGTGCAATGGGATCCGAGACAGTCCCAGTAGTAGACGTGCATGGCAGGAGGTGAGACTAGGATTGAGCATCAGATCCCATCACCATAGTGCTGGTGCAGGGGGAGCCCAGGACCATGATCCAGGGCTCCCACTGCAACCAGTGATCTCTGCTCCTGTGGCTGGGAGCCTTGTCAACTAACAGAGCTCTCAGCCACCTGAGCAGGTTGTGCTCCCAGCTACCAGGGAGCTCCAAACAGTGCCACAGCTCCCATGCATGGGAGTGCATGGAGTGCCCCCCTGCAGCTCAGAGCTAGGGCTCTGCAAGACAGCTGTGTTTCAATTCAGTTATGGATTCAGCTGTTTCATACAGACTGATTTGTTTTGGTGTTTTGGATCACTGTTCTGTTTAGATTTGGAAGACTGGAAGTGATCCCCAGCTGGCAGCAGCAGCCTGCTGTCATCCCACGTGTAAATCCAGAGGCCTGTACCCTGCCAGGAGAGCAGCAGGCTGCTGTCCCCCCTCTCCCAGGGCTCTGGGATTGGAAGGGACCTCAGGGACAGATCACAGACACCGACCAGCTACAAATGTCAAATATCAGAACAGTCCTGCCTCCCTTCTTCCCCCTTCCTCCTCTTACTTTGTTTCCCTGCAAACCTGGCTCCAAACCCCCCACATTTTCCAAAACTTTTTATATGGTTTCATTTTGGAGATGTTTCAGAGCCTTCAGTTTTGTTTTGGATTCAGTGTTTTGGGTGTTGAAACACCTCCTAAACAAAATGGCTGCCAAAGTTTCACACAGTCCTACTGGGAGTCCTAGTGGTATTCAGCACTCCCAGCCAGAGCGGGACACTACTCCTGGGGTTAGAAGCACTGTCAGCTGATTAGGGCTCTGAGCTGGAACCCCTCATCAGCTGACCAGCGCTCCCAGCAACAGAAGTACATGGGAGCATGGTTATTAGGCTGGAAGCAATTGCCCACATGTTCAATTAAAAGATGCGATAGGAACCATCAAAGTTATTACACATTTTGTATGATCATTTTGCTGCTTATTCCTGGTTTAAATCAGGAATTGATCGAACACAGTCAGGACACTACTTAAGATGCGATTAGTTAATCATGCCTTAAGTGCAGCATGTCAGGGGCCTAACTTGCAATTAAATGTCCTTCTTTGTCCTTCCTCCTGGCTCCCTGACCCTCAGTTGCCTTGGCTTCTCCAGAAGACTAGATGTCTCTACCCTCCTACCACTTTGTTTCACAGACTGGTTAGGGGATATGACTTCTTGTGCTTCATCTAGTACGTGGTGCAGTGACTCAACTTAAGCTGATGCAGAGAGGCTTAAGAAGTCCTGTTGAAGTGTTAGTCCCCATAGTTCAGTATGGTGACCTTCCTTTTCCAGAGAGCTACATCTGTCCTGCTGAACAAGGGGAATGTCCCAAAGCAATCAGTGCAACTCTGATGGGTCCCCACAACTCCTGCGTAGAACACAGCAACCAGGAATGGACTAAAGTTGAGCCAGAGGAAGCACTTTCCTCTACCCTCCCAATCACCGTATTTTTTGGTTAGATGGAGGAGCCTGAACTCTAATCCATTAGGCTGGGTCCATTTTCCACAATTCTGACTGGCTGGAAGGGAGGAAGGCTGTAGAGTGAAGCAATGATACTGGCACTAGCCGTTGTCAGTAACAAACGCCACACTACATCTCAGGCTTTTCCTCACTACATACCTGACTGACTTGTTGCGTGGACAATGCTAGGAAGTGGTCCTGCCCTGCTCACCTAGAAACACAGGCCTGAGAACACTGTTGCTACCCCAACCAGGCTCAGATCAAGGGAAAGGTGCATCATGCTGTAGACTCCAATGCACCTGGCACTTAACATAGCAGCCTGGCTGCCCTTTGTACAGCACACAGGCTTTGGTGGTTCAGATTTGTTCTGGAACATTCATACATTTTAGTTTTCCCTCATTCCTTCCCTACCCCACAGCTCCCCACCCAGCCAACTTTACCTTCTTCCCATTGTCATCCAGCTCAGCTGCTTTCCGCTTCTCCCCTCGTTTATCCTCCACTTTCTTTTCCGGGCTCACATAGACTAAATTGTTACCTGTCAACAAGAACCCCCTGCATTGTTAGCGCACATGGCTGAGACAGGTGTGTTTTAAAGCAGTTCTTGAAATACAGGTGAGTAGGGAAGGAGAAAAGGGAAAGGTGCTGGCACATCCAGACTGGCTGCGAAGAGCCAGGAGGTAAGTTTCCAAGAAGAAATTCCCCATCTTCTTTCCTGATCACCTCCCAAAACTTGTGCTGTTGCTGATTCTGCACTGGCATGATACATAGGTTGTCTATCCCTTTCCCTGTTTGTCAACATTCAAACATGAAGCTACTCAGGAATTTGGAAGGGGATCAAGTCTCTGGGGGCAGAACAATGGAAATGCTATAATACAGGGACCAGCTCCAGAAGAAAGCAAATGACCGAATGCCATTAACTGCCCCCAGCCATTCAGAGCCCACCCCCTTTGGAGGGCACTACTTTACCTTCAGACTTCTTAGTTTTTGCAGGTGACTTCCTTGGGGGAGTTTTAGGAGTATTGTGTGGTGTGGAAGACCCTGAATTTCCATCATTCTCTCCACTACTGCCAGCTGTAGATAGCTCTTCCTCTCCAGCAACAACACTGAACTCAGACTTCTCTTTGGAGAGCTGGTACAGCTCCTGCCATAAAGAACAAGGAAGATATCAGGATTGTGTACAAAGGCTGTGCTTCCAAGCTCCTGGCAGGCTGCCATTTAGACCACGCTGATGTGGAATCTGCCTATTTTTCCCTTACAATCACTTATCCCATTTGCTATCTGTTCCTTCCTAGTGAGGTCACAAACATTCCTGCCCTGATTGTGAGAAGGAAGACAGCAGGAACATCCAACCAATGCAGTGCCACTGGCTAGATGTTGTCTGAGAAGCTCACCTGCTTGTCTAGCTGAAGCTGTCCTTTTAGCTAAGGGTGACCTGTATTGCTTTGATGGACTGTAGAACTATGACAAACTTAGAAGTGAAAGTTATCTTGGTCAGAAAATGACTTCCTTCATCACTGTGGCTGTTACAAGAGGTAATGCAACAGCCTGCTGACACAGTATTTCTCCATAGTGCACTATTAAGAACACAAGTATTGCCATTCACTGGGTCAGACCATAGGTTCATCTTGCCTGGTCTCCTGTGGTGCACTGGCAGAGACTGGATGCTGAAAGGGAGAATGAAATGGGTCTGACCACGGTTTCTTCTATGGTTTCTCTCACTTGCAGCCTCCACCATTTAAAGTCTGGGAAATTCTGATTCAGAGGCTATATCCTTAATTCCCGTACTCAACGGCTACTAATGCCCCTTTCCTCCAAGAACCTATCCAATCCCGTTTTTGAATGTGGTTAAACTGGCAGCTTTCACAACATTTGATGGCAATGGAGTTCCACACTTTAAATTACACACTGTGTAAAGAACTTCCTTTTGTTATTTTTAAATTTACTACCTACTGGTTTCATTTTGTGACCCCCTAACTATCCCTAGTTATTTTGTAACTTCTAGTAACTCATCCAACAGCCTCAGAAAAGCCTTCTATTAAAAACAAGATGCACAGCAACAAAGCTCATAAAGCAAACTCATCTTAGTGCAATTACCCAATCTGCTACTATGAACATGGCTGCCAGCAAGTATTCCATTATGTACAGCACAGTCAGAATTTGCCTCTTCTTTAAGCAGCTTCCCTCAGGATTTCCATCATTGCCATGCTGAGGATATGCAACTAAATTAAAAGCCTCACCTTGAGTTGAGGGAGATTGGTGGCTGTCTTCCAGTCTTTGTCATCTCGGATCCGGGTACAACGAGGGAAACGAATGGAAATCCCATCTGCCGTGTGGGCTTCTGCTTTAGAGAACTCCGCGCCTGTTATCTCCCACACTGGGGCCTTCTAGATAGAACACATTGGAGATCTGTCAGAGAGCAGGCCAAATCTCTGTAGGCCTCTCATTAATCTAAACTGCATGTGTTTGTATCTCTGCACCTCTTTCCCAAAAGACCCAGGCAAAACTGAGCTAAGCATGTAAATACACATCTCTAAAATCACTGTGAGGTTTTCAAACTGACTTAACTCCACCCAGAAGTATCACAGAGGATGTGATGAGCACTTACCTTTGGGTCTGGAACAATGAAATCTGGATAGTACAGCTTATTTATTTTTAGCCAGCTTGGAATTTTATTGGGATCCTAGAAAGCCAAGAGGAGATAATAAGATCATTGATGATAATCCATGTGATAAACCTTTTCTAACAGAAAAAACCTACTAAAAGATTCACTTGTTTGATTAGCAACAGCACCTATATCCTGCACAGAATCCAACCCCAACAATCCTGCTTCATACATCAAGTGTGCACCTCAGAATCCAGCAACAAATTTCCTCTAAGGCATAATGTCCAAGTTGCTTTTGACTTGGTTTCAAAATTCCAATACATTTTAATCTTATTATACAATTTTCAATTTACAGTGATATACTGTCAGACATATTGAATTTTTAACTTTCTAAAACGTGAAATACATGCTTCAAGCTCATTCATTTCCAGAATTTAAATCTGCATAGGTACTTAAAAAGAGTGACCCAAGATTATGGCACATAATCTAAGATTATGTGCACTTATGGCACATACAGACATTCACTCTGCCAGAAGAAACTCTCCAACAGGTTATTTTTCTCCCGGAGCAGCCATTTTTACTCTGAGAGAAAGATCCTGAACATGCATACATTCACGGTTTCTCCTTAGAGAGCAGTGACTCTCCCAGAAAACAAAGCCTATACATAGCCTGAAGCCTCACACAGACGTTCAGTTTCTCTTAGGAGAGTTGCTACTCTCCCAGGAGAGGCCACAATTGTACAGATGACCACTTTTACACTAGGAGAAAAAGCCTGAACATTCTAGTAAAACAATAACCCATGAACAACTAGGAGTTAAATGGCTCCCAGGAGAGCATCTTCTCTATAGGTGCCTTCTGAGAGAAGCTGCAGCACTGTCCTCCAGCATCCCAGTATGTTTTCTCCCACCCAGAGGTCCAGGGAGACAGTGTATTGCTTATTCTGGACTTACTGCTCCAGCCAAGTAGGACCCCCTTCACAATCCCCTCATTGTGCTACAGGGAAACAGCCTGCAAGACAGCCTGGGTCAGCCAATCAGGGCTACTCTGCGCACCGCTATCATCTCTTGCCAGGCAGACAGAGCCTGCAGAGCAGGCTGAGATGTATGCACAGGGGCCCCTGGTTATACAGAGTGGCTCAGCAAACCAAGAAATCTCCTAGATTAGTTGAACATGAGTATACAGCCTTATATGCCCAGGTTTGAACTCTGGAGTTCAAAAATTTTCACCTAGGCATTTGTCATGCTGAACCTTCATCTGATGTCTGGGTTCGTTAAAGTAAACTAAGCCTCCCCTCTACATGCTGTATGTATTACACAATTACCTGGTTAATTAGGCACTTACTTTATAGCTGGTTGGACCTTCTTATGGCATGGTAGTTGCACATGTCACTGATCTAAAGTTAGGGCTGGAAAATGTGTAATAACTTTATAGCCGCTTTCTATCCAGCTTTAAAATTTGTCATCTGATGGGGCTCCCAGCTGCAGGGTTGCACCATGCACTGCTGTGGCTGGGAGTCCCAGAGCTGACAGAACTCTCAGCCACAGCGCAGTCCCATGGGTTGCCATGGCTGGGAGTGCCAGCTGTGGCAGTGGCCTTATGATTGTGTGGATTGTGCTTTACCTGACTGTCTAGAAGGGCCCTTAAAATTGCAGTTTGTTACTTCTCATCTAAATATGGTACATGACCTCCCACATATCACAAGTGTACAAATGTAAGGGAATGCCCAATGTCCAGAAAACTGGCAGTAACTGAGGTTCAGTTTGGCTGGACAGATCATGGATCTCTAGTGGAAGGTCTCCAGAGATCTTTAGCAAGATCTTCCATCATTTAAAGGCATTGTAGGTTATGGTTAGGACCTGACAGTCATTTCTGCTATCTCTACTCACGTCAAAGGGGGAAGCAGCCTTTTCTCAAGACAATTGCTGAATGTACTCCTAACCAACCCAGTGCTAGAGCCCACCTAACCTTGCTGATCTTCACCATGTCCAGCTCATTCTGCAGGCGAGCTAAGGTGGCATCATCATGCCCACCAGAGCACTTTGTCACCGTACACCATTTTTCAGTCTTGGGATCATAGCAGCCCATTAGGAAAATTGACATCATTCCACCTGGAACAGAGAAAAGGGAGTTTCAGTGCCAAGATACCATGGCCAGCCTAGGACTTCACATTTCAAAAAGCAGCAGCAAGCAGTAGCTCCACCCTTGGGACTTGATGCTTGTGACCAATACTGTGAGGCACAAGGATTTCTCAGACTGCTATCTTTTACTGATTCAACTACATAGCTGGTACAGAGCAAAAAAAAGCTTTTGAAAGTAAGACTTTCTTTATCATCACTGATAGTCTCAGGTAAAATCCAGTGTACAACACTTAGTGATCAGACTCTGTGCTGGGCCATAGGACACCAGCCAACTCTCTCTTGCCCAATGCTCTTGCACTCTATCCCACAGTGAAGCCTGCTGCTTGCAACTACTATGCTTTGTTATAGATCACTGCATACAGCAGTAAGTGCTACATCCAAAAAACAGCCTCATAAAAGAGCAGCTGTTGAAATTAGCCAGGCAAAAAACTAGAGATTCTTCTCCTAGCTGAAGAACAGGTAAATTACAGACGCACACTAGTTCTAGCACACACACCTTTACTGCCTTGTCCGTAGAAAGCTCCCAGAACCACCAGGTCTGCTGTATCAGCCATGGCACCTTCATTTAAATAGTCCTTTTTCACTTTCAGCCAGTGACGTTTTCCTGGCTCATACGTGCTCTACACAAAACAAGTAAGCATTCCAGGTAAGGAAACCCCATTTGTATTTCTGCAGGGAACCATTAGTTGGCTACAAGAATACCTTTGATTCACATGGACAGGTT
Organism: Caiman crocodilus; assembly: GCA_030014935.1. NCBI lineage: Eukaryota > Metazoa > Chordata > Crocodylia > Alligatoridae > Caiman > Caiman crocodilus. The sequence continues at coordinate 815,059 of JAGPOW010002118.1, read as the reverse complement.
TAGATCAAGATTTCTACTGTTTATGAAAATGACCATCACCAAAATCTAGAGATGACATTTAAAAAAAAAAAAAAAAAATGCTGGTAGGCACAGTGTTTTCATTCTTCTAATCTCAAAAAATTTTACAAAAGCAGCTAAATATCTTAAGTACCTTTTAAAGCACATTTATGCAGACCAAAACCAAAGTGCTGAGAGACGTAGTGCTATATCTGTGGTCAAAACAGAGTTGTCCATAAAGGTCAAGATTTTTTCCTCCAATTCAGTGTCCTAAACAGTGGCCCACACTGCTATAGGGCATGTATAAATACTGCTAGCCCCATTTATAGAGAGGTTTCATGAATTTAAATGAACACTTAAATGACAGGGACACATGTAACCAAGTAAGAATAAAATTACTATTTAGCTAAGTAATAACAGTAATTTGAGGGTTCAAGAGAAGTCAGTTGTACACCAACAGCCCCATTTTTGGAATAGTTCAAAAGGTTACATCTACTTTTGAAGAGCTAGACTCCTTTAGAACAATTCAGTATTAAATACCATCTAATCTTACACAGTGAAAAATTGTTATTCGAAGGATCTAGTTCAATCCAAAAGAAAATATGGACATTAGTATGCTTGCCTTTATATCTTTCAGCACCAGTCCTTCCAGTCCTTCACGGATGACTCTATTGATCATATCTGCCAGATCTGAAGCTTTCTAGAAGGGAAAGGAAATTGTTGTGCTAAGTCTCATCCTCCCAGATGGCAATGTGTACCAGGCATTTTCCACTGGCTATTCTTACCATTCTTCAGGGGGAGCAAAAATTCGCCAAGAAAAAGTACCTGAAGTGGCAAACAATTATCAAACACCATCAGCCAACTATTTTCAAAGAAAACAGCTGTCTCTCAATTTTTTTTTTTTGCCAATACAAGCACAGGACTTGGCAGCAGGAAGGAGGAGGATGGGCTGTGAAGCTATGAAGTTCTATGCATGGCAACTGAAGTGGCCACTGAATATCATAGTATCAGAGGTCAGAATATCATAGGTCAGAAGGGGCCTAGAGCAGGCCATCTAGTCTGACCCCCTGCCAATTGGCAGGAAACAAGTGCCAGGGTCACAGGACCCCAGCCAAGTACCTATCTA
>JAGPOW010002118.1:782454-811258 GCA_030014935.1 Caiman crocodilus | reverse complement strand
GTTATTTTTTTTAATTCGAGGGATAATTTTTTTTTGTTTAATTTATTAAAATTTATTTTATTAAAATTTACTACAAATTTTGTTGCTTGAAGTTTATAAAAAAAAAAAAAAAAAAAAAAAAAAAAAAAGGCATTTCAAGGGACTGAAGCTGTTTGCCAATTTAGGCTGAATTCAACAAGAATTCTCATTAAAAAAATATTTCCTACCCTTTTGAAAGTGTCAAAACATTTTATTTAGACATTCTTCAAATGGAAATATTTTTGTTATGGAAAATATCAAACCATTTGGTAATAATATTTTTAAATAAAACAAAGTCAATGTTTTAAAACACCATTTTAAACACTGGCTTTAACTAAAAATAAAGGCTGCTTACAGATGTGGAAAAAAAAGAAAAGAAAAGAAAAGAGCACTTTCCTTTCAGCTCTACGTGCCCCTGAACCAAACGCAACACAGCACATGCCCAGAAGAGGAACCTAATCAGTTTGACCTGGCTTGCCAAGCATCTGTATAGCTTATGCACTTCAGCAGGGCTTTTTGGCAATTTTATCCAATTGCCAATTGAATTGGCTATTAAATAAAAATGCCAAGAAGCCCAGCTGAAGCATGTAAACTATACAAAAGCGCAGAGCTGAGTCAAATGGATGCAATTCCTCACCTGGTAAAGTGGTGGGGTTCCCAAACCCCCCTCCAGTTTGTCAGCACCCAAAAAGGGTTAAAAATAAGCCCAGAAAAAAAGAACTTTTTGTTTTGGGTTAGAGGAAAATGATAAAACATCTGTGTTGCAAGAGACAGACAAGTTAGAATACACAGCTACTGTAACAAAGCCTATAAGATTCACATATTCATAGAGAGGCATAAATGTTAAAACATCTGTAAGTGACTTTGGTGCTCAAATCTCATTTTTGAAGCAACTCAGGCACTACTAACTGGATCCACATGTGGGACATGTGAGGGTATCCTGCCACAGCTTTAGCACTGAACAGCTCTGCACAGTCAGGACTCATATTTGCAAGTGGCCCACTTTGGCAAACTTAGATAGGGAACTTAAGTCAGCAAGAGCCATGGATAAGTTGCAGCTGAACAGTTTTAGACAAAGCAGCGGGTGCAAAGTATACAGGTGCATGAATCAGTGTGCAGATCTGGTCCCTAAGAGAATGTCTCCTCTGCAACAGCAACGTGTCCAGCTGGCATGTCCCACAGAATGCCCTGCAGACTCAAATGCTCCAAGCCTGGAAAATGTGCCAATAAGACTAACTCCAAGGGATATTCCTCTAGTTTCCAGGATATCTAAGAGCAGCTAGTGGGGATGAGGCCTGAGCAGCCTCTCATGGTCATGCAAGTCAGATGTGCTCAGGACACGCAGATGCTGCAGTATAGATAGGCCCAAGTGAACTTTGGTACTTTTGAAAATATTTTCTTAGCCCTATTTCTCCATCCTGAACCCATGTCTTTCAAACATACCTGTCCATCAGGCTGACATCATTGAAGTAGATACAATCAAATACAAACAAGCAGACATTGGCATCTTGGAAAGCAGCTTTCTGTAAGGCAGTTAAGAACAGTTCAAGAAATCCACATGAAGTACCAAACTACTATGCACATGGCAATACTGGAGAAAACTGTACAAACCAAACATATGAAACAGAATTTTTTTTTCCATTTAAGCTTTGTTATCGTAAACAGCTGTTCCTTGTAGACAACTTGGATTTAAATACACTGTAGTTCTTTAAAATACAAGACAAGAAAAAGAAACATGTTAATTTGCTCCTGACAGGGTAGCAACAACTGCATAGATATCAATGATTTCCAGCAAGTGAAGCATGAGTTGCTCCTGCTTTGAGAAAACCCAGACATTATATTGATGTTACGTAAATGGCTCCTTATAAAAGCAGTAATTTAATTCTCAATATACCATCCTGATCCTCATGTCAGTTCAACATAACGCTCTAGGAGGTGGAAGAGGCCAGTGTGACACTGATTTTTAGGTATACGTCAGTATGACTTAAAACGCAGTTAAGTTGAATAATAGCAGAGAACCCTATAACTTATTTGTCCAGCAACCCCTTTCATTATTTGCACCAGGTTCAAGGTCTCCAAATACAAGTACTATCTTACCCCAGCACAATGTATGTCTGAGCTTATACTAACACCCTGAGCCCAGAAACTTATCCTAATGCTTGGTTCACCACTAAGCCTATCAATAACCCAACATGGCAAACAGTTTTATGGAATATTTTAAACAGACCAAGGCTGTAAATCTCTGTTAATTTGAAAAATAAAGCAATTCATAACTAGAGTGCTCTTTTGTACCTTGTGGACTCCAAGGGTCCCAAAAGGGAGTGGTTTGCCTGTTTTGTTGTCAATGAGAAGAACTTCTGAATCCAAGATCATACTGTGTCCACCAGGAAAAGCTCTGGGGATGAAGTCCTTAAAATGGGCCACCTGAAAAACAAGAGGCAAAGACTTATTTGCTTACCCTCTGACAACATCTGCCAGCAAAGTCATCCCTCCAGGACATGTTGTGAAGAAATGCAGCAAGTATGCTCAATATTCCCTATTCAGATCACAATTCACCAGATATTCTTCTCTCTCTCAGCTGTAAGTGACCTTATTATAATGGGGAGAGAAATCCATAATGGTTGCCTGAATTGGAGCTATATGCATATAAGAATTTACTGGTGAAACTGCAGGAGATGTATCAATTTTGTGCAGCATTAGGCTGCAGTATTAAACCTAGCAAGCACCCTGAAAAGGAATTCACAAATCACACATCCAGTTACAATTAACCCCTGGCTCTAGTGAAAGCCAAAGCATGCAACACAGAGAAGAGTCCTCAAGTAGACACAAAGCAAGAGCAACTGTATAATCTTCATTTAAGACTTTCAAAGGGGGCCATGAAGACATATAGAAAAGACACAGCAGCAATGTGCTAGGGCATGAACTTTAACAGATCAAATACTCATATCAACAAGCCCAGACATCTGTTTCCAGAACAGGACATACCAAGTCTTTGTTCTCCTCCCTGCTCACTTGTATTCTGAAAGACAGATAATAAGAACCAGTCCTTTCATATGCCATAAGATTCTACTTGTGTATACAATAAGTCTCCTAACTCTCCAGGAGTATTCACCTGTAATTTAAGGCCACTCAAAATCTAACAAGTGCTGAGCATGTACAGAATGATTCAGAATCCCTCAACTCCTAGCAGAGCCTGGATGTTAGTCAACTGACAGACGTCAGTCACAAAGGTTTCACTAGCTTATACAGCAGCACAGTTATTCGGATCTGCCCAAGTTTTATAAAAGCAGCACTTCTCTGCAAATGAATAAAAAAACCTTCTGTTTGAAGTTTTTACCTCAGGACACAGCAAGAGACTAAACTTCTGCTCCCTCTCTTGTATCATTTTTTAAAGCTTCTCCTTCAAGAATGCTGTCACTACAGATGAATACTTAGATACAGGAACTCTATTTATTATGCACTTTGCTTCCAAATCCTGCAAATTCAAGTCAAACTAACAGCAGAATATTCATCCCTTTGGTTTTAATTTATCTTCACTGCCTATATTCTGTTCACAGATCCATACCCGCTAAACATCCAACACCAGCTCCTACACACCCTTGCCAAGAATCAGAGAAGTAGAAGGAAAAAAAAACAGTGAACAGGCTGCCCACACTTTTCAGGTACTGGGCTGTAGTTTGTGGTTGCAAAAACAAAACAAAACAAAAAAAACCCAACCCCAAACCAAACCAAAATAAATTAAGGATTTTGCAAAAGCATTTTATAAATATCAGGCAAGCTCCATGAGCTTGCGAGAGAAAGGTATTATTTAGATCTTTCTGCTTGGGCAAATTCCGACTGCCCTGGGCCCCATGCTTGGGGGGGGAGGGGAGGCACAGTCAATGCAGTATTAGGCCCTGCTGTGGCTGCCATGTGCCTCCACTGCTAAGCACATGACCACCATCTTCCCTTCCCTGCCACCTGCTTCGCTGGCTCCAGCCATTTGCCACCCCACTCCTGCCGGACCCTTCACAGGTTGATATGCCAAGGGCCCTGCATACCCCTAGGGCTGGCTCTGGTAGCCACACTTTCCAAAGGAGGCACTCTAAAGGAATCAGAGAGGGAGAATCAAGTGAGGGATCTGGGAAAAAACTCTGACCTCAGTTTCTGATGGGGTAAAATGACGATGCATAATTTCAACAATAATGTAGAGATTAAAGGTATTGGGACAGGAGAGAAGTAAGTAAGAGAAAAGAAAAAAAATGTGAGACATCATAAAAAAAAAAAATAGCTATATCACTCCAAACAGCTGCCTACTGTACCCAGAAGCAGTTGACAGAGATCCAAAAGCAAATTATTTAACTGACAAGTCTCAAAATACCACAGAAGTTAACAATGAACTTTGCTTACCATAACGTAAACTGTGGTTTTCAAGAATCACAATTACCTGAATACATAAAAGCCTGAAATTGGGCTTTCCAGGAACAGTTAGGGGAATACTGCCAAGGTAAGCAGCTAGCCTGTTACTGGGGATAGCCTGGGACTCTCCTTACTTTGTGAGGAAGGACTGGCTTGAGGCTTCGGCTGAAGTAGCTGAAATGATCTCCATTCTTGTGGACCTGCACTCGCTCCCCATCATACTTGATCTCTGCGTACATCCCATTTGGACACTTCTTCATGGCATATTCTATCGCCTTGCAGGCTTCAGCCTTACAAGAGACAGGGAAGAAGAATTCAATTTTTAAAAAGTTACTTTTAAAGGCATTAACTGAAACCACTTTCATGAAGTTTCTTAAAATGGACTAATACCACATTCTTTTAAAAACAAATCTTGCTGTCAAAGGACGTCTCTTAACACCCACACCAACTCTCTCTCTCTTAACTTAAGTCCATCATTCTATTTAGAATCCTTTTCTTTTTCCTGAGTAATTCTGCCTCTCCAGTGTTCACCCCGCTAAATATCTGGAAGCTGCATATGCCACTTAGGGGTTCACTTGATTCAAACAAATATTTAGCATTTTTTGTTCCAACCAAAAGAAGGTAAGCTTTGTAGATCTGAACCTCTTCTCCTCATAAGAGTTGAAATTATTTGCTACCAACCTTTCGAAAGAAAGGCAACACCTCTGGGCTATAAGCAGAGAACAGGACAAAAAAAATTAAGCTTAGAGTAATCAGTATAACACATTGCATTCAGGCCTCTGCAAAAGAACAGTTCAAAGCTAGACACATCACCACAAACCATCACCCCATAATGCATAACCATTAGGTTATGTAATAACTGTCATCAGTTATGCATAACTGATTCTCAAAGGTTGAGATTTTGGGTCATTTTGTGTGACAATCCCCAGTTTCTCCCTCTAGTGCAGGGTACACAGGAAATCCACATTACCAGCATAGGCTGAACAGGGGTCATCAGAGAGGCCTGCACACTGAGGGTTCGCTTCAGACCTGGCTGCTTCTCTGCCTCCTGCTGGTTTCTTAGCACACGCTCCACAACATCCTGAAGATTGCGTGATGCTTTGAATGCCTCATAGGCATTTGGATCCAAAGCATCTAACCTTTAAACAGTTAAGGGAGAAGAAAAAGAAAAGTTACTCTAATCAGCCCCAGCCTCCCTGCCAATAGCTCAAAAGGAGTGTGTCTGTTTTGGGTTTTATTTCTTATACAATAAAAAGTGGGACTCACACATGCTTTGCACCAGCATTCATTTTCAAATCGTGCTTTATAAGCCTGATGATGCATTTCAGGTCATTGCCCGTGCACCTAAAATGCAAGGAGAAGATCCAGTGAGCTAATATTCTTCTGACTCATTACTTCAAGATAAAAAAGGAAAAGAAAGACTCAGTTTGCAACAAGAAGCAAAGCCCTTTGTTGCAAACCCCTCGAGAGCAACAGGACTAAACTCAGGAAGAAGGTAGAGATGAGAGAACCCTCACCCAGTGCAGTACAGATTCTAGTGTACTGCATCACACTGCTGCAGTACAGTAGATCCCCTCGCTGTTATTTGTGTTACATAAATAGCTAAACAGATGGTGCATCCTCATTTCAGTTATGTTACCCCTTTTCAGGAAGGGCTCTGCTAAAGGGGGAGTAGATGAAAGCTGTACACTGAGGTTACAACATGGGAAAACCCTTGAAGCTCCCATGATCTCCTGTGCATGGTTGAAAAGGCACAATTATTTACATTCTAGGACAGAAGTATCAAAATTATCATGAACCCCATATTCAAATCCCAGCAGTCAAATCCTTCATGCATCAGAATCAGAGGCAAGTGAGTTCCAGGCCATTTACTCCACGTAAACTGAAGAGAGACTCAAATACCTAATTAGAGATAGTACAGCATTTAAAACAGGGATTTGCATTTCTCACTGTTATGTTATGAGTTACTTAATTGATTCATCCATTCCTGGGAGGGAAAGCAAACTAATGGGGTATACATACAATTTACAAAGTAGTTTGCAATGCTGCTACAGAAAAGCAACTATATGCTTAAGATTGCTAAAAAGACAGACAACACACTTATCTATTCAAGACAGAATCCCATTACACACATAAGCATGAACTAGGGATTGTCCTGGTTATGATCTTACAGCCTCATTTACAAGTAAATTGTCTTACCTGCGAGTGATACCCTGAAGCAGAGTTTGCTGGTCATCCTCCTTTGTAAGCTTTGACAGTCCAATTAGGAACTCGTCCACTTCCTGGATTGTGAGGAGACTTTTGGCAGCTGGAGGACAGGACCTGCTCTCCTCAAAAAAGATGCGGACTGTTTCTGAAACATCTCCCTGTCTCCAAAAACAAACAATACTGGAATTTATCAAAGGTCTGGGAGGGAAACAAAACAAGAATGATGGGTCAGTGGGGATGAAGTTTGATTCCTAAAACTAGATCCTCACTGGGGGGAACAAAGGAGTCTGATATCTGCAGGGAGAGTTGCAATGGCACCGAGTTAATATTTTCACCTGCTTTCTGCAATAGCATGTGCAAAGGACATACAGTATCATAATACTTTACTATCACTGTGTTTTTCACTGTTGCCACAATGCAGTCTGATTTCACAGTTCTTACAGAAACTGAATGTCACCCACTTCATTGGAAACCAATATAGACCAAGCCTAAAAGAATAGAGTGATCACCTTTATTTCATATCAATTGCACATTATTTTTTCCCCTGGGTGTTTATAAAAAACAGTTGAAGGGGAATAAGCCAGACAAACCAATAGTTCCATGGCATCAGTGGCCTAGATTTCACTGCATCAAGGTGTGGTCATCATAATATTGGTAGACTTTATATTAGACTACCTTCAGTCTTGGCTCCTATAAGCAATACATCACTGCTTTTGATTGGAACACTATTATATGCAAGGTTCCAGGCTGCAGTAACCTCATGATAAACTGCCAAGATAAGAAGGACCATCAGAATGGGCTCCAAAAAGCTTATTGTTTTTTCAAGTGGAAAAATCCATAGTTATAACATCAACAAGGCTGAACATGAAGTGAACATGCTATCTACATCTCTTTACTGACCTGCTCCAGGTCCCGGACCATTTCATCCTGGCTGCAGTTGAAAATTCTGCTGAACAGTTTTACAATCTGCTTGTCATTCAGGTTGTAAACAATTTTAATGACACCCGGCAACAGCAGCTTAATGGTCAGGTACAAGTCACCATGAAAGCCATCTGGAAAAAGATGCAAACGTCATTAGAAACTGTTAAAGCCTTGTCACAGCCACAGACTCTAGCATCTAACTGCAATGTCACAAGAGAGAAATACTAAGTGTAATAGAAAACACTCCAGGGACAGTTCTCAAGCATCATCCTACGTACCTCTACTCCAGCAGAAGCTAACCTTTTTATGTCGGTGTACTATATATTAGTCTTACACCTTCCCGAGTGTCACTCCGATTCCCTTACCCTGCCTAAGGTTGCTCTTCTTCCTGCTCTGTGCCCTGCTACTTTGCTTTCTGCTCCAAGTCTTCTCCAATCTGTTGCATATCACACACAAGCTGCTCATGACAGTTGTGCCACATGTGATGCAGGTTGGCCACCCCTCAGTTCTTCTCTATATTAAAGGACACTTCTCAGGGGAATCATCCAGTTGATCCCTTCCTAATCTTAGTACTGCACATGGGTGACTGGTGCTTCCCGAGTCACTTGCCCCACCTGACTGCACAGTCAGCAACTGGGGGTGGGCAAGAAATCCCCCACAACTGATCCTGCTGACCTGCAACTGGAAGCAGTATGCTGCTGGCACTTCCGGGTCAGCGGGATCAGCAGTCGGGGGACAGCTTCTTCTGGTGCACTTCCTGGCTAGTGCTCTCGAGGGGGGCACCAGCACTCTCGCCTGCCCCCTCACCTGGGCATGTTGACTGACAGGGGGTGCACCAGCGCTCTCAGGGGGTGCACAAGAAACCCCTGTGCACACCCTGCGCATCACCACTGGTACTGCAGATTTGGCACCAACTGCTCATGATCTTGTTGTGAGTCTTAATACAACTTACTATCTCCACAATAGTAAAGAGAATGGAAAGCACACTATGGATACCACCCAGATTATATTGGAGATAAGTGGTATAGGGCACAACTCTGGGAATCCTCATCCAGACATGACTTTTTTCCTTCCTCAACTCCTGAAATAATGCTTGAGGGTCTAATTGTTTTAGAGAAGCCCTTCATACACAGTAAAATGTCAAGCAGGAGTCACACCTCCCCCAGTCCCTTTCTGCAGAAAGTCCTGGATGATCTGTGTTTTCACATTATAGCTGGGCTTGTCAGCAACCATGGCACACAATTTTCTGAATTCCCGCAACAAGCAATCCTTGTGCTTTGGGTCACACTTCTTTGAAGACAGAGTAGACTTGTGGGAAGAATTTGCAGGGGTGTCCCCAGAACTGCCTGGTTTAGCTGCAAGAGAAAGACATACTATTTAAGTTTTTAAGATGTAGGCTGAAATGATATGATTCACACTTTGAAGAGACAGGCACCACTGTCCACACAAGTGGAAAGCAAGAACAACAACAACAAACTGGCAAAGCTTCAAATATGAATGAAATGCATAGCAATATTTGAGAATTTATGATCAAAATCTGAATCAGCATTTAAAACGAAATCTATGCTACTTTAATAAGTCTTTTCCATTCAGGGCACAGAAGAATTTTCTGGAGCTTAAATCTACCTACTTCAATGGTTTAAATCTTGATGCGAAGAAACTGTGGCGAGTGACGATTTTATTTTACTTTCTGGACTTGCAGCAGATTTCCCCAATATCTGCAACCATGAAGGCAATCTTCGGTGGGTGGAAAAGGCTTGACAAAGGCACAGGTTTATTTACAACTGTCCACTTAACCATAATTTGTTTTTTTTTCCCAATCAACTTCCAAAGATACCTGCTCTCACCAGGAAAATGGAACCTGTCTTGTCCAGATCCTGCATAAGGTTGACATCTTGTATACAGTAGGATCAAGTCATCCAAAGATGGGATGACTTGATGAGATGATTTAATTTTAGACTGCGTGTGGATAAAATATATTCTATTATAAATATATAAAAACAGCTTATCTGACTGGTGGGCATGTTTTTGCACAAGTACTGCAGATAGAGGGTTCAATATATAATCAGTGACTGTCAGGGGAGTCAGCTCTCAGATGCTGCTCCTACGAAAGCTCAGTCTCCAAGGACATTTTTATGTGCATTCCTGGATGGGTGTTTTGATTAGCAAGCTGCCCTAATTAAAAGAGCCCACGCATCCTGTGTATCAGCATTGCCCTGTTGCCGTTTTTTCAGTGTGGCACTTTGAACTAAATCTCATCAGATGGGGCTTATTTCAAAGCACACCAGTGGCATTTTGTCAGTGCGGAGACGCATGATGACACTGAAACATGCGATGTGTGAGGCTGCTGGAGCACATCAATTTGCATGCTCCAGCAAACTTGATTACATACTGGATTTCCAGCACACCAGAGCAGGCTCTGTACATGTGTACAGGAGCCACAAGATGCTACTCTACCCTGCCTACTGCCAATCTGTAATTCAGTGAGCTAAATCAGCTGCATCACAGTTCCTTATGAAACTCAAGAACTAACTGGCAAATGATCAATTTATCGGAGAGGCTTGCTTCTTGTAAAAGAATACCCCATTTGAGTTGGATTCTTGAGCAGCTGTCAGAAGCAGTTTTTTTTTTTGTATTGGAAAAAAAGTACAGTAAAGGGTTATCTTAGTTTTAACAAGCAAAGAAAGGCTGTGTGACAGCCTACATTTTACAAACTTCAATATATTCAGGTATCTGGTTATACAGTACAGTCACACCAGGAGAACAATGGTTGCAGTTTTGGAAGGTGGTGGCTTTAGTTTAACAAACTGAAGTGACAAAACATATTAGAAAAGCTCAAGTGTTTTATCTGCTTTATTTCTGCCTCTCTTTTAGCATAAAAGGGCACATCATTTCAAAACCTAGCGGCCCTTCAGAGGGCTAACATAATCAACACAAGTCACAAAAAACAGCTTGCCAGTATTAGCTTTCCAAATACCTTCACTATTCATATCCCACAGAGAGAGAGGAAACTCCTGTCCTGCTCCTGTTAATGACAATGAGAGATTTTCCACAGAGGCTAACAGGAGCAGGTTTCTGCCGATTTCAGATGAAACAGTCAAACACTTTTTGCAGTTCCTTTACACTTTTTGGAGTAGAATATTTGGTTGGTTTTATCCCTGTTCACACAACCAGAATAATGCAGACACCTGACAAAACACTTAACATTTTCCTCAAAATGAATACGAAGTTCAGTTCGTACTAAACAATCTTCTAGTTTCTAGATGAAAGCTACTGGTGTGAGACTCAGCTTGAAACCCCAGAAATATGAATGCTACGGGAGAAATAAAAGCTTCTCCCAGCATCTATATATTAAAACTCTGACCTGTGAAACCAGAGAATTTCTTTGGAGATGGATTAGGAGCAGCTCCTGGATCTTTCCTCGGGGAGGTTATCTGCCCACTGGGGGACAGCTTAGCCTGGACTGTTGCCTTCTTCTTAGGTGTGCTTGCAGACTTGGATGTGGCCTCTGTAAGAGATGAAGTTTTGAGATCCATGATCAGTGACAGCCCCACATTCCTCAATAAGACTTAACAAGTCACAATGTTCGACAATAAGCAGCTTGTTTCCGAGCTACAAAACATCCTGCCCTTTAGGAAGGCATTTCTACAGAGGAATAAGCACAAAGTTATGGGGATTGGCCAAGGGTCGCACAGCACGACAGCAGAGCTGGGACCAGAAACCAGCAGTGGCTCCCAGTGCCCTGAAGAGGAGCAGATGACAGGTCACCTTGCGCACGCGTGCGAGTGCCCCTGCATCTTCTCCCTTGCGGTAACTTTATTTTCTCTCCCTGTCTCAAGATGCAGGGGGTGTGGGGATGGGGCACAGGGGCTCTCACCTGAGATAAGCTGGTTGATGAGGTCTTTCTCGGGGTCTTGCAGCTCCTCCCACCCGTCGAGGTCTGTGATGTCCTCGATCTTCTTGGTGGTGGCACGAGCCCGCTCCAGTTTCTCGAATATGCACTTCACGTGGTACCACTCCTTCATGTCGCCGCCCGACTCTGTGAAGGGGTTGGGCACAACCTTCCCAATGCGGACCATGCCTTTCAGGATCTTCTCCTTGCACTTCTTGCAGCCGGCCGTGCCACGCTTGGCGTAGTCCACGCAGTACCGCTGCTCCGCCATGGTCTCGGGCGCCGAGCACAGCCAAGCGCGCGGGGGGCTGCTCGTTGGCAGGCCCGGGCGCCAGGGACGCGGGCGGGCCCAGGGGCGGCTCGGCAGCAAGACGCGGCCCTGGGGCAGATGAGGCCCCGCCGCGCGGCAGAGCGCCCCACCAATCTGCACGAAAAGGCCCCGGAGAGCCGCGGGCATGTGCGGCCGGGCCCGGCTCCGCGAGCAACACGACCTCGCAGGCCGCACTCAACCCCACACCGGGCTGACGCCGCCGCGACCCCTTTAAATCCGGGACTCGAGATCGCGGGCCACCGCGCATGCGCACGCGGGCCCGAGGAGCTGGGGCAGCCGCGCTTGCCGGTTCTCTATGCCCCGCCCCGCCCCGCCCCCTCCCCTGACGTGACCCAGAGGCGACAGATCCTGCCCTCGCCTCAAGGCCCGCCCCCTCCTGCAAACGCGTCACCCCGCCGGTTGCGACTCCTGGGGCTCGAGAGCGCGGGGGACCGTGCGCGCGCACGCGTACCCAAGGAGCTGGGGCTGCTGGGATTGGCGGTTCACCACGCCCCGCCCCTCCCCTGACGCGCCGCGGAGGAAACAGATCCCGCCCTCGCCTCAAGCCCCGCCCTCAGCACGGGCCGTCCCCCCTGCGCCTATTGTGACGCCCGCGGCAAGGGCCGGCCCGGTCTGGCCACGTGGCTCGAAGCCTGCGTCTGGTGCGACCGACCCGCTTGTCTCGGCGGGTGCCCGGTGCTGTCGGTGCGAGGGGCTCGGCCTGAGGACATTGTTGTGGCCCCGTATTTCTTTTCTGTACATTAACGCAGACCGAGGCGTTTGCCACGTTTCTGAAGTATTTATGATGATGATACACGGAGAAACAAGCTACCTAGCCCCGGAATGCTTTCCAGTGTTAGACTTTGGACAGAAATTACAGTCTTGTTGCAGGATTTCGTTCAGAGCAACGATATTCGAACGAATTCAGTTTTCTTGGTACTGAGAAAATGTCCCAAATCACCCTGCATTCAAATGAAGTGAGACCTTTAATAGCTGCCATACGGTAAACGGGTGTTTCTTCTATGTAGCTGCTGAAGGGGGAGACAAAACAAAAGAGATAAAAGAAATGGAGAGGATTACAGAATGATTTGGAGAAAAGTAGAATAATGCTGCTTAGGTAATGTATGGTGATGTGTAACAAGCTCAGTATTGCTCATCTATGCACATGCAGGGAAATTATTTGTCAATACAGTTTTAGAATGGAAAGTCTATTGCAGCCTTAGTCATCAAGGCATGGGACAAGAGATGTGTTTAAATTCAGTCTGAAAGAGCTTCACCATTGTTCAAGGTGAACAATGGTTTCCAAGTGTCCTCCAGTTCTGATAGTAGAAATGGTTTGTGTTTGAATGGCCCCTGATTCCTTTTCATGATCAGGCCTGCATAGGTGGAATTTGCCACCAGCAGAGGGGGCCTAACTCAAGGCTGCCAGTTCAGTTTCATTTAAAGTCTTGCTTAAAAATCAGCATAAGTAGCAAATAGGTCCTTTACCTGGCAGTGAATATTATCCACTAAGAACTCATAGGCAAGGGTTGCTTTTACTTGGTTCATATTCATTAACATAGATTGATCAGAAATAAAACTAAGGGTAGGTCTTGGCTAACATTCAGCAAAAGAGCTCTTATTCTAAAGGACTGAATATGCTGTGAGAGTTGTAGTCATTACTGGGCTGTAATAACCCCACTGATGTAGTCTGCTACAGGGAGATCTGCAGGCCCAGAGCTGGAGAGTTGCCATCCAAATAAAAAAATCTCCCTAGCACTTGCTTCATATTATTTGGATCTTTGTCTCTCCTTTCAAGGCTGAATGAGTCCTTTCTCTTTGTATCTTCCCTAGAGCATGTGTGACTTCATGTGAGGATAAGGAAAAGCTTGTGTGTGTGAGCCGTGACTTGTATGGCTCCCAAAGGCTACAGGATAAGTATTAATCCATCCTCAGCATTGATCACGTAACTACATTTCTTGAAAGCATTTATGACCTAGGGACTACAATTCCCTCTCAGGGCCAGTTCCACTTATTCCAATTATGGGATAAGATGCCAAAAATATAATATAAACTGATTCTAATTAGAAGCTAGTGATAAAAAAGCCTATTGGGTCAGAGTGCAAGATCCACTGGAGAGCAGATGTTCATAAGAAAAATCCTGCTGAAGTCAATAAAGGTGTTCATATCAGCAACCGTACCCTACTAGAGTAAAGGGGTAACCAGTCTAATCCTTTGTGATTCAGTGGTAAAGCTTGGGCGAATGATCCAAGCTCTAGTCTCAGGTGTGTCACTGATTTACTCAGTGACCTTTGACAAGTCACCTGTTAATTTCAAAGGAAGTTAGACATTCAGGAACATCTGAAAATCCTACTTAGTGCCTGCTTCTGAATCCCCTGATGCCTGGGATGAGAGGAGTGAGTACACATCATGACGTTCCTCTGCAAAATGGGATATTAAGTGATAGAGGCTTCTCCATGAAGAAGTAAAGGATTGGCTAGAAGGTGGGCTTGGACCTTGCCCTGGGTCTGAGTATACTCAGACTCAGGGGGGCTTGGAGCAGAATCTGAAATTCATGGCTCAACTTTACAACTGGGTGAGATTATTGGAAACAGGCAGCTGATAATGCAGATGGGGGAAGAAGAGAAGTGGGGAGGCTGCACTAGTGGATTAAAGAGACTGGCTGTCTAGGACCAACTTACTGTCCATGAAGCTATGAAAAGCAGTGGGGAGTGTTCCTTGTCCTAGGAATCCCATTCCCTGCCATATGCCACTCATGGAGAGTGTACACAGGGTATGGCAGCCTGTTCCTACGAGCCAGCATCAGTACAGGTGTTCTGCATACCTACCTGTGAATCAGTGGCCACCACAGCACCATCTGGTTCCAAATTAGCAAAGGGCATAATAAAGAGCTCAAGGCCAGTTGTCCCTCCTAGCAGCATTCTAAGGCCAGAGAGAGTTCTTAGAAAGCAAAGATAGAGACAGACAACAAATTCCCCTTCCTGGTCCTAAACACTGTGCTCCATTGTTTCTAAGGGCTACTTCTGCACTTTATCATGGAACTCTTATTAGCCTCTTCTACTAACAATATCACAACTATAGTGGGATTCTTTCCCAACTGACCCTTTTGCCATCTGCTCGATATTTCTTCCTTCCTTAAATGACCACTGAAACCAGACAACCTCTGTGACTCCACCCCTCCTTAACATTTGACTCCTTTGATGGCCAAAAAACTCCTTAGTTAGAAAAGTTTCAAGTATTTTTTCAAAAGCACACTGGCCAATAAATGACTCCTGAGGCAGGTATCCATCATGGGAAATTTCAGCTGAAATGACTAAAATGTTGCAAAACTATACACAATTGAAAGCAAGGTCTTATAACTCAGTGTTAGGTATCTATAATAATGCTATCCGTCTGCCCTACAGTAATGTCATCTTTCCCATCACACCCCTTTGTCTTGTCAGTTCATAATTAGACTACCCCTTCTTTGTAATGAAGTGCTTCCTCTTCTCTCATGTATTCTTTGAAGGATTCCTTTCTCATAGCTAAGCTTGCAGTTTTGCAAAGAGAAGGCAGCTAATTTATGCGTGCACATTTTTAAAGCTATTTTAAATCCACAGAGTATAATTTAACAACAGCTATATAAAGACCTTTGGGATTTGCCTGTAATAAATACTCATGATAGAAGCAGTGTGTGTGTTGAAATAACTTTATTTAAAACTAAAGTAAAAAGAGTTTCCATCCTTATCAAGCATTATTAACCAAGGCACCTGCTTTTTCTGGAAAACCCCAGACTGGCTGCTGGCTCTCTATAAGACAAGGTCATTAAGGCCATCTGAGCAGATGTTAACTGGGGCTTGGAGCACCTCAGCTGCTGCAGATTAAACCCAGTTAACTTGCCTTGCCCTGCTATAAAAATCACAGGTACCCCAATTGCTGCTTTACTGTTGGGGGGGGGGAAGAGAGGCTGTTTTTTTTGAGCTAGGTTGAGATGCTAGGTTTATGTTCTTGTTCTTCTTAGCAGCAAAGCTCTCTCCAGACTTTCCTTCTTTAAAAAATGGAAAAAATATAGGAGAAATTACTTTAAATGTGAGTGCTGAAGAACCAGGGACTTCTGAGTAGAGAATTCCCTTTAGAGTAGATCTAATGGGCTTATCTAAATCAGGATATCTCTTTTTCTTTCTTTCTCAGGCATCCTTAGAGGGATTATTAAAGCAGCAAAGAAGGCTGAAATGTAGATCTCCCACTCAAAAGCAGCCTTGCTTTTCAGAACTCAAACTGGGGAGAGAGGAGACCTATATAGTTTCTCTTCTATCTCTCACTTCCTGAACCTGAATATTAAATTACATTCTAAGATAGTCCCTAATGGCTTCACTCCTAACTTTCACTTATTCACTAAATTGAATGAATCCAGAAGTGTTTCTTAGAAACTTTTTTTAAAACCTGCATGCTAATTGTCTTGCCCTCTTTGTCCCAAACTTGTCTCTGAGATGAGATGTATACTGCTTCCTGACCGTTCTAGCTACAAACATTCTCCTGCTTAAGAATTCAGTTGGCTGATAGCCTAGAATAAATTGGCTCCAAGGGTAAAAACTTCTGGGAATTGGAGAGGAGGAACTTCATTATGGTGTGCTGTGAAGAGAGTGGCTACCATAGGTGGCCTTTTATGAATGGCTAATCCAACCCCTAGAAGCTGTAACTTGTGTGTATTGGATGCAAAGTAGGCATAGCTTGGAAATCTTACTTATCTTGAATTTTGAATAGTTTCTAGCTCATGTAAAATGCATTTATAGATGAGTAATAATTTTAGGATCCAGTATCATAGTGCTACTGCAGCCTTTGAGTCCTTCAACTCTGTGTCCAGAAGAGTCACTGGGTCAAATCAAATCTAATCTTAACAGGGAATTCTTTGGACCAGGCCTCATTCTTTCATAGAAACAAAATGTGTGTCTAGCTGCCTTTTCAAAGAGGAAAAAATGTACACCAGGGCTTAGTAATGTATCCTCTAAGAACAAGGAAATGGCAATGTAAGGAATGAACGTAATCTGGGTTGATGCCACCCGAAACACTACAGTGTTTTCTAAATGACAAGCTGTGAATTTCTGGCTTTCAGTTGACTTTAATGTTAAACCTTCTCTCCTTCTGAGCCTAGAAATGTAAGCTATAAAACATGGTCATTTCAGCTCAAGTACTTTGCATGTCCTAACGACCTGCATACTTCTATAAAATATGGTTTTCAAATAATTTCTTTCCTTTACCAATACAGTTCCCAGACCCGTCACACTGCCCAGATAAACTGGAAGGTTATCCATTCTCTTAATGCCTGTTTCAATTTTTTTTTCCTTACTAGCAGAGCATTTCCAGCTTTCCACATGTGCTGTTAGGAAAATGCAGACAAAGGAGGATTCCTCCTACTTACGTTATCTCTAAAATAGACTTGGAAGGAAAATCATGTAACTAATTACCTTGGGCAATACTTTCATAGAGTACTTAATATAGCTTCTGTTTTTTGACCAGGCTGCTTTTGATGATCACTCTCATCAAATGAGTCTTTCATCCAATTATTAACCGTCGCCACACTACTCCGTATTTCCATGTTTGCAAAAAGTTAAATGGCAAGAGGGGAAGATCATCCTTTAGCTGTGTGACTCCATTTAGTGGATTTTTTTTTTTTTTTAAGCAGCTTCTCCTGAATTTGACCAGTTCCTGTGCTGAAGAACCATAGCATTTGTTGGAAATGTCTAAGAAGAGTTAACTGACTTTTTCTTTTTTTCTTCCCCCCTTCTCCCACCTCAAATTTTCAAGAAAACCAAAACTGAGCCTTTAAACACAAAGATGTTTAAAGAATAGGGAGCACATTACACGCCCTCCAGGGAGAAAAAGATGGAACATTTAAGAAGTCTCTTTCTTTGGTGTCCCCTGGGAACTGGACAAAGCACAATCCTTTTGTATTTCTTGGAAGTATTACCCAAACTTTGGTTTGAATCAGATGGCAGGAAAAGGCAGAGACTGAAGATGAGATGAGGGCTCTGCTCTATCAAAGTACGCTTTGAGAGCTCAAATTAACAGACAGTGGGTTAGTTACATTGCTAGCAGAATTCAGTTTCCTTATGGTTGTGATCAGACACCTGAAGGCTCTGTAGAACCATATTCCACAGCAACAAAAACATAATTCAGTCCAGTCACTCAGAGGTGTAGTCCAGTGTTTTCTGCCAGACTTTAACATTTTAGTGTTGCAACTTTTATTAGGCACAACCCAATACATATGTAACAATTTCTTAAAATACTATCATTCCCTATGGGCACACACACAACTGCATATAAAAACATTCTCAGGTATGACCATCCTGACTCATGTTACTTATGCTGCCCAGCAACAACAGAAACAATCTCTCCTCCTGCAGTCAGAACTACAGGTGCCTAACTGGCACCAGGACAGTTGTCGGTCTCATAGCTAGACTACTACAAAAGGTATCGTTAGGGAAGACTTAATGTTCTGGGAAAGATTTGGCTCTTAGGAATCTTGCTTCTTAACCTGGACCATTTTTGGTATTGACCCATAAACTTATGCTTCTTTGAATGTCTCTAAGCTACTGTTCTGTCTTGCCTATTTAACATAGAATTGGTCTCAGAATTTTGGGAAACCAAACCTTAACATAAGTATGTAGTTGCATATCATGCTTCACTATGCAACAATATATTTACAATTTTAAAATGCAACTTGTGCTTGTATACAGTCTTATCTGAAATGTATGTTTCTAGCCTAACAGCTTGTCCACAAAAGAACATGATAAAAGAATACCGAAAGATCTGACATCTCACTATTTGCTCCTTCTCTTTGTCCTCTATCAAAAGGGGACATCAATTGAAACTATAACGGCATACAAAGCTGAAAAGCATACTCTCTTCAACACAAGGAAAGTTAGTGTGTAGAACTCACTCTTTCAGGTTGTCACTGGCTAAGAACTTTGCA
Source organism: Caiman crocodilus (assembly GCA_030014935.1). Taxonomy (NCBI): domain Eukaryota; kingdom Metazoa; phylum Chordata; order Crocodylia; family Alligatoridae; genus Caiman; species Caiman crocodilus. The sequence continues at coordinate 792,559 of JAGPOW010002118.1, read as the reverse complement.
GGAGTTAGAAAAGGAGTGGACACGGTATTATTTATTCATATTTAGTGCTATGCAGAGATAGAAGGGGGGGAGATGAAAAAAAGGGGGGAAAAACACTTCCAAGAGTGCTGGTGGTTTTGTGGCTTGTTTCTTTTTTTCTTTGTAAAGGTTGTAAGCCGTCCTGCATTTTGTGGTAGACTAGCCTGGCACTGCCTCCTGCTGAGGGTTTTGGTTTTTTGGGGTTTTTTTTATACTTTCCTCTGAAACATTTGGTACTGGCTGCTGTCAGTGAAGTTGGGCAGTGCACCCCTGTTTGTAAGGGGCATCTAGAGGCTTCTTTCCTTTTTTTCAGATGTAAGAGCTTCATCTGTGATCTTAATCTTCCTCCAAGAAAGCACATCACTGTAGTCTGAGTAGAACCTGACTGATGCTTTTCAGATAATGCTTTTCACTTCATTTTCTTAATGAAACTAGGTCCTCCCCTGGTTTGTCAAAAACATTAAACAATGAATATTGAGCTTCCTTCAGTTTTTCAAATGCTATCTGGTTGGGGTGTTATTGTCATTTCCAGCTTGCTTTATTTATTATTAAAAGCTGAATAAGCAGAAGTCTGAATAAAGCAACCTAGTAAGAGCCCCAAGAAATAGTTTTAAACCCAAATTTTATATAGGGAACATCTGGATTTGAACAGACTCTGGGTGTACTCATAGGCATATAAGATACCTGCCACATGGCTTAGCAAATGTAGTTATAGTCTCAAAATGATAATATGGTCTCGTGTGGATCAAAGCCAATTAGTAGAACTCTCTTGGGGCTTCTGTTGTGCCACTACTAAAGGTTAAAGTTGCTTTCCTGAACCAGTTTTTAATTTAATGCGAGTGGGGTGAATCAGTTTGATCACCTTATTCATTAAATGGAAACACGCTTGTGTAAATCAAGTCTTCAAAGACTCCTAAAGGATATAAATCCAATACTGACAAATTCTATTCCTTATTCTAGTGAGACACGATAGCTATAAATCAATGTTATTGCAATTCTGTGCTTAAACCTGGCAAGGCATTCTGCTTTACACCTTTCAAAATGGGACCATACTAGAAGTCTTATTTCTGTTTAGTCTGACCTTTTACTGGTACTAAGATTTCATTTTATTCATGTCAGTGGTATCTTTCTTAACTTTTCCTTTCTGATGCCTTGATACAGGTGTTGCCTAGTAGATGCCTTAGGAGCCCATGATGTTGCTGCATGGCTTAAATCATTGCGCTATTCTTGCAAACAGTTCTCCCATTTTAATACCTTAAAGAATGACTAGGTCTCATAATATTGATCTATTCACTTCCCATCCTTTTATAGCCACCTGTATAACTTCAGTTCCTTAAGTCTGACAACTGTGTCCCCAAGATGACTGTACTTTATGTTTAAACTATTGCTAGTTCCTATCATGGATCTAACATTAGAATAGGAAATATCGTGTGGGTGTAGTAAAGTGTTGTGCCTATGGATTTAATTTCCAAGTACTCTCTAGGTGTGTTTCCAGTACACACAACATTAAATGATTAAGTGATATCTGTCTCAAAGACCTCTAGACACCAACAAGCAACCTCCTTTTAAATGGTGCAAACTGGAACCAACTTGTCCAAATCCAATGCTATCCCATACACAGACTTGCATAGAAGAAGGCATGTTAGAAGAAAGCAAGCAGCCTAGATAAAAACTAAAGGTTGATGTCAACGTAGTGCCTAGAAAGATCCAGTGATCTGTAGATTCCTGGAACAGCTGTTGGTTCTGCAGCAAAGTAACTTCCTCTAGTGTGCAGTGTAGTATTTATAAGATTATTTTTCTACTTCCTTTCCTAAATATGCCTGCTCCTCATTTTAGAAGACTTCAAACCAGCTTAAATGATAAATTTCTGCAAAGGTCAGTGGGTCTCACGCCTCCAGAAATCCTAAAGCTAAATACTTGCATTTGCGCAAAAAAGAATAGGAGAGGAAACTACTGATTTGGAGCCAAAAATGCACTTTAATATGGGTCAAATTATAGATGTAGTAGAGATTTGGAGTATGCTCTATGTTTTTAAACAAGCACCACAGCACAAGTGAAAGAAAGACTTAGAAAGCAGTCTGGAAGCCAGCCCTGGATTATATAGCTTGTGGATGAAATGCTTACTTATAAAATGTGGATAACTGCTAACTTAAGGTACATTAGATGATACCTTTTGTGCAGTACTTGAACAGGAGAGGCTATAGAAGTGCCAATTAGCTATTTTTTTTCCTTTGCCCTACTAATGGGGATGGATATAAAACCATTTTTAAATACCAGTGCAAAACCCTACTTCTAATGCAGCAAGTTTTAACTTTTTTATTGCCTTTAACTCAGCATTACCCTGTATTTTTGTTAACTCTGCCCCATAGTGAACTGCCAAGAAGGAATCTGATATGCTCATCTCTTTTGGTACCAAATATAGTTCCCCACCCCCTTTATTTAGATCTGAGGAACCAAGAGTCCACTTTTGTCACAGACATTTGTTACAGCTGCTGTAAAATTGTCAGTGGGCCATATGAAAAACATGCTAGTATTGGCTCTAGATATGCTAGCTGCATCTGACAGTATGCCTGTTAGTTAGCATGTGTTTATAATCCAAGCCCCATCAACTGGCCTAGCCATGCCTACATTACTCTGGTTTTCTAGTTAGTTATTAAGAGGTGGGTGGAACAAACTATACTTCAGTGAGAAAACAAATTAATATAGTGTTTAGCAGGAGCATCTGGAAATATATAGTTTGGAATGTCCCACATCTTCACCATGATAAAAGGAAGCCAAGGGTTCATAACTGCAATAAGGCATGTGTGTTTTAGAAACAAAATTCTTCATTTTCTGCTGTGAATTAGCTGTCTAGTCTCTGGACAGAAACAACCCTTTATTGATCAGTTTTCCTACTCATGTGAAAATTTCTCTTGCCAATTTATTCTAATGTGCAAATGAGGACAAGTTATAGACTTCCCCTTAATACCATCTTTAGTGAAATTCATTACTGTGGCACTTGTGAATACAGTTCACAGGATGGGAATGAGGTCACACAGCAGCTGCATATTTGCTGGTATGCAGACGCACAGAGAGATAGTGGTGTTTGATCCAAGAAGTAAAGGTGCACTGCATACAGTGTGTTCACTGAATGTAGGACAGGAAGAAACCTCTTGGATCATAGGATCCACTCCCGTGCTATCACAGACACAGTATACTAATCCTTAAATGTACTGAGTTCTGTCTTTTACGTTCTGGAACAACCTTTCAGTGGGAGGAGAGGGCAAACTACCTCTTTCTGGTTGATTGGCATAATGGTTAGAAACCTTTTAACTTCCAGTCTCAGTGTATTCATGCTCACTTATCCTTGTGTCAGCAATGTCACCTTAACCTAAATACACAGGGGGGATAAAGCACTATTTAGAGAAAAATGTCAAATCTCTTCAGTCCTAAGAGTTTTCTTGATTTTTTTTTTTCTTTCTGTTCCTCTTGTATGCCAAACTTGTCATCGAGTTTAATTGGTACTTTTAATAAATAATAATAAGTTAATATTGGTCCCAGCACTCATTGCTGAACTCTTCTGGAACCACTCTCCAGCTGGTACTTCCTCTTTTTAAACATTACCTCCTTATCTCACTTAAAGTTTCTCTACTCCAATTTTACTAAGTGTCCTTTGTAGGGTTGTATCAAATGCTTTATTCAAATAGACATGTGATATAATCTTTGTTTAGAAAATTAATTTAGCTTATCAGTGAATTTTTTTGGTTAGTTTGTTACAACTGACCTTTACCAAACTTGTGATCACATGATGCAAAATTTATTTTCTACAACTAGCCTTTCTATTATTTAGTAATGGAAAGTGAGATAGCATCTCCCATCGTAGTTGGGTAACTATCTACATGGTGAAAGATTTCATTGACAAGCACATCCAAAGACATCTGGCTGCTAACATTACTCTTCGCTCTCCAATATAAACCATGGGGAATTTTTCTCCAATAATGACCATTTCTAGTTGCATACATCTCTTTAATAATCCCCTTCAATAACACACCCAAATCTGACCTTGGGGTTCATGTGAGAAGTGAAGTCTTGTTTGTTTGTTTTTTGTTTGGTAATATATCCCTTATTGGACCAACAGTATACTTGGGAGAGATATTAGACAAGTTTTTTTAGCAGAGAGTACTTTTCCTTTACATCAGGGAAAGCAGCAGATAAGGTGTAAGATAAATAACAGATAAAACAATTACTTTCCCATTAATGTAAATGAAAATAGTCAAAGAAAGAGAAAGCAGTAAATCTGTGGGGCAAAGAAGTTAACAGAAGTAGCTACCAAAGGGTAGCTGAAATCGATAACCTAATTATGTAAAAGAACATTCCAATTCAAAAGGATAGAAGGTTGTTAATTATGGCAGTACAAGAAGTTAGAGCAGGTACACTTGTAATTGTGCCCATCTCCAATTGAAGGCTTGCTCCCGAGCTGCCTTTGCCCAGGCAGCTGACCTTCTTCACCAGGGAACTTTGCATAGACCCCAGAGGGTATCTCAGTTACCTTCAGGGGTCCCCCAAACTTTCCTGCCATAACTTTGGATGGTCTTTCATTGATGGGGGTCCCCTTTGAGGGTGCCTCCAGAGTGGTCATGTGTCCTAGAGGATGTCTCTAGGGCTCCAACCTCCCCCCCCACCCTGGCCGTATGCTAACCTTCTAGACGAGCCTCAAGATCTTTAGCGGCTATTCCCCGTTGATATCTTCCTGGTCCCCATGTTTTTCCTCACCAACAGGCACCTTGGGCTCTGATTGGACCCAGAGGGTCTGGTGACGTGGCCTTTGGAGATATCCCTTCCGACTCCCTGTGCTATCTACGGGAGATGCCACTGCTCCTCTTCATGCTCTCTCATGGTCTCTTTCCCGCCTTTGACTGGGGTCACTGCTACCCCAGCCTGGGAACGGAGGACTATGCTAACCTGCACTAGACAGGAAACTAAAATAGAACAGCCTGAAAAAAGGAAAACACAACTGAATACCTTTACCAATGTAATGCCCCGGCCCCAGAAGCAACCTGATGCGAGAAACAAAACTGATACCCCAACTACAAGAACAGTGAGACAAGGAAGGACAAAACAGACAAGGGGAATCACGGGAAGCGTCCCGTACTCCCTTAGTTCCCTAATGCCCCTAAGCAAGTGTGCCCTCAGAGCTGGGGTCTCCTTCTTCCCCTCCAGGACCCGCCTCCTGCCTTGTGGCTGCAGTCCCCGTTGCTTCTTGTAAGCACTCCCACGCCAGCTCTCTCTGTCAGCTGTTTTGATCCTCGCCAGACTTCTGTGGCACAGGGATTTCGTGCAGCTCCTGTTGGCGCTGCTGGCTTCCCTGCTAGCATCTTCAATCCCTGCTGGTCTTCCCCGGCTCAAGGATCCTTTACACCTCCTGCAGCCGCTGCTACTGTTGCTGTTGCTGCCGACAGTGGCTGGATGCTCTCCGTCTGGCTGTTCCCCGCTGGTCCTCCAGCCCTCCGTGTCCTTGCTCCCGTGCTTTCCGGGCTGATTTTTTTTTTTTTTATCTTCATCAGGTGATGCCTCCTCATTGCATCACCTGGCCCCAGCTGCAGATGGGCGTGACTGATAAACTGCTTGGGTGGTTTTCCACAGCACGCTTCCTCGTTGCCCTGGGCCCCTGCACCAGGTATGGGTTTTTTTCTTTTTCTTTGATTTGGGGTCTGCCTCTGACTAAGGCTTCCTCCTTGCCTGACCCTGTGACACATGCCCCGCGCCCCCCCCCCCCCCGCGCCGTGGGGGGCGTTTTTGTGGAGCCGAGTGGCCCTGCACGTCGAGATTGTGGTGGGTGTTGGTTGTGTGTTTGGGGGGTGTCTATGGGGCGCACTCTGGGCCTTGTCTGTACACCTGGATAGAAAATCCGCCACCACATTAGCTTTCCCTGGCCAGTTTACTATGTGGAATTTACACGGCTGAAGAGCTAGGGCCCGCCGTGTAATCTGGGCATTGTCCGTCTTGGTCGTGCTCAGCCACCTTAAGGGGACATGGTCTATCACCAGCTTGAACACTGTACCCATCAGGTAATACCTGAAATGGTCCACCACCTACCAAATAGCCAGACACAGTTGCTCAATCATTGGGTACCTTGTTTCTGCTGGTAGTAGTTTGTGGCTGGTGTAGGCAACTTGTCTCTCTGCCCCCTCTTCCTCCTGGGTGAGGACGGCTCTAACTGCTGTCTTTGAGGCATCGATCTGCAAGTGAAAAGGTTTCCGGAAGTCAGCCGTGTGTATTATGACGTCCTCACACAGACTGCATTTTAGCAACTCAAAATTCCGGGACATTTTTTCCATCCACCTTATAGTCCCTGTTTTCTGTCCTCTATGAGCCTCCGACAGGGGTGCAGCCAACTCTGAAAAGTGGGGTACAAACCGTCGATAGTAATTGGTTAACCCCAGGAAGGATCTGAGCTGATGGCAGTTTTGAGGGGTGGTAAAGCTGCAAATCATCTCCACCTTGTCTGCCAGGGGTCTGATAGTGTCCCTCCTGACCAAAACCCCCAGATATTTGGTCTCCTTTTGAGTGAGGGCACATTTCCATGGGTTTGCTGTTGGCCCAGCTTGCCTCAACTTGGGCAAGATGGCTCTGAGGGCTTTCCTATGTTGGGCCCATGTCTGCGAGAACACAACAATGTTGTCTCTATACGCTGCAGCGTATTCCGTGTGAGGTGCTAAGACCCAGTCCATCAGGTGCTGAAACATTGCGGCTGTGCCATGGAGCACAAATAGCATCTTCATGAATTCGTAGAGTCTCTATGAGGTCCCGAATGCGGTCTTCAGCTGATCTTCCCTGGCTGTGGGGATCTGCCAGTACCCCTTTGTGAGGTCAAGGGTCATGATGTACTGGGTGTTCCCGATGCACTCTACCAATTCAGCCACATGTGGCATGGGAAGCATGTTGAAGACCACCATGGTGTTTAGCCGCCTATAGTCAATGCATAGCTTTAGCGACCCGTCCGGCTTGTGCGTTGGGCCTAGAGGGCTCCTCCAGGGGCTCCTTGAAGGTTGTATGACCCTTCGCTCCAGCATCGAGTCAGTCTTCTTATGGACTGCTTCGAGAAGGTGGTGGAGAATGGGCCATCACCTCTCTCACTATCGCCCCGGGTGGGGTCTTTATGGCATGGAAAGTGTCCCAGACCCGGCTTCCTTGTGGAACACATCCCGAAACTCTTTTACTAAGGCTTGAGCCTCCTGCCTCTGATAAGGGGACAGTCCCTCCTCTATTTTGATCTGGGTCTCTGCCTTAGAGGGGATGTCCCCTCTGTCTGTCCTCCAGGATCCCAGGTCTTCATTGTCGGTGTCTGTAAAGGCGGCTCCCCCTTCAGGTTCTCGCCATTCTCGGAGGAGGTTCACATGATAAATTTGCCTCTCACAGGTGACCTGGCCGATGTACCTCCTAGTCCACTGGCCCCACTTTCCAGGTTATTTCGAATAGCCCGTACCACTTAGTGAGAAGCTTGATCGTGGAAGTAGGAAGGAGTACCAGTACCTTCTGTCCTGGCTTGAATGCTTTTTCTTTAGCATGACTGTTGTATCTCTCCTTCTGGTGGGCCTGCGCTTCACGCATATTTTTTCACGCCAGTCCCTGGGCCATTCTTATTCTCTGTTGGAATTCCTGTTGGTAGGCAGTTGGCTCTTGGGCATGTCCTGCATCCTGCTCCCATTCCTCTCTCAAGACCTGTAAAAGGCTCCTTGGGCAATGTCATAACACAAACTGGAATGGGGAGTACTTTGTTGTGTCTTTAGGGATATCTTGGATGGTGAATAACAACAGTGGTAGGAGCAGGTCCCACTTCCGGGGATCCCCATGTATGCAACGCTGTAATATCCTCTATCATACCGTTAAAGCGTTCCACTAGGCCATTGGTTTGGGGGTAGTACACTAAGGTGCATAGATGTTTAATCTGCAGAGTGCAGCACACCACCCTCAGTGCCCCAGACATAAAATTTTGCCCCTGGTCAGTTAGTATTTCCTGTAATATCCCCATTCTCGCTACTCACTTTATCCATTCTTTGGCAATCTGCGGGACAGCCTCTGGGTACTGGGTGGCATAGTCCATGAAGACTGATATGTACTGATGCCCAGTGCTGCTGCGATGAAGAGGCCCTATGATGTCCAAAACTACCTGTGAGAGGTACATCTGTGACTGGCATGGATTGGAGGGGAGCCTATGCAGGGTGGTTGGCCCTCGTTTTCTGACATTTCGGGCATGCTGCGCATTGCCAGGCTACCTCCTCCCCTACCCCTGGCCAGAAAAACCACCTTGTCACCCTTGCGATGGTTTTGTCTCACCCCAGATGCCCTCCAGCAGGGCTAGAATGCTCCAACTGTCATATGACCTGATGGAACCGGGAGGCACCACTAGCTGCGTGCCTTCAGTTCCATCCCGCCTGTCCACTTGCACACGGAAAAGAAGTTGGTTTCTTACCTCGAAGTGTGGAGTGTCATTGGTCGGTGGGGTCGGGTTGTCTCCGGCATCTCAGGCCTGTGTCTGAAGCGTCCTGAGTTCCGAGTCTTCCTCTTGCGCTTCCTGGAACTGTAAGTTGCTGGTGATGCCACTGAGGTCAATATCCTCTGCTTTGTCCGCCAATCCTTTGCTCTCCTTCACTTCGCCCAACCACCCCTCACGGCTCTGTATCCTCTTACGCGCCTCTTCAGCATTGCGTACCCTATCCAGGGTGTCATACAGCGGTGCCCAGTCCTGGTCTAGCAGCATCTCGCAGCCTAGCTGGGGCACTATTCCCACCAGGAGCTCTCCTTGATGCTCCATTATGCGGAGCCGTACCCACTGTCGATTAATCCACTTGGCCTCTCCGTGGGGGCATGCCACCTTCACTGGGTTGGCCCTTTGCCCACCTTGAGGCTGCAGCAAGTCAGCCCTCACTAAGGACTGGGCACATCCTGAGTCTAATGTAGTCTGTATAGAATGCCCCTTCACCCAGGCATTGACAACGGGGCAACTCCACGTAACATCTTCTCCCCCAACCGCATAGCTGTAATCCGTGGGCTCACTTACCTCGAGTTCTCTCTGTCCCTCTACTTATGACCTAGGGCTGTAATCAGGGAGCCAACTTTCAGTGGGGTTACTAGGACATTCCCTTGAGAAGTGGCCATTCCGCCCACACTGGAAGCATATGGTATCCTTAGTTGCCCCCAGGTTGGGCGGATGCCTATGCTCAAGCTCCTTTGGCGCTACCGAAAGCGTTCTGTCTCTCCTGGGGGTAGCTGGCCTCAGATGTAGCAAAGGCCTCTACAAACTCATCACATGTGCACGGTGAGTGCTGGTGAACTCAGCGATGTGTGCACTTCTCCAGCTTGTTTTGAAACTGCTCCAGAAGAGTCTGATCCACCAGGGCCTCTCGGTGGTGTCCCACCGGGTTTACTCATTTGTCTAGTAGATCCCACAGCAGTTGTAACAGTACAATAGGTTGCCTCTCATCGGGCCCTTTCTTGGCCCAGAACAGCTGGCAGTAATGTTCTGGATTGATCTCCAACCTGTACAGGATGGCCGCCTTCATGCATTCGTAATTGTAGGTGTTGTCTCTTGGGAGGGCTTGGTATGCAGCCTGGGCTTTGCCACCACTAGCGCTCCTAGTTGGCTAGCTAAATACACTTTGTCAAGCCCTGTCATGAGGGCGGGGCATTCGAATGCCTCAAAGTAGGCCTCTGGGTCATCATCCCTGGTCAACTTTGGCATTTTAAAAGACGCCAGGCTGTGCCGGAGCCAGGCCTGCTGGCGGTCCATCATCTGCTGCTGTGAGTCTAAGATCTGGATTAGGACCTGTAGGTTCTGTCCAAGGATAGCTGTAGAGGCCATGGCTGCTGATTGCATATTGGCGTAGGCTGCCAAGTCAGGGTTCTCCATATTCCTGGCCAGTGCACCACTTTGTGACCGTATCTGCTTGAAGGCTTGCTCCCAAGCCACCTGTTACGGCACGGGGTCTTGCAGGATGGATTGTGACTACCCACTCTAGCCCCAAGTTATGCTAAGACCAAATGGAGTTTGGGACAGTGGCATGCTGGGAGCAGCACCATCAGTCCTAAGCGAGAGGGTCACGTACAC